>QVQW01000087.1:0-104760 GCA_003635345.1 Coniochaeta pulveracea | reverse complement strand
CAAACTCAATGAGCATTCCTTACGACTGAACGATCACGGCTTAGCATAATAGACTAATACTACCGCTCGGTAGAGCAACAATACTACCAACCACACACCTCCTCTCAGAACCAATATGTTCCGGTGACACTGACCAAGATTCTGGAGCAGGCACTACACGGCACCACTGGAGCCGACCGAGATACCATACTTGCCGAAAGAGGAGGGCGTGGCTGTTCGGACCTGTCTCTTACCGCCCGTGCACAACCTGCCGTCCGCCCTGTATGGGGTATAAAGGGCAAAACATGATGCCACTCCGATGCGCCGGAGCCAAGTCCGGCGAGCCGGTGCATGATACCTGACGCGACTGGAACTGGCGGGTATGCGAGCTATGTGGCACAAAAAGGAGGTATGCTTCCGTGGAGGGCAAAATGTTGAGCTGCGCCAGCCGCGAATCGAACGCGGGGCCCATCGATGGCAACGATGGATTTTACCACTAAACCACTGGCGCTTGAGAGGTTGTTGGGAGATTGGACGGATACTGTGAATTATTAGTGTTGAGCGCTCAGGGCTGCTTAGCTGCGTCTGACTCGCGGATGTAGTAGAGTCATGACTTTCATCTTGCGACCAACCTGCCCAATTCCTCGCTAACTTGAACAGGATTGTTGCTCGAGTATGTGGCCAGCCGGAAAAACAGAACGATGATAAGGTTTTTGGCTTTGTGACAGGTGGTCGTCGGAAACCGCCTAGCTAAACGGGTTATGAGGGGTTGAGGGTATCACCAGGGGACGGGAAACAATTGCCGAAGATCCCAACGATCGGGCGTTCGCTGTACACACACACAACTTTGTGCTTCCAACCATGCTCCGGTGACCTGGTTGGTACACCGACTCTAGGCTCAGGTTGTTATGGCCGAGGAGGTTCACGCTGTCTGAATAGGATGGCAAGAGAAGACGGTACTGCAGTCAACCAACAGTATCTGTTGCCAGACTGATGACCCTCCAGGCCGCGGTCAAGGAGTGTCGAGCACGAAGTGATAAGGCCTGACCGGTTATATGTCATCTTGCTTGGCTGGAGCTGTTTACAGCACCTCCAGAGTATTCGGGCTTAACTCAACACACCCTCTCCCGGCAAACCGGCCTCGACAAGGCTTGTGCCTTGTGCGAGAGGCAGGCCATCTGGGATGTGGTGACGAAGTACATGCCTGTCAAGTGGTATCGGTGGGCTCTTTCCGGGCCCCGGCTACCATTTGTTCTCTGCTGTCACGGCTCACCACTAACGCCGCAGATCCCATCACAGCATGGTTAACGAGAACAACAGTGGCGTCGGAGCTGGCCCAGTGCTGCCGGGCGTACAGCCTGGTAGGCGAGTGATTAAGTAACCGGATTGGATTGTGAGCAGTGGACGACACCCTACTAGCCAGCTAGGTACGCTGATCCAGGAGAAGCTGCCGTGCCACCACCAAATCCGTGCATATGGCCCCAGTACGTTGGTGGCCAGTGCAGACTAATACTGAAACTAGCTGAGTGGAGAGTGCGCCCGAGAGTGGTAAGAGGAGATGTATGTTCTGCAGCTCACAATGTATGTCGACCCAGGATTGTGTCACACTTGCATGACATGGGTCAGATACACCCTGCCTTGCGCCCGAACCAAGCGTTGTGCTTAAGCCCAAGCTAGGCACCCGTCCGGTCGAGGCATTTGCTCCCGGCATTTGCGTTGGCTTTGAGGCTCTGCGAGGCTCCAGCAGGTAGAGATGTGGAAGCAAAGCTTTGCTGACCGTTCATAATCCGCCAATGACGCGGGAATGACAATTTCGCGGAGGCGTCTTGCGCTCTTGATAAGAGCACGAGCTGACAGACAGAGTAGTGCGGCCAACTCCTCGCACAGCATCGGGCAATAAGGCCGGCTGACTGCCCCGGACGACACAAGGAATGCAAAAACCCACGTGGGTAATTGACTGAACACGGCATAAAGGCTTGTGTGCAGTCAAAGATTGATACGCGATGAGCTTGCCTTGTTTTGCTCCGATGGTATGTGCCCAATGAGACGCACTGGCTTGATCGTTAGACAGAACAAGAGCCGCAACAGCCGCCAGCAAGATCAAGTCGCTCAAGAGCCGGTGTAGGAGGCTGAGAGGGCGGTGACGAGTGTTGCATGTGTCGACGGAATAAATGAAGCGCAGCGACGTATGCCACCTAAATCCTCACCGAGCGATAGTGGTGGTGCACCAAGTCCACGAATGACTGTGGATTCGTGGACTTGGCGAGTTTGGTGTTGAAATGAGGCTGTAAAAGGGGGGTTCGAAGTCTGATACCTCGCCTATTGTGTACAATGACCGGAAGAGCTGCCACACAAGAACTTGTAAGCTGCTTCGCCTCGATCGCGAACCACCCTCAACTGAGCCCAAGCCTGGTTCGCATACTAGCACGGATTGACGGTGAGCTACAGGCGTCGCATTTGCAGTAGGTGGTTCTGCTGCTCCGGTTCATCGAAAACTCGCGTGCAGCATGTAGCCTATAGGGAGGTAACAACAGATTAACAGAGATCGAGGTAATGTGGCATAGGATCCGAAAATGGAAGAGAAATAGTAGAACTGAGGGTTGATGAGATTACGCAAGTACAGAAGCTAGACTGCACCTTCCCTCTAACATTTACACCACAGTAACAATAGTGGGTCCAATTGCCCCTTCGCGGAGTTTATCTTGCCTGCTCCTTCATCCTTCTAACCTGCCTGTTGCTGGTCAACCCGGCTGCCTGCTACAAGTGGAAACAACATGATGACCCGGTGCCCTCACCGGGCCAATGGGCGATCGCTGGTTGATCAACATACTGCGACAACGGACGACACCACATTCAAGGTCAAGCAAGAAAGGTGAGGTTGCACCTATAGGTTGTCGCACACACCATCAGCACGTTGTCCAGCACATCAGACCCCCCTTCCATCTTTGCCCATCAATACGGGCATTGTCGCCCACCTAGAGACTACAGCGAAGGTATGAGGCGGGGCGATCGACGCTATCTGCCTGTTTTGAATGCGTCTGGGTGTCACGCTGGTTGGTTCATTCCTGACCGATCCAAACAAGAGGACAGAAGGGCATCATGAGCCGACAATGCATGTTTGCCCGACTCCGTAAGGTCGAATAACCACACTTTCGTAACCTTGTGCGTCTAGCCTGATACCTGACCAAGCAAGCGCTTCAGGTGTCTTCTCCTTCATCAATCTCGGTACTGTCCCCGGATAGGTCACTTTCCGTAAAGTGGTCCATCAGGAAAGTGGTGGTGGTGCGTCGTGCACGAGAGAGCCTTGTTGATACACAACCAGTAGCCCATCTTTGCTATGCCCAAATGATTTAAGGCGCTAGCATCCTCATCTCACATGGCCTTCTTCGCCTCACTAACAGTATTCCTAAACCTCCGCTGAGACAGCATTGCACCCATGAAAAGCTTCAGAGTCTGGTTGCATACCTTGCTATACATATACTGGTGATCACCTAATTCAGAAGGCAGACTTGCTTACTCTCATCGTTGCCTGAAACTATAATCAGTGTGGTGTGAGAGCCTTCGGCAACATCATCATGAGTCAAGGACTAGCGCAGCACGGAGCTATACAGCTTAACAGGCCGAACGGCCCTCCGGGCGGACGCTTCCCACCGCCTCCTCCACCAGGCCCGGACGTTGGCCCGCGGCCCATGGTCATGAATGGCAACCCAACTGGGCGACATCACACTGGAGATATGATGCAGCCACACCGGCATTCAGCATTGTTGGGCCAACATCATCAGTCCCTGACCGCTCCCCCACAGCCACCCCGTGGCCTCGTCCCCGAGGGCCTTCGAAATGGCCCAGCGGTGCAGGTATGCGACATCAGAAAAGAGCCAGGCCGCCTCACAGAGACTGGGGCTCGGGAAGAACTTTCTGACTATCTCATCTTCCGTTTCGAGCTGGCGGACCGGGACAAGATATACAACGATGACGGGGAGACCGTCAAACCCACCTGGGCTAAGGTCGTCCGCACAGAAGCTAAGGGTATTTCCAAGGCTGAAGCGGCACGTCAAATCAAGGACTTGAACGACCACACACTCCCACTGGGTACGAAGAAGGCCTCGTTGACGGAGACCCAGCAGAGACAGCTAGAGAAAGTGCTTGAGGAGCTGGAGTTCAGAGATGTGGATGACCGCTTTCACTACGTGCTGGTGCAGATTGACCATAAACTCCAGAAGAAGGTTACGGGGACGAGCAGCAGCAGAGACAGATTCAGAAGCCCAAGCAGGAGCATGCGCAGCGATAGAAGATCTGACTACAGCCGGAAACGGGGCAACAAGTACAGGAAGTATGGCGACGCCAGGGGAAGGAGCGAGACAATTGTGTACGCCGACAGTCGTGGCAGACGGAGGTCGGTGGTCAAGGAGAAACGAGGCAAGACGGTGAGGGAAACCGTGTCTCTTACCGCCTACTACAAACGATGTCCGAAGGCCGAGGTCGACTCCGTTGCCCTACTCTTACAACGTGATGCTCTGCTTGCGAGGCAGCTACAACCCCCCAACCCACACCAAACATACGCTCCCCAGCAGTTACACCAGGAGAACAACTTCGGCGTGCAGCACCAGCAATACCAGCCACAGCCTAACCACAACATGGGCACCACTCCTGGTATGCCGGTGAACATGAACGGCAACATGAACATGAGCGTGCCTCCGCCACCTATTGGTGGCAACGCAATGCGTTCGAGTTACCCTAACCAGCTGCCCCGACCACCCATTGGTAACGACGCGATGCGTCTAAACCAACCCAATCAGATGCCCCCCAATCACGTGCCAAGGCCATCCGCGGGCACCAGTATGCCACGCCCACCACCGCCACCAGTTCGAGTGCTACCGAACCAGGTACCTAACAGAGCACCACACAATCCTTCCTTTCCACCGCAACGAGGGAACAACAACCGGGGCAGATCCACTAGTTCGAGCTCTTCCGGCTCCGACTTTGACTCTTCTTCGGACAATGACGCAGCTTCTGTACTGACACCCAACTCTTCCCGCTCGTCAAACTCCTACTCGTTCAACCCGCCAACTCATACAAAAGAACGTCGTGGAAGCCGAGGAAGCAAGTATATCGAAGATCCTCGCCACTTCGGGGTCCCACCGAAGAGACTGGCACCACACAAGGCCCGCCAACATCAAGAACACCGTATTTCCGATGAGTTTATCAATCTCGGCCCCAAGGGTTCAACCGCTCCCCTCATCCATTCGATGGCCAGACGAAACTCCCATAGTCCAGGACCACTTGTACCTCGTCATGACGGATTTCCGAACAGTCGGCATACTGTCCAGTCTCGGCAGAATCTGCATAGCCCTGCTCCGTTCCTACCTCGACACAGCGTCCCAAGTATCCCAAGTACTGTCCCTTCCCGCCGGGATTCGCCCACCACGCCCACTAGACTTACACCCCCATATCCTCTAGACCTTCACGAGATCGAAGCAAAGGCCTATCTCGTTGGCCGGGCAGATGGCAGGGCTGATATTCACGAGCGCTTCGACGTCTTGAATGCTCGTCCTCCTTCCCCTCCCCACCGGCAGATGCACCAAGCCCAACGGTTGATCACCCAACAGTCTTCTTCCCCTCTTCATCCCCCTCTCTTCAGACGAGCTACACTTCCCGCTGCAGTTCCGCATACCACAGATGATCTCAGGGTGCTGCTGGATGAAGACCGCCGTGCCTCGCCACTTCTGGTCTCACGAGGCGTGAGACCCAAAGTCCTCAACCGCCGCCCGAGCATTCATCACATACAATCAGACTATCCCAGACACGGTTATGATTCCCTCGATCGCCGCCAAAGATCGTTGGAGAGGGAAAGAGACATGCTTGACTCACTAGATCGGTTCCGACTACAAGATGACATGGTCCGACGCCGGGAAGACGACCGTTATCACGACGATGTCGCACTGGAACGGAGGCTCAGGGAATTGGATCTCGAGGACGAGAGTAGGTTCGGGGCTGAGAAGGCTGTTCGAGGGCGCCTCAGACGGGGCAGAGACGAGGATGTCACATACGGTGGAGGAGACTATGATGACGAGAGGGAGAGGAGTCCCTTTGTATCAGTCAGGCCAAGTATTGCAAGGCGTGCTACCGTTGGCTATGGGTATAGGAGATAGATGTTATGTTAGCCTGGGCCCCGTGGTTGCAGAGTGGTGGACTGTCTCGGTTACCGTGTTCATTATCCTCATTAGGGTTACTGGTGTAGTTTGTGTTTACTATTTGGAGTTATACCTTGTCCATTTGAGCTTTAGTTGCTATGAAAGATCAAACTCTGAGACATTCGCAAAGTCAAAGCTCATAGGTATCACGTTTTCGACCGGACTACTCATCTGTTCTTCTTGAGGTCCAGCCTGAGCGCGTTCGTGTGCGAACAGCCACTTTGGTAGGCTGCACGACCAGAACAGACTGATAGAGGTAACAACGTGGAGTGCAGCGTACGTGTCATGGTTCGATGGTGTAGTTGGTTATCACGTCAGTCTAACACACTGAAGGTCTCCAGTTCAAGCCTGGATCGAATCAAGCCAACACTTCATATGTTTATGAAGTGATATTTTTGTTTTCCAAGCTAAAGCCGTTGTCGCTCGGAGTCAGGGGCACGCTAACTCTAAGGTGAGCTTAGTCATGACCCTTATCCCAGACATTCGGGTACGTCAGACCTTAAACACGCGGCCCGAGGTGGGACCTGTTTGGAAGCAACCCCGGTTTAAGCCGCACTGGAACGATCCCTTGTGACAGTCACCACCATCACTTTCGCTGCATTTACCCAACTTCATCACATTCCTTACTCGAGGGCACAAAGACCGTCACTTCTACCATGTCTACCCCTCGGCTGACGTTCTTATACCCTCATTTGTTCCGTACCTTTCGAGCAAGCGAACAAGCCACCGTCCGACGAGCCAGCAGACCGAAGCGGCGCAATGCTAGCTGTCATTATGCCGCAACCATTACCACACAAACGACTCCAAGACAAATAGTAGAGAGACATGGAAAGGCTGTGGAACCATTACCGTTATACTTTGAGAAAGATACACCCCTCTCACCCTCAACGAGAGCAGCCGGAGACAGTTCTACCGAAGATGGAACGAAGGCAGACACAGCAACGACCCCTACAAAGGACGAGTTCACCCCAGACGAACTCTCCAAGCTAGCCGACACCCTCTTCCAAATGCCACCACCAGCATCGGCCGACCTTCCTCCCGACGACGGCAAACTCCCGCTGGGCGAGACACACAGCTCCGGACCCATGGAAACCATCCTCCACATGGAACCCCCCGAGGCCGGTCTACAAGACATAAACGGCCAACCCACCCGTCCACCCCATCTCACCCCACCACCCTACGTCCACCACTTCGACTCCTACTCCCTCGTCAAACAACTCGAAGGTGGCGGTTGGACGTCCGCCCAGGCCATCACGGCCATGAAAGCGGTCCGGGGCCTCCTAGCGGTAAATCTAGACGTCGCGCAGGCGGGGCTGGTGTCGAAATCAGACGTGGAGAACGAGACGTACCTGTTCCGAGCGGCATGTAGCGAGCTGAGCACGGAGGTGAAGAAGAACCGACGGGTGGCGGACGAGCAGATGAGGCAGCAAAGGACGACGTTACAGCACGAGGTGGATATCTTCACGCAGAGCCTGAACCAGGAGATTCTGACGCTGAATGACACGGTCAAGGGCATGTTCAATGATCGGAGGATGGCGGTCAGGGAGGAGCAGAAGGCTGCTGAGAGTGCTGTATGTCACACCCCGCGACTCGTCCCCTCCCCTCCCAGCACATGGCTAACCTTGTGATCTTAGATCCAACAAATCAACTACAAAATAAGCATAGAGCTCAACAGCGACGCCCGCTCCGAAATCGAACAGCTGCGATGGGTGTTGATCCGCCGCGCAGCACTGGGGATATTCTTCATGGTGGTCTTTGCCTTTAGCTCGCTGCGGTTTGCGAGCTATCAAAGCCATAAGAAGCAGAAGGAGGCGGAGAGACTGGCCAAGGAGGCGGAGGCGGTCAAGAGGGAGGGTGGCCGAGGGAATGATTATAGCTCGGCCCCGGATGCGGTCGAGATACTTGCTGCGAGTTAGTGGAATAGAGATACCCTTGAGGATAGGAGGTGAGAGGATTAGATGGTGCGGAGGGAGAAAAGATACCCGGTTATGACAACTTAGTAGCAGCAATCTGTTCCCGTGTCGAACGCTGACTACACCCTTGCTTCAACCCACAAACCATGTTCTCACTTTGGTGGACGTCTTGGTTGCTCTGTGGTGAAATCTTGTAACCAGCGCTTCGACTGTGCGGATTCAGGACTGGCTAAGGCGTTATAGCACATGGACTTGTTCGAATGGAAGGACGGGATGACGTACGGTCCAAACTGGCGCCTTGTCTTGGGAAGGTCTCATGGGGCATAGTCTAGGAGGGCACCTTCACTGCCATCGTAAGTGCTGGTACCTTTGTCCGCGACCGTCATGGTATCCGCCGTGGCATCTTCCTGCGAGATGTCAAGGGGATACAATTATCTTACTGCAATCGCCTATAAGTGTTGCTCAAGATGGCAAGCCTGTAGGCTGACGCCCGTTCCGCCTGGAATGTCAGAATTGTAAGAAGTGGTTATGCCGCGACAAGGTGTAATTGCATCAGGGACACCGGGGCATTTTAACACCATGCTGTCGCGTTGTTTTGTCTGCACCGTCATATACCAGGAAGGTAAAAGTAAAAGCAACGCATTTTTTTATTTGAAATTATTTTGAAGTAAATCATCGCCGTGTAGTCACGCAAGTGGCTTGTCCACCGCCCAGAAAAAAACTCTTCCAGTCAACACCAGTGTTCACTGTTCCCATCACCCCTTTTAATGCCCCGTGGACCCCCTGACCAAATCCGTCATAGCTCATTTTCGTCATAACTCATCTCCTGTCATAGCCCATTGCCTCCTCATTAGTGTCCTTCAAAAATCATCGCCTTTTCAATTCGCATGATTGCCATCCATCCGTTTGTCAAAATCGTACAGTGTAACCAATTGGTACATTTCATGTCCCATCCTTCAGTCCCCCTCCTTCATGACAGAATCCTCCTTGGTCAGCAAGTTGTCGAATGATTGGACCAGTTCGCAAAGCAGGTCGCCAACTTTCTTCTTCGCAAGCACGACTTCGTAAGGAGTATTGGTATCATCGTCGTCCTCGGTACCATCGTTGGTGAGCAGCTTGCGCATCAACTTGAAGTTCGTCAAGACGTCATTTGATGCGGTGGTGCAAGCTTCCTCCAGGCTCTTGCGCAGACGGATCAGCTTCTGTGTGACTCTCTTCATGGCAGTCCTCATGATGTCTCTACGGTTATCTTTGACGAACTCCTCAATGCCCTCCCGCATCTGACGTAGGACTCCTTGGCCTGTGAGAGTTAGCAGGTACAGTATTATGGAAGAGGGGAAACTGTCTATGGCCGGCGAACATACCTCGCATTGCCGCGCATTCTGCGTATATCGCATGCATTGACTCGGCGATGCATGGTTCGAACATACGACTAGCCTCACGTTGATCTGCCTTGATGATGGAGGTAAAGAGGGTATCGAAAAGTTGGATTGCGTCAATTTGGCTGTTGGCTTGGTCACTGATGAGCGCTCGGCTGCCCGGTCGAAGCTCGTCCAGTCTGGGGGTTTCCTGTACCATTGCCACGAAGAACCTCAGCTCCTGGGCGAAGCGCAAGACATGTCTCTGGCGCACTTCTTCCAAGGTGACAGTGAAGAAATTGTTCCAAGAGGTTGCAATCTTCTCCTTCACGGGAGCAAAGAGAGCATCGTTGAAGTTCACCTTCAATTCGACAGCCTTCTTGGTACGGGGGCAGCCCTGATTCCTGCAGAGGGCCCGATAAGTGTTCCATGGTATCTCAATGCCGTCCTTCCAATGCAAGCCCTTAGCAGCTTGCGGTAATTTTGCACCCGCATCGTTGCACTTGGTCTTGAGGGGATCAAGATGCTTCTTCTTCATCGTTTTCCGGAGGTCTTCCAGAGTTTCCTTCTTGCACTGAGACATGGCCTGTTGCAATGATTCTTCCAGTGTGTCTAGGACACAGCGCATCTCGGCTCGATCCTTTTCAGACATGACAGTTTTGCTCTGGTTGTGATCCAACTCAGTCGGCGGAGCCCAAAGGGCAAGGGACCTCGCAAGACGAGCCAGTCCCGTCAAGACTAATACGCGGGCTCTGTCGATCTGGACCCGTCCGAGCTGGACCGCATGCTGCTGAAGCTGCGGAATCTGGGTGTCTTCCGCCCGGCTGAAACCACGCAGGATTGCGGCGTTACATAACTTGGGGTTTCTGAGCTCCTGGTAGCACTGACTGCTGACACAAAAAGTCGAGAGAGAGTTTGCAAGCTTGTTCAGATCTTGGTTGTGCCGACCGGGAAACGCTTCCTCGTCCAAAGCCTCCGCCTGTGCGATGGTCTCTTTGATACCATCGGCAAAGTCCCGCTTGATGGCGTTCGTGGAGAAGTCATTGCGAGCCTGGATACACAATAATAACTTTTCTATTTTCAGACTTTGGCATCTGTCCTCCTCAATCTGTATCTGTCTTGACAGCATCGCTGATTCGTGCCGCATTGTTTTGATATCGGCTCTAAGGCATATGGGACAATTCTGCTCAGAACACGCATCTGCTCCTGGGACTGGGTCCAGTGTTCCGTGGTTGCGCTTCTTGACCTTGCCCTCCCAAAAGGCAAATTCATCAATGTCATCATGCAGATCCTGTAGCTCCTGCTTTTCTTGGTTAAGAGCTCTTCGTTTGGATTGTAGCTCTTCGACGTGAGCGGCCTTCATCTCTTGCTCCTGTAGTTTGGCGGCTATTTTACCGTCATGGTCCAAGTGATCCATAACCTCCGCGGCATCCATCTCATCGGTCTTGGAGCAAATAAAGGTGATGTTGCAGTAATTTCCGTCCATGGTCAGTTGCTGCCTGAAAGAGCTCCCCAGCAGTTGTTTGGCTGATTTGTCACTCACGGCTCGAGTGATCGGCGAGACGATCCACAGAGCAGAGCACTCGGCCATATAACGCTCAGCAACCGCAGAGCGAGCCGCGTTTGCATCCTGTACACCAGGAAGATCAACCAGAATAGTGCCAGTCCGTAATGTTTCGGACCTGACGTAAACACGAGCAGCTTTCACGAGAGGCCAATATGCCATGGTCTCTTCCTTGCACCCCTTACTCGTCTCTTGCCCCTTACCCGTCTCTTCCTTGCTGTCAACATATTTGCGAATGGCAGTCCTAAGTTCACTTGCTGTACGATAATGGAGGTGCTTGATTTCACCAAGTATATCATTCAGCGCAGGGTCGTTAATCAAGATACCTGTCTTGCCGTTGTTGAGTATCTGGGCGTGAGTAATCTTAGGAAATACGGCTTTAATCTTCGCATATGCCACACCTGCATCTGATTCTGAGTTATTGTACTCAGTTGACAACCTCTTCTCATGATCGACAAGCTCTTGTAGCAGTCCGTTGACTTCTGCTGCCCATTCCTCCCGGCTGATGAACTCGATCTCAGCACGATATCTGTGCGCGGGATCCGGGTCCTGGTTAAACGCGATCTCAGTGGCAACAGCAGTACATGCTCGACTGGGGTTGGTGATGATGAGGTTGTCTTCGTCAAGTATGGCATTCATCAGCCTGCTCTTGCCTGCACCAGTGTTGCCAAGGACTCCAATAACTGTGCGTACTTTTGAGACTATGTCTCGCAGCGACCTGATCTCAGCCAAGAATCGTGTAGCCTCACTACTGCCAGTAGCTTCGCGGAGTGCAGCTTCAAGAGCCGTGAGCGTCTTGCGACTTTTCTCGACGCCGGCCATGATCAGTTGCTCTGCCCCACTGGAACGGACACGCTCGATACTGTCCAGGCCCAGTGTCTTAGACGACAAGCTTGCTGCTACGGCTTCTTGAGCCATTCGTGGCGCTAAAGGTGACGGCTCGACTGTGGGAAGAGACTTGGAACTGCTCTGCTGTAAGTCATTGTCTGTGGTGGGAGTTATAGCGTCGAGATGAGTCACTAAAGCAGGTTCAAGCGGCTTTTCCGCTTTGAGGACAACAGCAGATGAAGATGTGCTTGAGTTTGAAACAAGCTCATGCGGTTTGTTTGCAACTAACAGTTGCTGAGAATAGTCCGTGAGTTTCGAATCCATGGTGCTAGGTTGTGATGCAGTCGTTTGCTGCTCTCGAGCCAAAGACTCAGCTTCGTCCTCCACGATGGGTAGGCAGGAAACTTGTGAGTTTCGTAAGTCGATTTGGTGACTAGTCTCTTGCACCGAGTTAGTTCTCATGTTGCGTTGTGCCTGGATGAGCTTGGAGCAGTCCATGTCGCCTTACACAAGGCGGTCGAGCGGGATACAGACGGCTTCAGTCACCACAAAAGCAAATTCAGATTAGCTTGAAATAGGTGGTGCTGTTCAACAAAGTAACAAGCTCAGAACTCCAGAGAGTTGTCAAGGACTGACGAATATGAAATGTGTTTGGCATGTATTGCAGTATGTGCGGTCTGAATGGTATGAAAGTTGAGCATCGGTCAAGATGATCGTAAGAGCTGGACTCGCCTTCGATGATAATGTCAGTGATAACAGAACGACAATCAACTGTCAAGCAAAGTTTTGACGGGTTTCAAAGTGAATGTGAAAAGTCTCGTGACTTGGTTTCGGTGTGATGGGGACGTCGAAGGGAAGCCACGTAATGTGGTGAGTTAGGACCTTGACGTTCCGAAAACGCAGACCAGCTCAGGCTGGAGACTGTAAAGAAGATAGGTTCTTTGACTTCTTGAATATAGATCTTATAGGTAAGAGCACGAAGGATGGAGTGTGGGAGAAGGTCTCGCCTGTTAAAACGAGGTTGGTGGTGAGGTAGGAAGAGGGTGGGTGGTAGTGAGATGGGTCCGGGTTTTATGTGATTGAACTGAACAGTGGGAATAAAGTAATTAGTACCTGTATGGTAGGAAACAATCTGGAAGCGGCCGTATCAGGCGCGTTAGATAATTCTCCAGGGAAGGAGCACTGGATCAGCTTCTTGAATGATAGATGGGAACGCGTTAGGGTAAGATACGGGTACCTAGAGGCTAGGTACCTAAGGTGGTTGATGCAAGTGCCGAATATAAATACCTAAGGTATCTTACCTGGCGAAGCTGGTCGGATATGACGAGGAAGGAACGACTTAGCTTGCGACTTGAAGTTCTCAAGTGTCAGATTGATCAGAACCTGGGGTCCAGAGTTGGCTTGATTGACAAGGACGGAAGGTGCAACTCAATTACAGGATATTTTACATACCTGACTTACTACGGCGGTATACGAACAGTGATAGCGGTTTTGCAAGCAGTGGAGTGTGTCTCCAAAGGGATCAGGTTGGTATGGTGACTGCCGAATTTATGGCCACATTTCTGCGAACCATGTCGGCGTGCCTACTGCTGGTATAACCATCACAGCGTAAGAGTTGCTCGTGAACATGGACCATGGGATAACCTGCCACTGATGACTATTAGTAAGTGACTGGCATACAACAGGCCAAGCTCGAGTCGAGATGGAAGTCACGGCACGTTCTTCGTTCCCTCCATCTCTGCAGGTAAAATCGTTTTGCAATTTAGTTTACATGTATCGAGTTCACAGCAGCACATAGTAGTGCTAGCTCCTCCTCATTTTGCTGAGATGAGACTTGCCAGTTAGCCCATCCTGTCCTAGGCTTCAACAATGAGCATGAAAAGCATGAGTGTCCGAGTCCTTGACAACACCGATGATATTCCCGTTCCATTTACAACTGAACTCGAGCAGCTACCCACCATCTCACTCGTCACCCACTCTGCTACTATATATCCCGATGGTGACTCTAGCTAGCTTTGCAACCGAAGCACGCCGTGATCATTCCAAACCACCTCATCCGCAAATGTATGGTATCCGGCTCATAGTGAGCTAACATCTAGCTCATCATACATTTGCTCTACTCAGCGGCCTTATGAGATATCCTTCCACGACTCACCACGCATGTACCAATGGGCATGACGCTGGCTAGGACTCATCCAGATAAAACACCAACATCATTTTAGATATCCTGTCACAGAACATCCACTTGACGATATGAGAAGAGATGTGTGTAAGGGCAGGCCCGAAGGTATAAGGACATATCTCGTGCAAATCTCACCCTGCAGGTCTCAACTGGGCACGGTGACCTTGCTCAGACTTAATGATGGCTTTCCACTCATCAGCCTAAGCTCCAAGACCAAAAGTTCAACAGAGTTGGAACAGCTTGCTATTACTATTGAGCAGTGTTGTCTTGGCAGCCGTGTATTTCTAGGTGGATGTTATGGCAACTGGTGGATGACACCGAGGGTACCTGCCTCTCTGCATTGGCTTACCCTACACTTGAGCTCTCATGACAAGGAGAAACTGTACGCAGTAGAAGACACTCTTGACAGGCACAACAGCTATGACTTCCACTGCTATTAATCTTTAGTAGAACCACTGAGGCGTCGTTCAAATGGGTGTCCAGTCCATGTTACATTTCCCCTGAAGTCTACTGAGTTTGCCTATTCACACAACTCAAAGAACCACGGCTTGACAGGACTATCAACGACAACATACCTCGAGCATAGAGCATAGAACTAATGACCAGCATGAGGGCGTGCCACAAGCCAGGAACACACTCCGTCATAAGGCAATGTCTCTCGGCTTACGTACAGCATATCTGCCCTCTCTTCCCAGCAATCCTCCACTTACCATATGTCCTACTATTGGGAGCCGCAAAGCAAGCTGACAAGTGAAATTCCCCTATATGACCCGAGTCCAAGACCGTGTGGACTCCTAGGATAAGAAGCGAGCCGGTTGACATCCCCCGCCAGCCCTCCCCATCCAACCATAGCCCGCCCTCCTGCCGTCCAACTCTTCCATACATAACCTGCCCGCAACACCTCGAAACCGGTGAAGTTCAAAATCATTCGATTTCCATGCACAACGAACTGGCTTTATACCCTAGTGTGCATAAGCCTCTTCTGCCGGATCAACCTCCCCCTGTCTAGGGTGTGACACAGGAAAGCAAACAGGTACTTGGCTAAGTGGGGGAAAGACACCGTGTTGGACACTGGCTACTTGCTTAGGGTTTACTGCGTCGAGATCTGGACCGAGATTCGAGGGGGTTTGGGTCCGATGATCTGATCGGACGGAGATGGGAAGGGGATGGAAGGGTGACATTGCATGGTAGTTGATAACTGTGGTTTTGGGGGTGATTGTGTAGTCTATGGGGGCTCGTGGATGACGGCTTGAAGTCTGGTATCCCTGTAAGCGTACTACATTGGCAATATTCGAGATGTCTGTCCAGTACTCAACTGGTTTTTCAACGTCTGATGTTGACTAATGCTTATTTGGAAGATCTGGGCGAAGACGAGCCAGGCTTGGGCGGTATGCCACCCACTATCACCCACTGACTACACACTCCTTCAAAGCCCGCGGCATCTCAATTCCCCCTCTTTCTTCTTGCCATCCATCTACTGGCCCTTGTCATTACGCCGACATATCGGACGTAACGCATCAACCCGCTCTAATATGTGGTACGGGTCACACGACCGGCTGATCAACCAAAGCTGCCGAGCATCCATCCATTCAGCCACAAAGTCAAGCCGGGGAGCACAAAACGGACATTTTATCTCAATACGTTGGCCGTTTCAACATGATGTAGACTACTCAATTCTCCTTTTCCTGCAGGCGGGAGGAGAGGAGGAGCACTGAGAGACTAACCCAAGCAAGGCAATGTTTGCTCAGCCTAGTGCCTCCAGACTACTGCACGGATGACGCACCGCCGATGCACCGCCCAACAAACGTCTGCAGCTGAAGTAAAACGGATATGTTCGTGTCGTGTGTTTGTTCTGTTTGCTCCTTCTAACACCCATCCGTCGATCCCGTTTCCCACACCAATGGACCCCCCATGTGACCCTTGATTAGATGAAGTAATGTCGCCTTTCTTTTTCCTTTCCTATGCATATCTGCATCGATCCACTCACCCCCAGCCAGCCACATTCTCTCGAACCAGGTTCTTGGAACCCGGTGATGGTTCCGCGTCAGCCACTAAACGTTAGTTTGTTGGTGATGGTTATGGATGTCGTTGATGGAACCAGGGGGTGGGATTGGAAGGCTGGACGAACGGCTATGCAAGGCAAGGACAACGCAGAAAGGCGGAACATCCATGCAGCCTAGGGGAATCCGGGTCCTGGGCGGGCCGACCGGCTCTGCCTTCCCCCTTGATCGTCTTTCCGTGTTCTTTTCTTCATACTGTATGAGTGACTTCCCTCATCATGTACGCCTCTCGTCCTTTTAAAGGAGAGAGGGTTCCGTTTCTCAGCCGCCCGGGCGTCCTTTGGATCGCGTACCCCCGCGAATGACCGTGTCTTGTCCACGGTCCTTCCTACACACCTTCTCGTCCCGTGGTGCTACGTGTGGTACTCGCCGACGAGAGTGCTGCTCACATCTCACATCTTACATCTCAGAACCCACCCAAGAGACCCCCTGCCCTTTTCTTCTTCTGGCAGTCTTTGCAGACTGACGCAGCAGACTATGAAGCAAGCAAATAAAGAAACTGTCTGCTACACATCAGATGTCATCCCGCTGAGTGGGGTTTTATGATTGCGAATGAGTAGGATGATCGTTTGATGACCACTTGAGTTGCGGCTCTGGGCTTGTTGCTCGATCCACTCCTTATCTCCTTCTCTGTGGCGTACAGTCCAGCCTCCTTCCATGGTAACTGTAGATCTATGCCTGATACTGGGCATGACTTCAAGATCAAGCTGAAGCTCGGTACCTCTGCGAACATCGGGCTTCAGCTGGTCAAATATGTCATCGTGCTCACCACGCCAAACTGGCCTTTCCTCAAGGTCAGCGAGCACAATCCGTACCTATCCACTAGCATCGTCATGTCCATGTTTTACCCCAGTAGACCACTTTAACATGCTAGGTGTGATATTAGGTGTGATATTGTGGTGTCTGCACAAAATGTGATGCTAAAACACCAACAGCAAAGCTCAAAACAAATGTGATGGAAAGTGGTCGTCAAGTCATGGTCCGCCTCCGGCCAAGAACAAAGGAAAAGTGACGCAAGGAAAAAGTGCCTAACGATGCTCATCTAAAACTCCAAGCTGAGTTCCCAGCTGCTGAAAGAGCCTAGCCAGGCTCCGTGCAGCCTCTGTCCCATGGTGGCGGACAGTCTCATGCTTCCTTGCTTGCCGCAATCCTGCCCCTATATCGTATCCTTGCTTGGCTGTCCAATGCCTGGCTGTTCCGGACTGTCGTGACCACAGGCAGATGTGCCCAAGCTAAACGAGGACATCCTAGTCTGCGTCTGGGAAAATCCACCGTCCGCCACAAGTGAGCCGGCCAACATGTTAGAACAAAAAAAGCAACTTCAGGTTTCCGTCCAGTACCAGCACACTGTCGAATTCCCACCCATTTGAGCGCTACGGCTCACTTCAACCTGCCAAGCCAGCTTGAAGTGTCCCTCAAGCACAATCCAATATTTTGCCCCAGGAGTCCGCTCCACATGCACGGTAAGCCAGAGCTACCACTCGATTTGATATCCAACAGCTGGCTAAAGTGCCAAGATCGTAGACCAAACTCGCCACCGTCCTTGAAACGCGGACATGCCATGCTTCTTTTTCATGGTTGACAACCGTCCGAATTCAGGTACCAGAGCAACAAAAACTTTGCGGTAGAAAGTAAGAAAACTTTGATACCAAATACAAGCTGGCTTGACATCGAGTGTCGAAACAATGGGCCACCTCCGTTGTATGCATTAGTGTTGTCCCATGCACTCTATATCCTGTTGATAAATGGTCGTTGGCGAGTGAGAGCCACATGTCAATCTGTATCCGTTACGGCCAAGGAGATCCTCCACGTGTGACTTCAGCTCCATTTTGTCCATTGATGCTTGCTCTCAGATTACTGTAGAGGATGCCTTCCTCCTGCTGGACCCATTTTCAGGTGAGGGTCAGGCACTGGACGACTGTCATGGCCAATATAATCGTATGCTTGCGATGGAGGGTGGCGGTACACCGATGCATGACCGACGGGCTCATATCGCGGCAGCCCGTCGTAGGATGTATTTATATACGACGATGTTTGCGACATGTGCTGTTGCTGCTGTTGCCCATAGCTTTGCAAGGGCGGGAGAGAATGTTGATGTGGCTGCGGAAACGCATTGTTGGCGTACATACTGGATCCGCTTGGCGCCGTCGTTGCCGAGTGTCCCCAATTGTTGGTGTTGTAAATGCCAGCCGAGGACGGATTACTATATTCAGTTGGAGAGGTGTAGAGCTGTACTGATGCTCGACGGCTGGCATCGTGCGGGGACAACTCCGGCGGCATCGCCATGCTCGCCATGGACTGCAGCGTAGGCGCGTGATGCCCGCCAACAGTTGGCAATCCTCCTCCCTCCACGTAGGCATGTTGCTGCTCTGTACCAAGATCCGAGGGCAGATATGGTGCTGAGCGCACTGGTATGTCACCGGTGACAAACGGTCCGCCCTGCAGTGGTCCCGCTGGGCTGTGATCGGTGCTTGCAGACAGGGGTGCGATCAGGCCGTGTGGGTTGCTCGTCCTGGAAGACACTGAGCTTGGGCCCGTATGTTCCTCATCTTTCGATCCGGCATCCTCGTTGTCAGACTGATACTCATCTTGTGACTTATCGTCAGGTAAGACATAGACCATCGTGGAGGCGTCTGTGTGAGAAGAGCATAACATGTCAGTGACTCGGACCACAGTACGGCAAAACAACTGGACAGGCTCTGGTCTTACCTATTTCCCCGTTCCTGTATCGTTCCTCTGCCTTGGCCAGCTTGAACAGCTCTTTAAGGTACCGCTTCTTCTTGAAGTTGTTCGTGTTTTCCTTGTCCGAGAAGAAGGATGACAGGGCATCTGTGGTCGCTTCTTCCAGCTTGGCCACGTTCAGGTTCAGCTTCTGAATTTCGGGATGTTGCCGCGCGTTAGGTTCAACCACCAGCCTCAAGCAATGCTGGATGAGATGGACACGTTCTACCGAGCAGTTAGCATGGCTCCCAGGCCACCAGGCACTGACACGAGTGAGGCACTTTGGTCTGTCTACCCACCTTTCTTGTACAGGTGATCGGGTTCCTTGTGTCGGACCTTTTCATCGCGGGTCGATCCCCAGGGCTTCGGCCACCAACCAGGGGCTTTCTCGTCCTTGCCGGTATACGGATGGTTGGACTGCTTTTTGGGCTCGATGACCTTGATCCACGCCTTGGCAATCAACTTGCAGAGGGTTTGCTGACAGTTACGCAAGAGCAGTCCATAGTAGTCCCACACCTCGTCCTCGTCACCTATTCTGATTCTCTTTTTCGAACTCACCACCGGAGCCTCATCTCCAGCAAACTCCATGACACTGCCTCGATGCCGCTTTCTGCTTGCCGGCTTAGTGTTGTACGGGAAAGACTCATCACTGTATTCTGGCCTCAGGGTGCGTCCGAGTGAATTTCTTCGACTCGTATAGGAAGGAGCAGTCAGTTGACGGTGGTACTCCTCGTCGTAGATCGGATTGGGAACTGTTGTGATGAGTCAACGAGTTGTTGGGTATGCTTGCACTAGATTGACCGATATACACACCTGTTCCTCGATCTCGAAGATACTGAGCGTACTGGGGTTGGTTGAAGAAGGCAGGTACATCTGATGGTGGGATGCCATCTGGTCCACTGAAGTAGCGCGTCTGGCCATCATCCAGGACGGCTACCAAGAAAAAGGACTTGGCAGGAATATTGCACTCCTCACGAAGAGCCTTGTCAATAGCCTGCCAACATCGTTAGCTTGCAATTACTATGGATCAAAGAGACGAGCTAGGCTCACCATGGGCGGTCGCCGCATTCCGCCAATGTTAGCATAGCGGCCTCCGTCGTGGGCATGATCGACCGGCGGCCATGGCGAGGGTCGATAGGAGGTGTCCCTCGGGTAATCGAGTTGTTGATCATGAACCATCCTAGTCTATAACCACCAGAAAGACGTGTAAGATATGTTCCCGGGACACTTGCGTGGATGGGATTGTGACGCTGATGCATTCGCACACACGAGATGTGAAAAGCTGCTTGGGAAAAATTGAGCTATCGGGAACTGGAGAGTGGAAGAGGGTCAGTTCCAGGTCAATATATGATGCAGAAACAGTGGTCTAAGACCCCGGTCCCAAGCATGCGCCACACAGTCCAAGCCCAGCTTTCCGCCCACGACTGAAAGAAGCTCCGATGGAGAGGCTAATGTGGTGAGAAGAGGCGTTCTTTGATGAACTAGTGACGCCGGCCTGTGATTGACTAGGAGCAATGTACGTATGGGAATACAAGGGAACAGAATACGGAGCAAAGAGAAAGGGTTAAGGATACGACGTTGAGAGAAGCATGAACCTGCCAGTTCCAATAGGTCGTTTTAGAAGGATTGAAAATGGCAAAGGGACAGAAAGGGGGGCGAGGAGAGATGACAGCGAACCCTGTCAAGATATTATAAGTCAGTCCCGTGGCTCCAGATTAGGGTTACAAAGCTAGGACGTACTTGACAGAAGCCTCGACCTGTGGCCGGAGGTGGAATGTGCGTATGATGTCTGTGTGCAGACGTGCGGGCGTGCGCAAAAAGCGACGGGGTGTCACTCGAGTTTCCGTCGTCCAGGCAGTACTGATATCCTCTTTCCTCCAGGGAGGGGGACAGCTCGACGGGTAGTTGCTGCCGTACCGAGATGGACAGGGTACTCCAAAACGGTCCCACAAAGACACAGTGACCACAAGCAACGTGTGCGGGACGGACAGACTCAGGAGGGCGCCGTCTGTGATAAGATGGATTTCGTAGACGGGCCGCAGGAAACAAAGGAGTCCAAATAGGAAGCTGTTAGAAGGTGGACTCAAGTCTAGGTAGTGTCTGTACGCCGGCAGCAGATACGAGCTGTGGTACTGGTCGTTTCGCAGAGGCTCAAACAGGGTTGTACTGGGATGCGAAAGAAGATGTGGTGATGAGCAGTTGTTGACACGGGATCTAATAGCTCAGTCCTCTTTGTTGTCTGCAATGCCGCTGTAAGACATCGGTCAAGAGAAAGGCTCCGCACGTTCGCAATGACCTGTCTCGCCTTGGAAATTTCCCCCGCAAGAGCACTTGCAGCAATAGTGTGGGTTGAGGAGAGTGAAGGTTTGCGTTGTGCCAGGTATGGTAAGCCCAGTGTATCCTCGTATGCAAAGGCACGCAGTAGTACTATGTGCTGTATTGCTGTTTTCTAAGCTAGCTGAAGTGCCCAGACCGGGTTCCAAAGCAAACAATGCGTATGGCAGGCGCGAGGCGACGTGAAGCTCCCAGTTTGTGTCAGTCTGCCGACAACGTTTTCTCGTAGGAGCTGAGAGGGAGTGTGAAGCTGTCGATCTGCAGATTGTGGTTGGATGGAGTAGTGGGGATGGATGCTGGCTTCTTCAGTGTCGTTGGCGGAACAGACCTGATAAAGTGCGTCCTTCAAGGGGTGCAGTGCAGGTCGACCAGGTCAATGGCGGCGTAGACCTAATAGTCTTTTCGCACGGCCAAAGGTACCTGAGAGGGCCAAGCAAGCAAGCTTGAGGTGGTGTCTGGCTCAGCTGCTTCAATTCGACTTCCGATGGCGGTAAAATGACAGGCCAGGGACAGACGCAGCTAGTGAGGACGAAGCAATGGGCTGGAGGGTTGTAGCTGCAGCCCGAACGAGACCACAAACGGAGTTCGGTTCGGGTAACAATTGCTGATATGCTGGTCACCGCAGGGCCAGGACCACCAGGACGGCAGCAGAAATTGCCCGCCCGCTACCCTCGCGAACTTGAAGTGTGGGGTCAAAATCAATGACCAGCTAGGTCCCGTAACAAGGCCAAAGGGAATTGAGCTGAAAATCGAGGATCGAGGGATCTCAGACGTCGGTTTAGACGCGTTGATTCCGGGAAGATGAGAAGTGATAATATGCTGATGGAGCGGGAGTAGTTGGGAATAATCCGGACTTCCGCTGGGTTTCAAGCTGATATTGTAGTAATGCGATCTCCCTCCGTCATTCTGGGGGGAGAGAATACATGGACAGGGCTTCCAACAGAAGGTGAACAAAATTGAAGAGGAATCGACGACGGCCAATACGGACCCCTCATACGCCCCGGCTAGTGAGAGGAGGCACCCGCAGTAGTGCAACGTACCCAATTCGTACATAAGGGGACCTTGTCTAGGAAGGAACTCTTTTGGAACGCAACTTCCCCAGAACTTCAGAAGGACTCGGGCAGTTCGCAAAACATCAAGGTAAAGCCGATCTAGCAATGACGAAGTGCCGTATCTGTGAACTCCTTTTCTGCTGGGTCACACCTACCTGTAGACCTGGATGCCACACTCGAGGCGACGCAATCGCCACCACTATCGCCTGGGGCCAAGTACGCAAGGGATAAGTCTACAGTGGTGAAGGGTACCAGTTGACGATCGTTCCTTTTACCGTAGCAGTAGCCAACAATAAACACGTGTTTTATATCAAGCAAAACTAATCCTCACCCTCGCACGGTCAAACGAATGATGGGATACGGCACGCAACCCAAAGCCAGGATCTGCCATAGGATGGTAACCCAGGTATTGCTGGCCCAGTCGATTTCTATTCCCACGCCCACTTGAATTCAAATTCAGTATTTGCTCTCCCCTGACCAGAACCCCACGAGGTAGGATTGGCGGTAGAGGTGTGTTGACCATTCACTAGGGGCAAGTTTTATCTGCAGAATGGGTGAAAGATGCATCAGGTTACCTTAGTCCTCCACATGAAAGTCTGAGAGCACGGCAGGAGATGCCACCCACTGCTCAATAAGACCGACCATTGAAGGCTTGTAGGGCATGACTGACAGTTGCTGGAATCTGCTTATTCGACGACATGGCCTGGTGGCTGCAACAAGCTGCACCACTCGCAGAGAGCTGTGCGAGTCAGTCGGCCAGCCAGCGATGTCCTGGACTGCTGATGCAGCTTTTAACAAGGCCGGATAGAGCGACATAGGGTAACATTAGGGGTCCTTCAACCTCCATTCACAGCCTGGTCAGTGACCAGGGTTGGCTTGCAAACTTCCCAGGAGGTTCCTGAGAGCGGTGATCCTCCTCCAACATGGCATGTTCAGGGAAAACATGCCTGGTCCGCCCCCCAACTCACCCAGCAAATGATGGTGATCGGGCAGCTAACACTATCGTACGGACCTCCAATGTCTCGGCTCAGAGCGAACGGCAGGCCTGCCCACTCATACCGGTATACTAGATGGAGAGCTGAATAGTATGAGATTTGTACTTCAAGTGACACCTCCAATCACTCACTGAGCAGTGGGGTTTGCTGCTGAAAGTGGTCGGCACATCCCAAAAACATCCAAAGAGAATTAAATGTGCGAGAAATGCATGAGGTGTGGAAGCCAGACCCCGGTCACGACCAGGGTAGAGTGTGAGCCGAAGTGGAGGCCACTCGCGCCTTCCCAACCAATTCCGGCCCGTCTTGTTGTGGTGTCGGTTCAGGTTCCTTTTCGCTCCTTCTGTGGTATCCACTATCGTAACCTGTGCTTGTGCTACCTCAAATAGGTGAGATAGTGCTCATCATCCCCCCGCAAGAGTCCTGGGAGAGAATGCGACATTGCTCTTCCAAACCACAAACATATGCTACTGTTGATGACTTGTTCGGCTTATACAGCTACTCGACCCGGCAAATTTGCGGTAGGTTTGTATGCCATCTTCACGGTCACTCCCTGTTGTATGGTATTTGCCAATGCTAGCGTTACGTATCTCAGACGTAGCCACCTGCATCTGGTTGAGGGAGCTTGCTCCCCGCTCGCGCCGTTGGCGATCATATGTGGCTATGCACCCTGATTGGTGTGGGCTCGTTATAGGTTGTGTCTGAAGGCCGTCCTTCGGAGATGAAGGCGTCCTTTGAGAATTGACAGTTGATCCTTGATGGGTAAACACGGGACGGTACGCAGCGAGCGAAGTCTTAGAGCGGCGGGATGAACAAAGAATGATGTGGATCGCCCATGAGAAGAAAACATCGACAAGGTCGGCGTGACGGTATATCATGTCACGGAGGCTTTACAGACATATAAAGTCGATGAGCCCAGCGCACTCACCTGTCATTCAAGAAGGCGGGTACCTTGCGCATTCAAGTAAGTACCTACCAAGCAACTCCGATATTCTCGAAATGCTGAGAGAAAGTGCTTGATGAGAGATGCTTGTGACTTGGGTCCGCGACAACGTGGGGGCACACAAGCAAGGCACGGGCATTCGTGTCCAATCAAAAGACGATCTTCACCAACCAGTAAATCAACGTCTCCGGAGCTGTTTCATCGCACATCCCATCGATATTGGGCATCCACAGCTAAGATGTTCCGCGCTGGGACGATGCGGCAAAGTAAATGACAACAGCACGTGGGTTTAGCAACAGGGAGATACAACTATATGAGGTAGTATATGCCGAGGACAAGGGAGCTCCTAAGGCAATAATACGTCTCGGCAACTTCGGACGATCTATTTTGGGCAACATATGCCCCTATGCGTGCAACATACCGAACATCGTGTCCGGAGACGATCGCGCAGTTGCCCATCAGTTTGGTTGCGTCGCGAGTAGGACGCCGACATGGCATGAGATTGCACCCATGGGGAGGTTGCTTCGACCCACGGATTGTACGTGCATAGGTACGTCTAGCTACTCATCCCATGGAAGAGGCTCAGCTCACTAATACCATGGCTAGCTTTTCCTGCTTCATAAGCGCTGACCGCAGCACCCCGTGGTTCCATTGTTGATTCGCTTCCGCGATCACTTTGGTGCTGAGATCATCGCAACCATCAGCGGATTGCAACGCCCATGGGTCCTGCTGCTCAACGATATGCCCGTTTGGATCGGCCACTGGTGACACCGCCAGTCATCTACCGATATCACCTGCATCTCCGATCATGTCATTTCGGCCCAAATAGCCGGGTGCGCAGGTGCCAGCACGCTCGATGCTACCCATCAGGGCTTATGCTCTGCTCGATACACCGCTTCCGGCGTGTGTGCCTCATTTGTAAGATTCGAAGTCACATTTCCCGGTGAACCAGCCGAACAAGCACCATTCTGGCGGTTCAACTCGGGTTTAATACCGGGTATGTGTCTACACAGTGTAGAGTCTACAGGCTTCTCAGCAGCCAGCAAGAACAGATCAGTAATCCAGAGGTGCTCTGCGGCTGTTGGTTGCACTTGCATGCACGCAGGGCTTATTGTTGGCCATAGCCTGAACCTGTTCCGCTCGAGCCGCCTTACCCCCATACCCCAGACCCCATATTACATTCATGTCATGGTGGTGTCTTGCGCCTACATATAGGATTTTTGCACGGGCGTATCAAGCTGCTTCCTCTACATCGCTACCGCGGTCTCTTCTGTACGCCTCGGGCCCTGTAAACATACAGTCCACCTCACCTTTGAGACTCCCTCACCATCTGCACACATGCTAGAACATTGAGCCAGGCCTAGTCACTGGGCTAGTTGATAGGAGCATCTGCTACCCTGACTAAGTACTACATTTTGTCCGCACTAACAAGCAATTAGTACCGCTGTGACTTTACGACATCTGGAACAGTCAAAGAGCACGGTTCCTGCACTAACTTCACCTGTGGGATTCAGAACGCAACTCTTCTGGTCACCTTGTCTAGCACCGCGTGTGACGAGCTCGTCAAACGTTGACCAACCCCTGCACACTAGTGGGTTGACGTGAGTAGCTTACTTGGACCTCACACCACTCCACCCGGCTGCTCTTGGGTTCCCAGCTATGACTCGACAGACACACACGACTTGGGTGTCAGCGTCGCCTCGCGGTCAGGTTAACGATATTTGTTTCCAGCTTGAATTAGACAGACCACACAACCAACCCTTTCCCTTGGGGGGAGACTAAGCGTCGATGGCCAGTCATGTTCGCCAGCTGAGACACCACAAGACGGCACCAGTCCGCTTTTGGATTGAGCCGCATGGACGGCTGTCCTAGCCGTGTGCATGGATGTGTTGCACGCATTGTCCTGCTATTGCATTACACCTCAGACAAGTACTGCGTCATGTTCGCTTGAAGGAAGTCCGAGAGACCACATGCGCAAACGAGCTCGCTACGTCAGACTTGGTTCACGACGTTTCTTGAAGGATCAACGAGCGATTCTACCTTTTGTTGTTCCACAGTGACAGTCCAGAAAGATTGTATGGTCGGGCGTTTGCTGTTGCTTCCGTATTCGGGCATTGACACTTAGCGCCACACCAAGCTAAGACGATCTCATCGAACACAATGGCCTCGTGAACCGGCTCCCCGACACTGCGACCAATAACAGGGGATAAGCGACAGTAGTCTGACCCAAGACCTTCTGGCTGGTCCCCTACTTCGCAGTCTGCACAGCCTGCAGCCATTTCGGACTATGGACTATGGACTATGGACTCTCTGTCGTCTTCATTGCAGGGATCGCAAAGACGCCGCCGTCACATTTTGACCATGTTCCGAGCTGGCAGGCTTATGAAGGAATTGGTATCAGCAAACCAGCATTCCAGCTGGGGACCGCAATCTGCAGGCCTCCTCTCAAGTTCAGCAACCAACTGCATGCACACTTGAGAACCCGAGGGGCCATATTCGTAGACTATCGATGGGTCTGCATGGCACTCGAACCAACGGCCTCTTGCTACTGGACCCCCGGACCCCTTCCCTCGGCGGCGAACCACACCGTTGGTTCACACAACCTACTGTATTCGGTTAGCACACACTGATCCACCCCCCAATCCAGGTGAGCGCGAAATCATGCATCAATCTGTGCGGTGACTCGGGGCCTTATCTCGTCTCTTATGACCTACTACTCATTTACACACTCATGCCATTAAACAACATGTGTTGTTTTAACATGCTTGCTACAGAAGGGATGAAATCAGCAGGTTGAAACATTATTGAAGACGAAAACCAGTGCACAATCCCTGGGTAAGTGCTGACGGTCAAGGAATCTGTGTGGCATGTATAATTCTGGCATGGGGATAACATCGGCAAGCTGGTGTCATCCCAGCATCCAAACAAAAACATTGTGTAACCTGAAGGAACCACGGTAGACCGACACGCCGTCATCCTCAAACACCCTCTTTTTCTTCCAGGTCCCCTTCCCGCCTTTTCGAAAGACCTGGCTTAGTCCTCTGTCACTTCCGTCTAACCAGTATCGGGCTCTGCCGGTAAACTCTCGGGCTTCCACGTGGCTTCCTATCACTAACAGTGCAAACTTGAGCTTGTTGGTGAAGTGCAGAGAAGCACGGGATATCTACTTCAGGTGCTGCCGAGAATTCGGGCTCAGTCTCAGCAATGCTCAGATCTACTAGTCCAGGAGCAGAAACAGGCTTCGTAAACAAGTAATCCAGGGTTCTTCAACCCACACTCGAAAGCCGACAACTTTCCCCAACCAAACAGTTACACCAGATCTCCCACACCCAAAAGTCGGCCAGGATTTGCCGTGAATCCTGATTTCTGATAGCCATTCCTCACCACCAACTCAATTGGCACTCTACACTGATTCATTGCCCCAAGTCTCGGAGCCGAGCCTTCATTTCTGCATCCATGAGGCATGGTTTCAAACTCCGCTGCATGGGGTCGTGGTTATGCACGCATGACAGGGCGGTCACGGCACACACACACACACACAGTTTTCCTGTTTCGGTGCTTACTGCTTTGCTCAATATACGCTTTTGGTTCGATGCCATCTAAATAAACACCACACACCGCTTAGACAAGGTAATATGTACAAGTACGCAATTACAATCTGGCTATGTACCCCTTCCCGTTCTTTCGACTCGCATGGAGACGGCGGAGACATATAACACACACACACACACCCTTCTTTTCATGCTTTACAATATACTGTTCGCTTGGTGCATGGCCACATCGCATCCGAAAACAGGCACATGACCTCACCACCCCTTTGGCCAGCATGCACAGTCCTTTTCCCTCTTTCCGTCTGACAGCAGAAAGGCGGTCGGTAATCAATGGCTTCCTCCACGACGCCTGATCAGCGACGCGGTTCGGAGCCCTCCATGACACTTGAAGTTCAGCACGACTATGCCACTTTCGGCCCGAGTCTTGGAGATCACCTCTGAAGTCCGACTTCATCTTTTTCTTCACCTCCCGCGACTTCCGGCCTTCCCTCTCTGTTGAGGCCTTCCCTCTCTGTTGAGGCCTCTCCTACTCCAATCCAATTGGCAGCAAGCCAGCCTGCTTGACCAAGCCATAAAACATACCCTCCTTCTTGCTCAAGAGATTATCTGGGGTATCGAACTCCACCACTTCTCCCTTGTCGAGCACCACGACACGGTCCGAGTCCATGATAGTGTTGATTCTATGCGCTACTGTGATGATTGTGCGGTTCGCAAAGAGCGGTCCGCGGATGGTGGCTTGAATCTGCTTGTCAGTTTGCACGTCTACCGCGGCTGTTGCCTCGTCGAGGACGAGGATGTTGGATGGCGTCAACATGGCTCGGGCTAGGGAGACGAGTTGACGCTGGCCCTGGGAGAGGTTGGAGCCTAGAGGTAGATCGCTTAGGGTTAGCATGCTGACGTACGGAAGCCGGTGACGACCGAAAGGAACCAGAGTAGCCGGGGCCTTGGGAGTGGAATCGAAAAGGAGGGTGGCTGCAACGCGTGGACGATCATGCAGGCACGTCCTCTTGCGGCATATGAGGAGAGCACTTATCACAATCGCAACAGGTAGATGTGACCATGCCGGAGCAAAATCCAGTGTTCAACGAGCCGCGGTAGAACAGTCCCGAGTAACACTTGCAAATGTGATGACACAGTGCTGGCCTCACTCGTATGCCCAGGTGCCACAACATGATGCACGCAGCCACATCTTGAGCTCCAAATCTGGTTCAACTTAAGGACGGATTC
This sequence comes from Coniochaeta pulveracea, assembly GCA_003635345.1. Lineage (NCBI taxonomy): Eukaryota > Fungi > Ascomycota > Sordariomycetes > Coniochaetales > Coniochaetaceae > Coniochaeta > Coniochaeta pulveracea. Next base: position 75,865 of record QVQW01000087.1, on the reverse strand, counting down.
CTTTTACGTCCGGCCAGAAGGGAAGTCATTGGATGGAATGTGAGAGCCGATGGAAAGCGTCCGATGTAGATTGGGTGGGACAAGAAAATAAAAAAGAAAAGAATGCGCTCACCTCCTTCATGGATTTTAGCCTCCAGACCACCATCCATGCTCGCTACGTGATCCTTTAACCTGGCATGTTCTGTGAGGCAAGATATTAGCAGCTGGTCCAATGGGTTGTGGAAGGCCAAGAGGAGGGATGGCACTAGAGAGCCAATACGCTCGTAAGATCAAGTCTCCGCGACCTTTGGCAGGGCCGGAAAAGTGATCGTGGTGGTAAGAAGTGGGGCGAGGAATTGATGGTGTAACACATACCAAGCACACTCCAGAGTTCTGTGTCATCGTGGACATGGCCAGGATCGAGGTTGTCGCGAATCGTGCCTTCGAAAAGGGCTGCGTCTTGAGGGATGATGGCCAGTCGCCTCCGAAGATCCAATAAGCCGATGGTGGATGTGTTGAGGTCATCTATCGCGATGTGACCGCTGACTGGTTCGATGATACGGAAGAGGGCCAAGGTGAGCGAAGACTTGCCCGCCCCTGTTCGACCAACGACACCAATCTTCTCATGAGACTTGATGTCGAGGTTGATGTTCTTCAGCACGAGATCAAGTCCCTCGCGATATCTAGTGCTGTACTTCTCGAACTTGACTTCACCACGAGCCGGCCAGCTCACTGGTGGTCGGTTGCGTGAGTTGATCTCTTGCGCCTCACTGGGCAGGCGGGCGTATTCAAGGACACGCTCCACACTGACAATGTTGGTTTCCACTTCGACACTTTGGCGTACGATCCAGTTCAGCGAGGTAGTGATCTGGAGAGCATACGACATGGCCAGACCAACCTGACCAGCTGAGAGGCCGGAGTGGCTAACCACGGAGATAATGGCTAGTCCTGCAGCTGCGAGGATAACAATGGCGCCAATAAACTCCAGCCGTACAGCCAGCCACCTATTGGCGCTGATGGATGGGTAGTAAGCCTTGAGATTGTTGTCCACACGCCACTCGTTCTCAAGCTCGAATCGGTCCTGCTGCCGGTATGCCCGAATGGTCGAAATGCCCCCGAGGGACTCCTGGAAGTGGGCATAGATTGGACTCCGGCTCACGCTATCCAGTCTCTTGAGTTCTCGTGATGTCCGGAGGTAGTACCGCTGGATGAACAGGTACATAAGTGTGATGGGGATAATGAAGGCCGTGAAGGCGGGCGTCGTCCACGAGATGAGGGCCAATGTTGCGCCCGATTTCACCACGTTGTTGAAGAGCATGTTGAAAGTACGAGCAATGACCTCATCAACCTTGTAAATGTCACTGTACACGAAAAAAGGATCAGCAACTTTGGCTCCAATAATCTCGGACGTGCACACACAAAGACACAGTTGATGCTGGCTCGTCACACACAGATGCGGCACCGATAGGGAACACCACAAACCGACTGGTGGCTGGCCCCGGTAAGCCACTGTGTTACGAGCCCATCTGGTCCACATCCGTGATTCATTGCACGAACGAGGTGCACAGGGTGTGTGGTAGAGCGGCGGCAAGAGACCGAATGGAGATGATAGAAAAAGTAGGACACGTACCTTGAGAACCTGTTGAGAATACGTCCAGCAGGAGTCGTGTCAAAGAAAGACATGGGTGATCGGAAGATGGCAGTCGCCATTCTCTCGTGCAACTTTCTAGATGCCTCGATGGAGCAGAAGATCCACAAGATCAGGGTCTGGAGCACGGTCAAAGCCGACGCTCCTATGCCAAAAGCAAAGTAGACACCAATGTACCTGCCAACGTCAGGGTTGGCACCAACTTCCGTATTGCGTTCAGACCAGTTCTTGAGCCAGATACTGCCGCCAATCTGAGCAACTTGTGAAGCGATGAGACAGAACATGTAGACCCCCACAGCTGCCAGGTTGTTCGTCTTTGCATACTCGCCGTAGACGGACCACTTGACCTTGCCTTGCTCCGTGTGCTCCTTAGCCTGTCGGGTCTTGGCGCCCGTCTCTTCATCGTCCATCTTTCCATGCGGTCCACGGAAACTGGCGGCACTCGCGCGCCGCAGCGTGGTCGTACTGCCAGTTCGGGGCTTGACAGCCTTGTTTCCAGGCCCAGGCCTGATGGGTTCCAAAGAGGTCAGTCCCTCCTCGGCTTCCTCGATCTCGTCCTTTTCTTGACCGTCTTCAGCGTCGTCAATGACTGTTGTTGTGTCGCTGCCACTATCAGCCTGAAATTCACCCTCAGACGACGGGCCAGACTCGTTCGTTAGCGTGTTGATGATCTTGAGCACCGCGCCCTTCATGGCCACAAGCTGCTTGTATGTGCCCTGTTCAATGATTGTACCCTGGTGCAACAGGCAGATGAAGTTCGATTGGGAAAGTACAGGGATCGAGTTGGTTGCGAGTATACGTGTCTTGGACGCCAGAAGACCCTTGGCACCCAGAACGTTGTCAATCAAGTGTCGGCCAACATGAGAATCGACTGCGGAGAGAACATCGTCCAACAGGTAGATGTCGGCTCTGGCATAGACAGCGCGTGCCAAGGCAAGACGTGCCTTTTGACCACCACTGAGCGAGATACCACGCTCTCCGACCGTTGTCTCATCTCCATCCGGCAGCTGAGCAAAGTCGTCCAGAAGAGCGCAAGCCCTGACGGTTTTTTCGTAGAAGAGAGGATCGAATTTGTAGCCAAACACAATGTTCTCCTTGACGGTAGCGTTCATGATCCACGGTGACTGGGCAACATAGGCAACGGTGCCGTGGACTTCCACGGTGCCCTCTAGCTTCCACAGGTCGCCCAGGATACTCTGGAGAAATGAACTCTTGCCATCTCCAACCCGGCCAACGATGCATGAGAGTTCGCCCTTGTGCGCGGTGAAGTTGATATCCTTCAGTACCGTCTTGTCCTCGTGTCTGTTCCACGAGAAGTTGCCATTCCTGATGATGACGGTCTCTTCGCCAAGCTCTTCGGCTGCCGGCTTGACAATGATGGCATCTGGCTGGATCTCCTCAGCAGTCAAGAAAGAGGTGAGACGACCCACGGCAACACTGGCTTCTATGATGGAGGTAATAACCATGGGCAGGACAGCAAGCGGGAAGGTGAGTAGGTTGAATAAAGCCAGCGCAGGAAAGACAATATCGGTGGTGAGGGGCTTGTCGTTGGTGAGCACGTAAACAGTAAAGGTGCTGCACGACACCAAGAATGGAGTCGTACTCCAGGTGAAGTTAGCAACAGCCTGACCGGCGCCGATCTTGCGCAGGTTCCTCAACTCCAAGTCGTTACGAATATAGTTGAGCTTGTTCATGAAGGCAGCGCCCCAAGCGTACAGCTTGATGCTCTTCATGTTGTTCACGATCTCAGCAATCAACCGACTCCTGGCGTCCTTGTTCTTCATCTGCTGCTTCTGCAACGTCTTCATGAACTTGGCAATGAAGCCGTTGATAGGCACCATGACGATCATAACGGCAATACCGGCGAGCATAGACCAGCCCACAAGCTGGTACAAGGAAACCATGCAGATGATGATTTGGAACGGGGCCGACCACAGCTGCTGGGCAAACTGCGTGAGATCTTGCAGCCGCTGGGCGTCGACAGCCATGAAGTTCACGATATCGCCCGTGGACTTGGATGCTCGGCCCTCATTGGAGAGCTTGAGCGCCTTCTTGTAGATGGACGAGGTCAGGCCACCCTTGATGCGCATGCCAGTCGTGAAAGTGGCCTGGAAGTACTGGTGAATCATGCTGGTTTGGAAAACAGCGGTGGCGAACATGGCCAATGCAATAGCAGCACCCTTGATGACGGGCTGCGGTACCTGCCCTTCCCGATAAGAATCAACCCAGGTCAGGAGGAGCCTCAACAGTTGGGGTTGAACAAAGGCAGAAACGTCATTGCCGGCTTTGAAGAAAGCCGCAAGAACGTAGGGACCGCCGTAGGATCGAAACAGAGCGAGCCAAAGGTTAGGCTTCTTGCGATGCTGAACTTCATGCTGCCATGATTGCTCAAACGCCTCTCCCGTTGTCCTAGTCTTATCCTTCTTCGACAGCGCCCAAAGATCATCCTCCGTGAGGAAATGGCGGTAGCCGAACTTCATCATGGGAGTCATCCAGGAGAACGTGAGAAGCGAAAAGACCGTGGCGTACTCGACGGGGCACTCTTCCTCATCGCCGATTGCCTGGTATGTGCTCGTCTTCTTGGGCCATAACCACTCGATCAGGAAGTCCGCAAGAGCGAGCCCAAATCCAACATTATATGTGATGAAGTAAGGCAAGTTCTTGACGTAGAGCTGCTGCGAAATCAACGAACGAAGCTTGACCGCGAGCGCAATGAGCAAGAATAGCCAGTAAAAGAGAACCACTCCGTTGGCGTTGCGCAACCGGTCATGTTCAAGCCATTGAATCGTGAAGATGACGCCGAGCGACAGAATCGTCAAGGCCGTTGTCCATACTCGGAAGTCGCCGTACCAGATATTGGGGTAGTTGATGATCTGTATCGCAAGCTGAACAGCAAAGTCGGCGCCGACAAAGCCTAGTATTATCTGTGACGAGAAAGTCAGCATGGCGCAACAAGACCAATCCTACCGAGACGTTCGCACATACTTGTTTGAGCCAGAAATGCCAGTCCTTGGACACGGGCGCCGGTGTTTTCCTCCTCAAAAGCCACCAGATGGCTATTGAGCCCGTAACAATACCAAAAGCAGCAACGGTAGCCACCCAGACATCAATAAAGCATGGCGTGAAGTCGTATCGGAAGGGACTTAATGGTCCCCAACCTTCTTCATTCCCGCATAATGGTTGTTTTCGTGCCTCTGTTGCGCTCAGATATCCGCCTCCAAGCTCCAGTTGTTTCGGCCGATATCCCGTGAAGGAGCCTGTCTGGAAGATGACCTGCTGCCACTCCCTCTCCGAGAAGTGGACGTCCATGACCACTACTATAACCTTCTCAAGCCAGAGGTACTGCACATGCTAAGATTGATCCGACGTAGTATAGCCAGTCTGGAATTGTTGTAGAGCTGGATCAAGACGACTGGGACGTCACGTCGGTCGCGAATCTGTAGGATCGCACCGGTTATCGGTGATGTCGGATGTCGGATTCAATGCTGAAACTGTCCAAATAAGACCTGGATAGTCCTGCGAAAGTCGTCCGGTCCTGGATGTGGCCGCGCGGTGGTAGAGAGGACAATCCGGCAATTGACCCAAAGCAAGCGTTGAGGTTTGTCAGCCAGCCGATGTGACCGATGATGCTTGCTGGATCTTTTTGTTCGACACTGGTTCCGGGGAGCGTACGATGTGCAGCTGCTAGTGCCGTGGCATCTCGTGGGTATTAGCACGCTACTTCTCACACGGCTACTAGTCTGTATGAAAGCCGCGTATCCTCATAACCGCTGACAGCGGAGCCGATGTCGGGTATCCGGCACTACTAGATCTAGCCCCGCCATGCTATGCCATGCCATGCTACGTCAGTGACAATCAGGGACATTGCAGGCTACCAAAAGAGCTGCCATGAGCAGATCAACGACAATTTTTACTGGTAGCATATACTCAGGGTTAGTACATATATCAGTAGGTCCAGTAGTATCCCTAGCTGAGTCTGAGGTAGCCTTATAGTGAACTCTGAGGGGCTAGCACACGCACTCCGCAAACCCGTTTGCGCAGACACACCAAACAACTAGACTTACATACCTATACACGGCACGTACACACAGACATACTCACACATACACACACATACACACACATATATGTGGTACACCCATATATATCATATCTATACCTTATATAATCAAGGTCGGTCTCGCCGCGTGCACAAACCATTCTGCGGGATGGGTACTAGCTAAGGTACCTTAAGGTACTTTGCTCTTGCATCGAATCGTCCTCACTCACCGATGATATCTCGCACATACTCGATCGTCATTCAAAACGCCTAACAGATCCTGTAAGCTTTCGATGCACATTGACTGTAAAGCGAAGCTCTGTGTATTGCTCGCTTGCAAGCATAAGAATATTGGAAAAGTGATTGTTCCGGACAGTAATCCAGCAATGGTATTCGTAACGCCCTGCACCACGCCCCGCCATAAAGATGCTCCTCGAAGCTGCAAATCCTACTATGACGTCCCACTTCGTCTCGAAAACACCAACTTACAATGCCAAGCCCAAACCCAGCTCAAGCCTCACCAACCACCACACTGCTCCTCTTCTTCCTCCTACTCCTCTGCTTCTTCCCCGGCATCTTCCACTTCCTCATCTCCATCCCCCTCAGCCTCTTCTCCTTCTCCTCGTCATCCACCCCAAAAGCCGTCGCCGTCGTGGAACATCCGTACGCCAGCAGCTCGACCTCCACAATGTGGTTCCAGAAACAATTCGGCCTGCCGACCCACTCGCGGGGCTCGTACTTGATCACAGACCACGTGTTGAAGGAGCTGCCGGAGATCAAGAACTACAAAGTCGGGCTTCTGAATCTCTTCGTCCAGCATACCAGTTGCGCCTTGAGCTTGAACGAGAACTGGGACTCGGATGTGCGGGCGGACATGAGTGATGCGCTGGACAGGATAGCGCCTGATGCTGGACCGAAGGGGGAGGCGCTGTATCGGCATGATGCCGAGGGTGCGGATGATATGCCTGCTCACATCAAGAGTGCGTTGATTGGTGCTAGTGTGACGATTCCGATCAAGGATGGAAAGCTGGTAAGTGTGGTGCCGCCCCTTGTGAATGAGAGGGCTTGTGTGCTGATGCTGGTTTATAGGCGACGGGTACATGGCAAGGAATATGGTATCTGGAGTTCCGAACAAGCAAGCACTCACGACGGGTCGTGGCTACAATTCAGGGTGAGAAGGCATGAAATGGTCAGAAGTGACTGCATTAGAACTAGCTACGCTTAAAATGGTGAGCCAGCCTTCTCAAAAGCAGACCTTGTTTTCCCCGAGTAACGCCTGAAACTCCACGAATCACCCTTGTGCTGCCTATCGAAATGAAAGAGATGATTTGGTGGCTTGAAACTCCTGCAATCACGTATTTGATTCCCTTTTCAGTAACCTGTTGACAAGTGGTTCTTATGCGTCCGGGGTGCTCCTGTTGCCATTGAAGACGGTACCAAGCACGCCAGCGCATTGACCTGGTTAGTGTGTTGACATACTTCAAGCCTGAGCGTCTCCGACTTCAGCAGCCGCCATATGCCTCAAGCTTGACGACGGGACTTGTTTGCAATACGCAAGCCACAAACGGAACTAGCAGCAGCAACCGGTAAGATGGGACTAATGGCTCAGAAACCGCCGTCCGTAAACATAAGGTCAACCCTGCATAAATAGCGCGACCGCCATGAGGGTGTCCTCCTAGTTCCCCGCTGGGTTATCGTTTGCATGGCTCATGTCCACATCATCATCCCCTGCCAGGACCTTGGTTTTGAATTTAGAGCCGTCAGGTCCAGTGCCGGGCGTGAGAGCGACGACGTTGCCATCCTCGTCCACGAATTCGAAATTGTATCGACTTAGAAGATGAGGGATGGCGGATAGTTGGGGTCCGTATCTAGCAGTGTTGTCGTAGAGCTCGAATAAGGGCACAGCGAGAAGCTTCATATTCTTCGGCACACTAAGAACCTCTGCACGCTTGGAGTTTAGCATGGCATCCCGTACAACCCAATAAAGAGATATGCGTAATGACTTACTTGATTTGGGCAGCTGGATGAAGTAGAGCTTCTTACACTCCTTTGGCCGGGTCACATGCGCCGGGACGAACGGGTACATGAACGTTTCGAAGTTTGGTCTCCACCACTGCGCAAGACAGTCACCAATCTGCCAGTCTCCAGCCTCCTCGCCCTCGCCCAGCCGTCCTACTGGTGCTAGCCGCTCGTCCAGCCTCGCCTTGAAACCCTCGATCTCCTCGTCCTCCGGTCGTAGGTAGTCGCCAGGAAGTTTGAAGAACGCATTGGCGATCTGAAGCATTAGGATGTGTGGGTGGTTGTGCTCGTGGCAGACCAGGATGCCTTCGCATGTTCGGCGCATGCCATGTTCTGCGTAGTGCTCCTGCAATCGCTGCAGACGCGCAATCACTGATTGATCCTCCTCGGGTTGCGTCTCCTTCACACCAAATGTGTAATTAGTTAACGGATAGAGGCGGATAGTCTCTGGCTGGTTGGCGTTGAAGTCGAGCGGGAGGATTGGGGGTTTGGCTGACTGGGCCACAGTGGGCGCTATTGTCGACATGTTTGTTGAAGTCTTCGTAAATATGGGGTTGTTCAGCTCTCGGTTGGAGGGAGGGCCCACGATGATATCAGAGAGAAGATATTATATGTAAGACTCGATGTTGGCGTAAGCAGTTGCTTCAATCGTGGAAATATGTGGTTCAGTTTCTGGATGGTACCTTTTGCAAACAAGAACGCGGTTACGGACGGGTGGTAGAGCAACAGCCCGGACCTACAAGGAGTTTGGAGCTTCTGGAGCTTTGGGGAAGGAAGCTAGCTCGAACAAGAAGGCGGTGACTGCCTAAACAGCCGCAGTAGACTTAGTTAGTCAGCAGGATCAACCTCCTCGATCGTGACCACCTTGAATATATGAAGTGTAAGCGAGATGCTGTATCAGCTTACCGTTGTCGATTGCGCCGGATTCCAAACTCTCGCATCTGCCAATTTCTAGTACTATTTGAGCCTGTATTCCGGCAAAGACGAAGATGGCGGAAGAGCAAAGTCTGGCGACCGGTTGCTGTCACTCTCCTGTCCAACGAGATTGACAACTTCCTAGAATCTCTGGAATTCCGTCAGAGGCAGGAGCCAAGGCTTGCTAGGCTTGTCAGTCTATTCAAATCGTCCGGATGTCTGGAAAGTTTGAGGCCGGTAAAGCCAAATTTGTATGCCGCGACCTGGGACTCGAGAGTTCGTGCCACTGACCGGTCCCTATCATGGAGGCAGCCCACGGTTGTTGACAATCAATAGCTGTCTTGGTATAGTGGGATCTGTGCAGGGATTTCAGTTCGCAGCGGCAAATTGCTCCGCTAAAGGGCATCGCATGCTTTTGCACCATCTGGCTTACAAAACAAACGATGTCCTTGCTAACATATCCCCAACAACCACATCGGACGACATTCAACCTTTACTAGTATTCTTCCTGGATTCTCGTCGATCTTAACCTCCCCATGACTGGGCCTGCATCTCGTCCATCAAGGGCTGTATTTATAATCACGTCTCCAGATCTCAACGTTAAACATTAGCCCTGCTGGGCCATACCGGTCAAGCGTGTATACCCAAGCTACAGATATCAGTCCAAAAGGAACTCGTGGACTAAGCCAAACCCAGCATCGGGTGTTGAGGCGTCTTCCTTGCTGTATTCTGTCAAATTGACACCCATTATGACACTCTAGGAGATCTTCATTGTCAAATAACCATCACATCGACACCAATCTATTATCAGGCTCGTGTGTCAGAAAGACTGGGTGGCTATGGCTGAACTGAAGAGACAAGATGCCCGGCTTGAAGTACAGGAGTATACTTGCCTTCCCGCATTGGTCGTGCTTGCGAATCCATAGGGTGGGCATCGTTCTCTACAGCAAATCATATATGGACTCTCAAGTCAACAAAGTCAATACAGAATCAACTGTCGACGAGAGAAGTCGTAGAGAAGTCGCAACGCGGACGCCCTACCTGTTGAATACACTCCTGTTTTCCCGCCTGCTTTGCCAAGGATGAGAGACTTGGTACCTGATCTTTTCCATATGTCCACAGCATGGCAGCAACATGATTGTCTTGCTAACTAATTCAAGGCTTGTTGGCACTGCTTTGTTTGGTACTTTTGTTCGATGATGGTCCTTTGCCACGCACATTCTAACAAACTCAGGCAGAAGGCAAACGGTACAAACACCTTTGCACACTATACCTTATCTGCTGTTCAAGATGATGAACCTATGCTCAGAGCATTTCTCTACAGCTCACGAAGCCAGTGCGGGTAAAGCTGGTTCTGAGCCATTCATTGCCGAAAGAGTTGTCATAGCCGTAGTCCTAGGGTTTCAGAACTGAGGAGTAGGCATAAGAAAATCCTTATATATATACACGAATTTGGGAATATTAGAACCATAACCAGAGAGGAGCACGGTATGCTTGTATTGTGAACATGGCATCTCCTCATCAACTCGGACAGGCAAAGATCGGTTGGTGTATCCTACCTCAAGGAGTATTCTAGTCAACTTCCATCCCGTCACTGTAACGGCTACCACTATTTTGTGTCACCCTTCTTCCAGCCTTCTTCCAGCCTTCTTCCAGTCTTCTTCCAGCCTTCTTGCAGCCTGCTCACCTCTAGGCTCTTTCTTTCCGCCTTGGCGCCTTTGGGATCAAAATGCTTCCCGGGCTTCAGGCGCACACTTGGGTCAATGGAGGATTGCCTTATTGTTTGGCCTGTAGCAGAAGAGCTGTTGATATGGCCACTCGAAGTTTGCAGAGCTTCGAAACTTTGTCGGCAAACAACAACATCCATCGATTTGTAAGTAGAGAAAGCCTCATTTGGTGCAGCATCGTTGTGCGCTGTTCTCCAGAGGCCGTCCCCTTTCTCTACTTGGCTAGCAGAGTAACTAACACTATCACTCATGAGAACAGTCAAGATGGACGTCACAAGCCAGAACTTCTGGCAGACCTTCCCGGCTGTCATCCGGGATCTTGCTCGGGCCGACTTCGCGGCCTTCGACCTCGAAATGACTGGCATCATTTCGAAGGATGCTCGGCTGGCTAAGCTGAGCATCAATGATGTCTACGATCGAGCTAGAAAGGTAGCAATGACCCACCAGGTCATTCAGTTTGGTCTGACGTGCATCCAGTACGTCGAGGAGACAGACGGTAAGTCGACTCATCATCCTCTTTCACTCTCAAATTCAAGGTCAAGTGATGGTTTCAGCGGTTATGTGGCCGGTGAAAACCTACAAGCCGACATCGTAACCCTCATCATGATATCAGCCATAACATGCTCCATCTACTAACACAGAAACACAGTCCACGAGGCGAGGACGTACAACTTCTTCCTCACGCCCATGTTCGCCGAGGGCACCCGGGCCGGCAAGCAGCTGGCCACTGCTTTGAACCGGCACCTGTGCTTCTCGTACAGCTCCTTCGCCTTCCTGCGCCGGCACGGCTTCCAGTTCCAGGAGGCTTTCGAGAACGGCGTGCCGTATCTCAGCCGCCAGGAGGCGGGGGAGCTGGACGAGAGCTTTCTGCGCCGTACCGGGCGGCAGATTGCGGGCCTTGACCTGGCCCAGCACGAGGAAGTCGTTCGGGACTTCTACACCGGGGCCCAGAGGGCCATCCGTTCCTGGCTCCTCCGCGTCAAGGACGAGGACGCCTTGGCGTACCTCAACCTCTCGAACCCCTACGGGGGCAGGCTGACCGGCTTCCAGATCCAGCTGGTCCACCACCTCACCGAGGTGGAGTTCCCCCGCTGCAAGGCCCAGCCAAAGCATGACGATATGTTCGTGCAGGTTACCCTGGCGGATGTGGAGGAGAAGGAGAAGTTCAAGCAGCGTCAGTTCCAGGAGCGCAAGGAGGCCATCATCCGCCAGACAGGCTTCCGTTACCTCATCGACGCCATAACTGGCAACCTCTTTACCGAAGACCTCCGCACCGAGTGGATGGTCGAGGACGATTGCGACGATCTAGGACGCAGGGCTGGCGAAATTCGAGCTGTGCTCGCTAAGTGCGAGACCAAGCTCACCGCCAGACCTCCCGTCGTCGTCGGACATAACCAGCTTCACGACTTGTGCTTCATTTACCAGTCATTTATCGGCGATCTCCCTCCCAGACTTGAGGACTTCCGCAGCAAGATGCATACACTCTTCCCTCGCATGGTCGACACGAAGTTCCTCGCTACTCCTCCCAACTATCACATCATGATGGCGGATAACAGCCTCTCCATGCTATTTGATATTGCCAACGACCAGGAGCTCCCCATTATTGTTCAGGACCCTCGTCTCAGTACCCATATGAAGCATCAAGCCGGCTTCGACAGCTGGATGACGGCCGTTGTGTTCCTCAGAAAAGCCTGGAACCTAGACGAAGAGTTTTGCATGAACATGGAGTATGGTGTGGAGAGAGACTGGGCGGGCAAGATCGTGAAGCAAGATCGAGACTCTGAGGTCGGCAAACCCGCGGCGCTGCGCTCCGGCTCTACAGAGAAGGAAGTCAAGCAATCTCGGGAGACTTCCACCACGTCCAAAATCCAAAATCTCGACTCTCGGAAGCAAGCCATCCCTTCGTCATCGCGTGCCATCCCTAGCATCAGCACGAGCACAAGAAAGGAACAGAAGCCAGCACTTGAGCCCAAATCGAGCGACTTCGACTTCGTCAGACAGTTCTTCCCCAGCTCCTCACGCCTGGCTACACGTCCGACTCGCGAGAACCAGACTGAGAACACCCCATCGACTCGTACCGCACTTGGTCGCTGGCTAGGATCACCTCCCACGTCGACCAGACCTGTCTCCTCCAAATCTGTTGCTGCTTCCACGTCGAGCTCGCACCAACAGTTGCACACTGAGCCTCAACAACAGCCGGTCAACGACCGTCGTTTATCGGTCAAAGAGCACGCGTGGGGTCATACAGCCGGTGACGCTTTTCAGAGCATTGAAACTGGCCGAGCACGCAGAACGTTGCCGAGCATTGCCCGCCGCAATATCCCCAAGATCATACGCGACCAGTCACTCACCGAGTCTCAGCAGTCAAGTAGCACAGGCTCAGAGGATGAACTGGGTCAGAAATGGCCCAAAAACCCCGAGACCACCGTCATGTCCAATCCTCCTGCGCCCTCTACTCAGACAGCTCCCTGCGCACCCCGTGGACAGCCAGCCACTGAACGCCATGCCACGCGCGCCGTCTCTTCCTTCCTTCATCCTCCAGTCTTCACGCCGATGAGCAACCCAGTGGCCCCCGTCAGTCCAGTCTTGACGCCTGTCAATGTGCAGCAGCAGCAGACCATGGGGAGCTTCGGTGTGGCCGGCTCTACTACCGTGTCCACCTCCCTTGGCAAACGGCAGATGACTGACAGCCAGGCACTTATCACCAACCCGTCAATTTCTACCCATCATGAGGACGGTCACTACCCCGGCTACGGCACCGCGACTGAGAACAAGTCCAACACAACCGTTGACAGCTTCGGATCTTCTTCAGAGACACAGCATCGAATTCCGCGCTGGGAGACGGCTTTCTGGCGCAAGTATGGAAACAAGATCCGTGTTGCTACCAGCGGTAGCTTGGACCTGGCGAGAGAGAGGGTTATGGAAGAGTGATCGTCTGGTAGACCAGAGAAAAGCGATGCTCTGCTCTTATGTTTTTGTTTTGATGGATGGATTGACTGCTTCGAAAGCAAGGAGAAGCGTGCTGCGAGATGATTAAGATACCATGGCTTCTCATTGTCGAATCAATGATGTTAGCCGTCCTGTATGCGTCCATGAACATGCAGTGAACAATCTCCTTTTCAAAACGGGTCTGTAAGCATAAGTACGACGCCGTCTCAGGTGCCGCACATATCGGTAGCTTTACTCAAAGTTAGCATGGTAGGACACTTGATCTGTAATGATACCCACCGTCTCATCTGAATTGTTACAATTCCAGGTTATACACAGCTATAATACAAATCCCATCTACCCTTCCATCGACATTCACCTATCAGCCATCATAAGCCTGGCACTGCGGTAGTAGTCATGCGGCAGGACCTTCTGCAACTCCTCCCTCGTCAACCACTGGAAATCCGTCAAACCCTTGGTATTGCCCTTCAGATCCACCTGGCCAGCCATGATCCTGCCCTTGAGGAAGAAGGTCTTCTCACCCTTCTTCTCCACCGTCTGCTCGTCCTTCAGCACGGGCTTGACGACGTGGTGAGCAACGGGGACTCGTCCGACAATCCAGGTGTTCATGTTGACACCGGCGCTCTCGACCAGAAGCCTAGCAGCAGCCTATTTCGTATCCTCGTTAGCATCCTTTCCCACTCTCCACCACCAAACCAGGAATTCAAACATACCTCATGCAGATTCTCACTCGTACTCAGCGCCCCCTCAGGAAACCTCCAAACCCCCTTCTCCCCCTCCTCACTCTTAACCACCAGATACAGCGTCCTCTCCAACGCCCGATCCAACCTCCTCACATCCCCCTCCTCATCCGCCTTCGTCCTCCTCGGCATGGGCCTCTCGACCTTGACCCGATCCTCGACGGGAATCTCCTCGCCATCCTCCGAAACCCTCATCTCCGCATCCTCCAGGATCTTCTCCCGCACCCTCTCCTCCTCCGCACCCCACGGGCTCCCCACCAACACCTCATCGTTCCACCCCAGCCTGCCGCGCGGGTTATACCGACCGATATCTCGTCCGGCCACGCCGTGGCGCTCCTTCGTCTTGAGGCGCCAGTCCAGCTCGGCGGGCGTGTCGCGTCGGAAGTAGAATTGCTTGCGGAAGGGGGCCGAGAGACGCTCTTCCAGGCGCTTCTGGTAGAGGAAGAAGGCGGTCTCGAAGGGGTGGAGAGTGCGGGTGAGAAGAGGGGGCCGGGTGAGGATGAGGCCGGATTTGATGGTGTAGTGGGAGGGGGCGTGTTGGGGGGTGGTCGCGTAGTGCGCTGGGGGTGGTGGGAGGTCGGACGGTGGGAGGTCTGCGACGTTGCTAGCGGGTGCGCTGGATTCTGCTGCTGTTGCTGCGGCGGAGTACAGCCGTTGGGATAGTTGGGCTAGCGAGGGCTGGCGGGTGCATTGAGTGCATATCCTCGGTGAGCCTGTTTAGCAGTCCGTATTAGTCCATGCCTCCCTGTCTGTCCCGGTTGGAGGCTCTCAAAGAGAGATGTTGATCCACTTACCTTTCAGCAGAGCCGAGACAGCCCTGCTACCTCTACTTGATGCCGGCATTGTGGTAATTCTGTGGTGGGCTGGGGACCGGTTCGCACTCCTACGCTCGCTCCTCAACCTAATCCCTGAGAGTCGCCGTGAACTTTTTTGATGGAGTTGAGCTTACTACTACACCGGCAGCACGTGCAGGGGCCGCCAAACAGGTACGTACCGTCTATCTCCATTCTTTTTCAAGCAGAGGACGGAAGAATCTCGGGCTAAGTGCACAGGCCAAGCCAGCACTTCCGTTGGTGCTGCCCACTACAAAACTCCTGTTGGCTCCCGCTTCTCCCTCTTTTTTCTTCTCCACGGGCCTTTACCTTATCCTCAGTACCTGTCTACCTCAAGACGTCCTGATCATTTATGAGTGCCCAGATTGACTCGAAAGAAGCAGACTTTTTCGCTAACGTCGCCTGTGCCGTTCATGGCAACCAAATCCCACCTGGAGTCGTTAGATAGTTTTTGCTCACATTCTTTCCAAACTTGCTTGGGCTGGAACTCCCACTTGCAGCTGTTTTCCCCAAGTGAAGCCTGGAGACAACCACGCTGGTGGACTCAACTACATCAACCTGAGATCGGCGTGCAAAATGTCCACGTCGTGCAAGATACGCGATTCGGTCTCTTGCACATTGGCATTTGTCTCTTTCAGTTCAATGGCTACTTGGTTTCGAGCCGTTCTGTTGCATTTCAAACTGTGAATGTATTCCATGAGACCTCGGTGCTAATTGATAGTGCTAACTAAGCTCCGCCCGAAATCGCTGCGCATCACGCAAAGAACGATTGCTATGCTATTTGCGTCCCTTATAATGCCCAACGAGCAGGCCAAATGCAGAGCCCGACCGGCCGACCTAGCCTCCATCGCAGTCTAGGCTGAGTCGAACCCAAAAGAAAACAAGAAAAAGGCTCCTTAACGCCGTACTTCGAATGCACGCTCTGCTTGCTACCCGTAATCCAGCCCGAATATGGGGAGCCAATATACCCATACTGTCTTGATGTACAATCCTGTCCTCGCTGGATATCTTCATCGATCCGCCGTAACCCGCTGATCAAAGTAACCATGAACGCCATTCATCCCTTCTTGAAAAGGACATTTCCACCTCATTGTCGTCATCATACAAGTCGTACCCGTAACGAAGGGGAATGGACCGAGCAATTGGTGTCCTCACGACTTCAGCTCTGAGATGGCCCGTTCAACCTCTCTGGTTGCTAGTCGCTCCCAGTTCATCTTAGTCTCTTCGTCGATGGCTGACGGGTCCTTGATTTCCGCGTAAAGCTTGTGAGAGACCTCGCGGTTGATGGTGGCATATTGCGTCGCTGTCATCTTCTCGGACTTCCAATGTGGCCGCAGTGCCTCTCGAACAATATTGGTAATACTTTCTTTAGTCTCCAAAGGTACAACGGCCCTGGATGGTGAAGCTTCCTCGGTCCGAGGAGCTCTGACTGCTGCAGCTGGTTGCGGTCGCCGAGGGCGAGGCTGACGGATTGAAGACTCCGAGTCGCTGTTATCGGGCGATGAGCGCGTTGGTAAGTAATTCGGCTTTGGGTATATCGGCTCAATGTGGGAGCTCAAGGTCATGTGGGGCGAACTCGGGCGCATACGCTGCTGTGGGGGAGGAGTGGTGGACAGCGCTCTCGGGCTGTTATGTCCTGATGGTGACGGGGAAGAAGCAGGTGAGGGCGCGTCATACCCGTCATTGGCACCAGGAATACGTCCGAACACGTTGCGGATATTCTCGTCATCCGACGGAGTGCTCATCTCGACCTCCTTAAGCAGAGATGATAAGAATGACGGAGCAGCTTGAGTTGCGGGGGCTGGAGACGAAGCGTTCGGCAGCGAGTTGTTGCCTGAGTTCCTGCGAGGGCTTCCCGTCTCGACAGCTGACCTGGACGAACCCTCGCCATTCTGGACTTGTGATGTAGGTACCCTTCGGGTCCGAGGTCGCTTCAACTTGCGCTCCGTCTGTTCACTTGCTTCAGCAGCCGGAGAGTCTGTCACGGAGGGCGCTTTTCGCTTGCGGCTAGAACTTGGGCGACCATCTTCTTGCTCAGCCCGGGACTTTTCAAAGGCAGCCCAAGCCCTCCTCTCCTCGGCAGTCTGCTGGACCTGCTCGACGGGTCGTGCAGCTGGTGGTGTACTCCGGCGTTGGGCGAAGACGTTCTGGATACTGTTTGCGAACACATCTCGAGCCCCCAGCCGACTGGCTATGTTCAGGCGTTGCTGCCAACGTTCGTGCTCCCGGCGCTCGCGATCTCGAACTTGTTGCATCCGACGATAGTCCTCGAGAGCTTCATCGTCGTCGTGATAGTCGAGGTCGATGCTCAGAGCATCCCAGATCCTGCCCGAGATCACGCCCCAAGCACCCTGCCAGTTGTCTGATCGAGCCCGTTGGCGAGCCCGTCTCATACTGGCCTGAGTGCGAGGGAAATAGTTGGGCCGGCTGCGGCTGTTGGCGCCACTGTTGTTCCTGGCGGTCGGAACAGGTGCGCCCGTGACCTCGGGTCCCAGAGCTTCCGCACATTCCATGCAAAACCAGGAACCTCGCGGCACCGCGTCTAGGCCAATGCAGTGTGTGTGATATGGTGTGTCGCAGCCATCGCACAGGAGGAGCACCTCCTCGTCATCCGAGCGGAGACAAACCGGGCATGGTGTGCTCTCCTCCTCCTCTTCTGGATTCTCGTCTAGCCAAGCTTGAGGATCAAACTCGGCGACCTGCTTCTTATCTCGAACTTCGTATGTCGACAGAAGGTTACCTATAATGTCAAAGTGAGCTTTTGATCTCCAACGGCAGAAAGTCTCTATCCCGCCAGGCTGAAAAAAAGAAAATAGCTTACCTCCAACCTTATCATAAACATGGACTTTATGGAACAGTTGCCGGCAGATGGGGCAACTGTTAGCCTTTGCAGTCCATTCCCGCAAGCAGGAGTCGTGCAATACATGGCCACAAACCTGGATAAGTGCTATACTGTCGTCATTCCCGTGGTGGTGTCCTTCTTTTTCTGTATGTGGGCTGGATTCATTCGCTTTCGACGCTTCTATCGCTGCTACCGCCGGCTCTGGTGGTGCATCGACTTCGGTGGGTAACTGTGGAGTCCCTGACGACACAGTCTCAAGGGTATCGAGACAAACAATGCACTGGTCGGCCATTGTGAATGGCGTGTTCGAAAAGTTGACGGACGATGCAACTGAAAGTCGGGTGGATAAGTCATGTAAATCGTTGGGTGGTCAATTGAGAGGGAGTGTCGTGGCTGTCGAGTTGTGAGGATAGAAAGGGCGCTGATGAATGGTCGATGATGATAGTGGTCGATGGCGATAAGTGGCTGCAAGCTCCTTTGACCTGGGCCAAACAGGTGTCTAGCGGGCAGCTGTTAGTGGACGGTTGTAGTTGGGGGAAGTGTGAAATCGCGATTTGGGGGGGAAATTTAGCGTGTCGGTGCACGCCGTTAGGTCAGCTAGGTGAGCATTTAGTGGAGAATAAGCTGAACTGCCTAATTCTCACAGCGTCTAAGACGGTGACTGATCTGGGTGGCAAGTGGAATGTACCTTTTCGCAGAACACGGGACAGCAGGTTATTCTGCAGATTTGATGTATAAACGAGGTTCAATGTGAAGAGAGTTGAGGTGTTTGAATGTGTCTGTTCGGCAAAGGTTTGTGGCGTATCAGGAGTTCGCTGATATGCTCTCAAAGGAGTAAAGAAAAGGTGAAGAGAGGCAAATCCGGGACAAAAGAGACCGCTCAGAAATGGATAGCATGGGAAGAGAGGAAGAATGAATGCTACAAGGAAGGACGGAGTTGCTCACCCACGTTGCGAACTTTGGCGCTGCATCGACCAGAAAGGGAGTGGAGCGGGCCCCAATCAGCTGCTCGGTTTAGGCATGCTACGATTCGCCAGCACCGGGAACCATCAAGGTCACCATCACCTTTGCTCCTTCCGTGCCACACACTTCAGACTGAAGACGACATGTTCCTGGTGCCTTAAAACTTCAGGAACAGCCTGGTTCTGAAATGGCTGTGGACAGTATTGGCCATTATTACAAGATCCCAGGTAGCGAGGCAATGTTCCGACAAGCTTGCCTCTCACTACCACTATATGATTCATGAGGCTCAAGCGGTGACGCAGCAGTCGAGCTTCACAGTCATCAACCATACCACCCCACCACCTGGGCAACCTAGACTAGAGCTAGATACCTTACCTAGGCTTGCTAGGTTCCTGTGACACCTGAACGATTCGCCCGGACTCCGGGCATTAGTCTGAGCTGCCTGTGAGAAACTGTTGGCAGCTGATCCCACCGAGAACCAGAGAGTGACACAATCCAGGTCAGGTACCAAAATGCATAAGTCAGGATGTATGCATGAGCGTGAAACGTGGTCCAATTTGTGGGATCGAGCAAAGACAAATCGGTTCAGCAAATCCGCTGAGGCCGGCAGAATGGGAGTTGTACCCTGGTACCTCACCGCTTGTTTTTATCTGGGTTCTTTGACCCTTTCTTGAACAGTGGTAACGGTAACAGCTCGGATGAGTGATGTCTCGGGTCGCCAGGTAACTCGAGCATGATGCAAAGATGTGAACCAAGCCCTTCCTCCGAAGCACCAAAGTTCAATCGGGCAAGGTTTTCGTCTCTTAGTCCTCGCATGTTGCACCAGACAGCAAAGGTTGAAATATTGCTCTTGGGAGTCGGTTACGTACAGTTGCACAAGCACGAGAAAACAGAGACACTTATTGCCAATTTGACTGATTGAGACAGATCGGGTGACTGCGAAACATTCGAAAACAAGGCAAATGGTGAGCTGGGTTGGCAGACGAATCACCCATATAATGACAGAGTTTCAAGCCCAGGCAGGCAGGAAGTATGGTTTTGTATGATAGCAAAGCTCGGCGCACAATCGTATCGTTCGTCGCAATCTACTGACTCGAAAGCCGTCCCAACTCTCCAGTGGGGGGAGAGCTGAGTCGAATGATCGGTGAGCCGTGTTGGTGCCCTGCGAATATGCTGAGCATTCACGCCGGAGTGATCGTAGACTTGACACAGGCTCCTTTATGTCGTGGAATCGGTGTGGGTTTGGTCAGTTTTTCTCTCATTGGATGACCTGAAATGTAGTCGCCTTCCGAACCATCAATGCTGATATATCTCAAGACCCCGTTTTGCCGGTACACCGAAAGCCCAAAAAGCAACACACAGCCCAGAACCTCCACTCCTTTAAACCTCAGCAATCTCCCTCAGGCGGCGGAGGGTCGAGCGCATGGCAGCAGCAGCGGGTGTGCTAAAGAAATCCCATGTCAGCAAACAGTGTCCGGTACCAAGGGAATCCCGTCGATAAAGTCGTCGGATAAATTGGAGACAAAGACGTACGAGACAGTGTAGGCGCCACCGGCGGTGGTCTTCCTGCAGCTCTTGCAGTTCCAGATACCGACAGCCTCACGCTTGACGGTAACCTTACCGCAGAAAGCGCAGGTGTACTTGGCGTGCTGGGAAGTCTCCATCTTCTTGACCATCTTCCTCAAGGAGGCACCATATCTGTGGCAATTGAGTCAGTCCACGTTCTGTCGTCAAGATCCAAACTCCCGTGTTGACGCGTGGTGTGAGGGCGAGTTGATAGGCAGGCGTAGCGGGCAATGTGTCGAGCTCGATTGTCTCCAACAGCGGTAGGAGAAGTCTACCGAGGGGCGAGGTTCGATCGTGGAAAGAGTATTCTGATGTCCGATAGAGAAGCCAACCTAAGAGTCGACTAGTGGTTGATGTCCGATGACGGGTCGTGATCCGTTAAACTTCCATCGTTCAGCTGGCGAAATCCCACTCCAGTGTCTTCGAATAATCCGCGTTCGTGCCTGGTCGTTGCCTGCCTATTCGTCTTCCTCATACGTAACGGTTGACTCGGGATCGTGGATTCGGTCGGGTCGAAAATGGTGGTTGTTCTTACCTGGTACCGTACTTGCCGCTGCAGTCAAAGTTAGTATAACTTCAACTCAATTGTCAAGGGCCGGGCTGGTACTCACGTCACGCCGACCTTCTTTGTGCGAGCAGCCATTTCGTTGGTTTGGGGGGTCTTTTGAGGGTGAGAGTCTCGAAAGTTGCTCTTGTCAAAATGACCTCGTGGCTGGGTGTGCTAGGCGGAATGTCGAGATCTTCTCCCAAGTCAAGAATTCGCGGGTCCCAGAATAATTTGGCAAATTTCCTGGTTGTGCGGTAAGTTGGTGGGGGTTTGCAAAAGCGGGCAGCTGGCGGCGGCCCGGTATTGTGCAGCGGGAAGAGGTCGCTTAGGTAAACTGACTCGATAAGATAAGGTTGTCGCAGCATTTGTTACTGACAGAGGGAATGGAAGTGTGAGTGTGTGTGACAGATGGAACAACACAAGCTGATAAAGCCGACTGCTTTTGGCTCAGTCTACATGTTGCAGCGAAAGCATCACATGTTTAGATTGAAGACTTCTGTCATCACTGACTCTGCTTCCGGCTAGGAAGACATACAAGGTCATCCGCAGCTCGTGACAGATTTGTACATGTGGTTTTACCGGTCCCTCATGCTAATGGTATACCCCTGGACTTACAGCACTTGAAAGGCACCTATCACGGAGATGGTATCAAGGACGTTGCCCCCTTATCTTGCCCCTTGTCGTTGGTCCTCCCATGTTGCTTCAGTGGTAACCGTTGAGGTCATAGAGCTCAGAGCCCACATGCACTAGGCCTGGGACAACACCAAGCCTACTCATTGAACCATGACTTCTGAATCCTGTTACGTTGTCTCTGACCTATACGCGGAAAAGCGACCATGACTTCTTGCATCGGCGATGTGACGGTTCAACGTAAAAGACCTTACACCTCGTCCTGAAAGCATCACATATGTCTAATATCTCGCGATTTTGTGCATTCTCGTGTCTTCAGGCCCACTGACACAATAAGAGTTAACGCCACGCCCAAGTGAGAATGTCGACAACTTTGGTTGCGAATCTGATCCAGGGCTGTTCAACCCTGTTGCATACAGTCTTCGACATCAGTGTGTACCGTGGTTGCTATGAGTGACACAAGCACATGCAGCGAACTGAGGAACAACACCGGCAGGACAAGGTAGAAGTACTGAAGTATTCAAATAAGATGACTATTTCATCTTCCGACGCTAGCTCAACCCAACCAATCCGTTTTCCTTTTCAACTCATGCCTCAAGGCTTAGCAGTTCCCTCTCCGGGGACAGCCTTGGCCTTCCCAACCTTGGACAGATCCTTATCCCAGCTAGTGACGATGCCCTCCAGCGCCTCGAGCAGGATATCCGCGTGGCTCTCCTCAAAGATCAGCATGGGCCTAAGCCTGATGGCGCTCTGTCCGCTTCCACCGATGTTGATGCCAAAAGCCTTGGCCCTCTTCAAGAACTCGTCCCGTCTCGGATTGTCAAAGGCAATGAAGGTGCCCATTCCCTTTCCTCTCAGGTTCTCGAACTGGCCCGGGTATTTCTTCGCCAACGCCTCGATCTTACCATACAGGTAGTCGCCCACCTTGGCCGTCCTGTTGACCAGGTCGTGCTTCTCGATCTCCTGCACGATGGAGCGGAAGAGCAGGGCGCGAGCTGGGTCACCCATCCAGGTGTTGAATTGTCGGTAGGGCTTGTTGGGGCGGAGCTCAGGGTTGCCAAAGTAGTAACCGGCCGTCTGGGCCTTCTTGGAGAAGGTGACCATGTCGGGAGGGGAGGGGAGGTCCCAGTGTTCGTGAGCCCAGAACTTGCCTGTGGCTCCGACGCCGGTCTGGACTTCGTCGACGATCATGAGGACGTTGTGCTTCTTGGTGATCTCACGGAGACCCTTGAAGAAGTTGGCGGAGGCGTGGTTGTCGCCTCCCTCGGACTGGATGGGCTCGACGATGACGGCGCAGGGAGGAATGTGGTAGGTCTTGATCAGGTGCTCGACCTCCTCGAGGGCCTTCTTCTCCGCAGCCGCGTTCTCCTCGGCGTGGGCCTCCAGAGGGTACTTGAGCTGGGGAAAAGTGGCCTGGGGCCAGTCGAAGGCGGGGATGTCGAGCTTGTGGATGGGCTTGGAACGGGTGGTGGAGAGGGAGCCGAAGAGACGGCCGTGGAAGGCGGTCCGGAAGGACATGATGGAGTACTCCTGCTGGCCCGGGGCAAGCTTGTTGTTCATGGCGCTGTCCATCTCCTCCTGGGTGAACTCAACGTTGGGACCTCCGCGGTCCTGTTGCCGACGCCACATGAAGGCAGCCTTGTAGGCAGTCTCGTTGGCGTCAGAGCCGGCCATGGCAGTGAAGACCTGGTTGAGTCCCTTGGGGGCAACCTTGAGGATGCCGGTCTCGAGAACCTCGGCCCAGTCCGCAGGCGGGAAGTTGCCGAGGGCGGGACGGTTGATGAGGCCACTGACGAAGTCGTCCCCCTTGGCGGCCTCATAAAGAGCCGGGTTGTTGTAGCCAATGGCTATCGAGGCGATCTGAGCGTAAACGTCGAGCAGGACGTTGCCATCAGGATCGGCGATATAGTTGCCTTGGCTGTGCTTGTAGTCCGTGAGCATGTTCAAGCTGCGTGTGTCAAACACCTTGTCCAGCTTGGCAATAGCCTCCTGGGCTTTGGGTCCGGGAATTTGCGTCTTCACCGTGGGCGCCTCAGGCTCCCAGTTCTGGTAGTACGAAGACACCATCTTTGCGCTGGACACCGAGAAGGGACGGGAAAGAGTGCGCTGGGCAGCTTGTCTCAAGGAAAGACCTCTGGTTGGGTTGCTCAATGCGCGGAATGCCGAGCTTGTCCTGACACCAGCCATGTTCGTAAACGAGGACGTACAGCTGTTCTTATATTTGCGAACGGTGCCCTGGGTGAATGAGAGGAAAAGCAGGAGACTTGTAGATCCAGAAGATATTATGAGGCTTGGCTATCACCGGCTTATCAGGGTGCGGCTCTTATGAATATCGGAGTCAAACGACATGTCATCGAAGCGGGGAATCGTGACGATGTTACTAGCCCTGGGGCTCCCTGTCCCGCCCGGACGACAGGGGTACAGGCACCTGACCTGTTCCTGTGTTTACGTCTCTCCTACGTACTCCAAATTTACGTCAATGGACATACGAAGACCAGCACCTTACAATGAGTGAAGGCTTTACGTGTAAATTGCAGTGCCAGGAGTCGGCTTTGCGAGTTCATTTTGCGGCGGCTCGTCCCCTCAAGACATTGTTTACCTAACTGTACACAAATCTGTAAGCTAAGCTTTACCCCAAACGCAGCGGTGGACCGGGGTCTAGTTCGGGCCATGCAGAATATGGTAATTGGATGCGGTCATGCAAAGTGCGATAACTCTCCGGTAACGGATGCTTTGATGAGCCGACTACACCCGGACCACGACACCACGTACACAAACTCACCGGTCAAGACTCATAGATTTGACGAACATAGACACACGCGCGCAAGGGCCAACTGACAGCCGGTTGTGATAGAAAAAGGGTTCGGTGGCCACTTCATTTAAAGCTATGGTTCTCTCTGCTAACGCCCATCCCAAACATGCCAAAAAGCAGCAATCCACCCACCACCAGTATAAGCTATACGCTGCGTGAGATCTGAGTTATGCCCACAGTTACCAGCAAGGTTATAACATATTAGTGAAGTACAAACAGTGACAAAACTCTGCCATCAGCTCGCAGAAAGCATAAAAGATTTACAGAAGGTAGAACAAGAACAAGGGCCCAGGGGTATCCATATGAACAAAACCAGCACCGAGATCCGAGGGCTGAAGACTCAGCCTAATCCTGGATGCTCTCGAATCAAACGTAGAAGCTCCGATGCGGGCTCAGTCTCCTAGACTGGAGGACCCGTCTCCTCTTTCTGCGCAGCTTGGAGTCCACTGTTCTGGGCTGCCTTGCGCCACGTGTTGACTTCACGCTCGAGTCGCTCTACCTCGCTCTTGAGTTTGTCGTTGGCGGTGCTGAGCTCTGAGATGGCCTGCTCCGTCAACAGCTTCTCGAGGGTCCATTTCTCAATGTTCTGCTGCTCATTCTCCTTCAACTGGGTGATGAAAGCAACTGCCCGTTGCAGAATAGATCCCTTGTTCTTCTCGCAGCCTGGGACTATCTTGGCGAGCTCGTTGATCCCCTCATTGATCGTTTCACGACGGCGACGCTCCACTTTGTATCCACTATTAGTCTCTCATCATACGTTTGTCCTTGCCGTGCAGCTTGTAGCTTACCTTCTTTGTGATTGTCCTTGCGTTGCTTGTGCCACTCCTCAGACCCAACTGCTGGCTTCGGCGCCATGTAACGGTTATCCTGGGGTAAGCCATTGGGTGTTTGTGGCTGCATAGGAGCCGGAGGTTGTGCCATGGGCACGCCGTTGGGGGGCAAACTGCCTTGGTGTTGATGCTGATGCTGCATTTCAGGCGTGTTGAAGGCTGAGTCGGACTGTGTGTGATCGACTTCCGGTAAAGACTGGTGCGTGAAAGTCTCTTCAGTAGACTGCGGTACGTGCATCGTAGGATACATGGAACCTAGTGCTGCCGCCGCAGTGTTGCTAACATTGGTGGGATCGGTTGCCTCATTGTGATCAACTGAAGCTTGCTGAAGGGCACTAAAATCATCCACGTTCACATGTTGATCATGGTGTACGGCATGACCAGGGTGACCATGGATAGCTTGTGCTTGGGCCTGAGCAGCCTGGGCCTGAGCCTGAGCCTGAGCCTGAGCCTGAGCCTGAGCCTGTGCTTGCGGTTGAACTTGAGCCTGGGGCTGGAACTGAACCTGCTGGGCAGCTTGTTGAGCGGCCTGTTGTGCAGCCCGGTGAGCAGCTTCTGCCTGGGCCGCCTGGGCTGCCTGTGCGACCTGCGCAGCGGAAATGGCACTCTCCATGAAGGCTGTGGCGCTAACAGCACCGTTGTCTGGAAGCGCCATTGGTGCAGCTGGAACGGCGCGTTTTGACCGGCGAGAGTCTGGAGAGGCGGACTCGCTGTTGCGCTTGCGCTTGGTACCGGGAGACGTGGGTATGCCCGAGATGTTCGGTTGACCTTGCACTAACGAATCGGCCATGGCAAACACTTGATAGGAGTAAAAATGGTTGCTTCACTTGGGTCAATTAGCAAACATCACTCTGAGTAGGTATTGTTCGAGATGTAGTGCGATATATCATAGGTGGTGGGACTGGAACACTGTAAAGCCACGAGGTTCCTGATCGACTAATGGACTAATAAGACATCATGCGGCGGCGGCTACCCCTTTCAGGTCTCGACTTATGAAAACGAGCCTTGAAGAACTTTCAGTCAAGGATCGCGCACTCATAGCCTCGCGACGACTGATAGTGTCCCAGTGCATGCTAATGGCCATGACATGCAAACACTGAGCAAGATGCTCATTTCAAGAGCAGCTCGCGTCAACATAGCAAGCTGCATCCATGTCGCCGGGACGCGTCTTACTGATGAGCTCCTGCGCGTCGAGGCCACGATAGAGACGGAGCCTCTTTGCGCGATCGAGCATCATTGCCAGTGATGCGATAATCGTCTTGTTCAAATGGTGGGCTGTTGGATGCGTGCGCGTCTACTGACCATGGGCGATAAGAAGATGGCTTTAGCTTACCTCGGGCGTTTAATTGATGGTCATGTGGTTTCGCAGATGATCGTTCAAGGGCGGCGGATTCAGGCAATTCCACCAGCACGTGCGTCGAGTCGAGCGGGAGATCGCTGCAAGTTCAACCAAACCCGAATGATGAGCTTTAGGGAGTTTGTTGAGACGAGAAGTGGCGTTTGAACCAGCGATATTCTATGTAAATGCTTTCTTCTCAAGTTGATACTGTTGGTAGGCACACGCCGTTTAGTTGGTGTGAGGATGGATGAGAAGGAGGAAGTCAGGTGAGCGAAGGCTCAGGCACGTGAGAAATATAAAGGCGAGACCTGGACGAGGCTTCCTACCAATCAGGAGTGAAACCTTCCAGCTGAGCTTGAGCACGGACTTCACCCCACTCAGACTTTCCCATCCAGCATCCATGCCGACAGTGACAGGCTACAGCAGCGTTGTGGCTGCATGGAAATATTGTGAAGCTTGTTTGCTGACCATTTGCAAGCCAAGCACAGTCACTCGGAACGTGACCTGATGAACCCCGAGCCGGTCTATACCTGGTTGCTGCATCTCAACCTTCATGCTGTTCACTTGTTGCTTGTTTTAGCTTATCGGATACGCGATGTCTAGAGTTGTACTTCAGCACTTCTTGCTGTTGGAAGGATGGGGGTGCATAGCACTGTTCACCTGGTACAACGTGAAACCGTAGCATTTACATTTACAAGGGGTCATATGCCGAAGATCCAACATGTTTCATGATATCTGTTCTATGCCAAACTCGAGTGATAGGTCGTCGAAACGACGCTGGGCTTGGGGTGGTGTCGTCTGGCCCCCATCTTTTGATGGAAAGTTGCCCGTATTACCAGGCTCAACCCAACAACACACCACTGGTGAGCTGAGTATGGTTACATTACCAACCTCATCGAGCAGAATTGCGCTGTCTTCACTTACCATTTGGCGTTCTCATGAGTCACGATGTACCCCTCTTTCACAGCGGTTGACGTTCCGACTTCTGATCGAAGCAGGTTTGTAGGGTAAGTGTACGCCTCGGCTGGGTTGGCTTTCGGAGCCGAACAGCAGCTGTGCAATTGAATGCCTTAGCAGAACATGAAACCTGCCAGAACCCAAAATACCGAGGAAAGATAGTGGGCAACAATAGCCAGGTCTGAAGAACATGGTTGTTATGTGACTGTCTTGCTTCATGTCACACCGTAACACGCTATCGCTCTCCATCTGTAGGGTGTTTTTGGTGGTTGCGATAAGGCTGCTGGATAGGTGCTTATCGGCATCCCCGGTAGCGACCGAGAGTTATGACGATCATCGGTCAACGGCTTCACCCCACTGGGCCGGTGTGCTACTAATGGGCAGATCGTTTGTACCATAACACCCCGAGTTACACACCCTGCACCACCTCATTTCCTTCGGTTCAACCTATCCAACCTGTTTCAACTGTCTGGAGTCAGATCTTCTGATTCTGGATAACCTATATACCCAACATGGGGGACTACGAAGCGTCCAAGATCAACCATGACAATCATCTTCTACTAGTATGTACATACATACCCGCTAAATCGCCTGCAATCAGACAAGCAGCAAAAAGATGGCCATGAAAGCCCGGCTAACCGCGCAACATAGGACCAACCTCTCCTCCGCCTCCCATACGAACTGCTCAGAAAGAACTTCCGTTCTGCCCACTTTGTAATTGAGAAGGATTCCACCCAAGTCAAAGCCACCCTCAAAGAAGCCGCCACAGCATCCCTAAGCGGCAAGAGTAGTCCCGACGATGTTCTCAAGAATCTTGATGTCATGCTCAATAAGATGCGGGGGCTGAAACGGAAGCTCTCAGCATGTGCCGACGAGGAAGAGAGGTTGTACCGCCAACTGGACGCTCGAACAGCTCACCTGGCCGAGTTGAACGACATACACACGGTCGACGATGTCCGATACCAACCATGGTCACGCAAGAGGTTGGACAGACTCATGGTGGACTACATGCTACGGCATGGTTACAGCGACTCAGCAGAGGCCATGTCAGAGCAGAAAGGGATGCAGGATCTAGTGGACATAGAGACCTTCAAATCCATGAACCGAATCCGCAAAGCCCTCGAGAACGGCAGCGTCGCCGAAGCCCTAGCATGGTGCCAAGAGAACAAAAAGGAGTTACGAAAGATGGATTCCGACCTCGAATTCAACCTCCGCTACCAACAATTCATAGAGCTCATCCGCACGCAAGACACCCCTCGCAAACTCGAAGCCATAGCCCACGCGAAGAAATACCTCCTCCCCTACCGCGACACCCACCCCGACGAAGTCAGCACCATCTGCGGCCTCCTCGCCTACCCGCCCATCTACAACTTCGATTCCGGCACGGGACGGCCGAACCCCTCCAAGGCCGGGATTTTCCCCTTACAGCTTGGCCCAAACTACGACAACAATGGATCATTATACCCACTCCTCACAGTCTGTCCCCCGCGGTACACCAACATCTACTCCCAGACGCGCTGGCAGGAGTTGGCAGACAGCTTCGTCGCAGCGCACAACGAGCTGCTCTCTCTACCAAGCTCACCGCTTCTCCATATCGCCCTCAACGCCGGCCTCTCAGCACTCAAGACTCCAGCCTGTCACTCGAACGTCCAGCATAGTACTGCTGCGGGATATAACACGGGCAACAAGAACACGACCGTCTGTCCCATCTGTTCCATGGAGCTGAACGAGTTGGCCAAGGCGGTCCCGTATGCCCATCACAGCAAGAGCCACGTCGAACACGATCTGTATGTGTTGCCGAATGATCGGGTGTATGGTAAGGCGAGGCTGCTGGAGTATGCCAAGAAGAATGGCCTGCCGGATAGTCTGGTCAAGGACTTGGTCACGGGGGATGTCTTTCCCTGGGACGAGCTGAAGAAGGTTTTTATCACATGAGAGGCTTGTTTGAATGAGGAAGCGTCTCAGAGATACGAAATGACGGAAAACTTGATTGGCTTTTGCATCTTTCGTGGTGTATGGACTAGCCAGGACAATCTCAGGCGTTCCGGGTGTTTTATCTTGAGGGGTTCGCAGGGCGAAGTCTCACGAGACCGCTTGTTGTGCGAGTTTGACTTTTGGATGGCGTTCATATAGCAATCGTACTCTTTTCAGCGACTCAATACAGCGACTCAATACAGCCTTCCATAATAACCCGTTGAGGAGTATGAGCACTACGGCGAAGTCTAACACCACGACTCAAAAGCCGGGTTCAAGTTTCAAGGAATATTCGTACTGTCAAAGTCATCTGGCAAGATCAAAACTCAAATACGGAAACCGTTTGTCGCTTGTTCTCTAACCTGCAAAAAAAGAAGACTATAATCATGCCCTGTGCCCCCCTTCCCATGTACCAATATTCCAGACGCTACTCGTTACACTGAACCATCCCAGTCCCTTGGGGGGAGGTTCTACACGCTAGCCTATGATGTAGGCAGTCCTGTTACGAGGTGATTGTCCATCGTAGCCAATGAACGTTGGAGGTGTGTCATTCCAGGAACTTTGAGAAGTGCCTCAATGTAGAGTTCAAAAACCCGTTCCCCCTCTCTGGGACCGTTGAGAACCGTAATGGCCTCGACCCACGAACGGACCACCACCATGGACTGTAACGCCCCTCCTACGTCGTCCCATCCCTCGAGAATTCGCTTGCTGCAATCCTACAGGGTGTTGCGATCCTGCAGGTTGTTGCGATCCTGCAGATTGTTGCCATCCTACAGGGTGTTGCCATCCTGCAGATTGTTGCGATGCCGGAAATTGTTGCCATCCTGGAAATTGTTGCCATCCTGGCGGGTGCTGCAGTGCAGAAGGAGGAGGAAATGGATAACCAGGCGCACCAGCGTACTAACGCTGCCCCCCGAAATGGAACTGTCCGAATACACCCCCTCCTCCGCCGGGTGTCATGGGGCCCGTGCCCTGCAGCTGCGCCTGAGCATGCTGAGAGGCCTGTGCAGGGTTGGCTGGCGTAGAGCTGTTTGCGAGTCCGACGTTGGCTGTGTTTGGCGTGCTCGGTCCATCAACGGCACCGTTGGTCTGCTGTTGGTTTTGATCTCGTCTTCCGGCATGGCCACCAGCATTCGCTGCATTATTCTCGGCCGCCGCATTTTCGCGATTTTGCTGTTGTTGTGCGGCGAGACTGGCGCCCGAAAAGCCACCCAGAGAGAAATCGGGTATGCCCAAGCCCCAGACTTTACCTAGATGTTCTGGGGATATATCGCCGTTGAAGATTCGTTCTCGTAACGTGAAAAAGACGCGGCCCGTCAGAAGAGAATCAGAGCCAGCCTGATGAGCTGTGCCTACACGCTTCACTTTCAGTGTCTCTGCAATGTGTTCAAGGCCGGACTTGTGCTCGAACTTCTGGAGGATCTCAACCACGTTGGGATCAGCCGGAGTGAGCATGCCCGAGTTGTGGAGCTTGATGGCGTGTTTCATCAGATGTTTGACGTCGTATGTTGACGGGAAGTAGAGCTTCATGACCCGGTCAAACTCGACCTCATCGTTAGGCAGTTGCTTGCAAATGAGCAACTTGGTCAGGTACCCAAAGTCGTAACCGCCGTGGAAACTGATCCACCGCACCTCATCGAAGCAGACCAGACCTGACGGTATCAGCAAAGCTGCAAACTCATGAGGGTCAATGCCGTCACGCTCCAGGGCAGCGAAATCGATCCCGGCTTGTTGAAGAGACTCGATGGACGTTTGATTGTACATGTCATCCTTAAGGCTGAACTTGAAGTTGAACTGCCAGGCATAGGGAAACGGACCTCCCTGCCGCCCGTTGCTTCGCCCTCCGGAGGACTGTAAATCGGTCGAATCTGTGGATAGTGGTCGCGCAGGGGGGGTTTCCCCCTTCTCGTTGAATAATGTGAGTCCGATTTGTATAATCTTGAGCATATCCACATTTGTCCGTAAACACTGGTAGTGGTAGTCGCTCTTTCCCCTGAAAGCGCCCATTGGTCGTGACACTATCCCGGGAAACTCTGTATCCTGTATTGCGAGAAGAGATATTAGCAGTGCTCAACTTCAGAGCCAGGCAAGACCGCACAGAAAGACCTACCATAGCGATATATGGGTAGTTTTCCACCAGATCTCTTAACGTGGCCATCTCCTCATGCAGGTTCTGCCTCCACACTTCTCTTATCCGACCCTTCGCTTTGGGATGAACCTCGCCGCCCATAACATGCCCTTGTTGTTGCTGCCCCGGATGCTGCTGTTGTTGTTGCTGTTGCTGGAGGTTGCCAGCATGGGCGAACCCCATCCTGGCAGCATGGCTGGCGAGCCCTGTGTCACCCCCTCCGCCTACACCTCCAAGTCCACCGCCTCCAGGTGTAGCTAACCCGCCGGAAAACGCCATTAGATTACTGTTGGCAAACACGCCCATTTGCGAGTTCTGCTGGAGGTAGTTGTTTGGGTTACCGGACATGGGTGGAACATGACCGGCCGAGTGTTGGTTGTGCGAGGGTTGAAATTGTTGCTGGTGATAGGAGGATATCGTGTTGGGTCCCATTCCAGGGAACCGCCCCGGCTGGGGTGGTGGTGGCATGTTGCCTGGGCGCCTAAATCCTCCCCTGGATTATGTGCAAGGTGGGTGTTGTATTATATTTCCTGTTGCTGTTCTCAGAGTTGCCTCGATCATGCCTGACCGGACCCCGGCTTATGTCGTCAAGTTCTGGTATGAAGTCTGTAGGGAGGGATCGATCGTGGGCGGACTACGGGTTGCAGAAGTGTTGGGGTTCGATACTGATACTTAAGTTGTGGCAGAACCTCTGTAAGAGTTAAAATGCCTTGTGAGAAAATAACGAATGGTATTGTGGGATGCTTGACCGAGAATACAGTCGTCTTGGGACTTGGAGACAAGGGCAAGTGGTTGCATCCGTGTCCCGCAGCGCGGCTGGGCACTTAGCTTGTGCACAGGCCACACCGCTTTTGAATTCAAGCTTTGACCGAACTTCAGCCGGGACTTCCTGGGGTGAGGCTCCACTGCTTTCCTGACCTCATTGCTTTTAGATACTATCGTTGAGGAAGCAATTGACGGCCAGCACACAATGTATCCTACGAGGTATGGTGATTGTCCTCGTTACGTTTATTGATAAACAGTCTGAACACCACTCGAAGTAGGCTGACACTGTTGCAGGAGATTACTAGCCCACCACGGCGAGAAGCCAAACATCACCGGCTTCGACCCCCGGAAGTTTGCCGCTGCCGCCGGTCAACCACGATACGATCCTTGGGAGAGAGCGTCCGTACCTTCTATCTGCTACAAACTGCGCGAATATGGGTACTAACTGCGGGTATAGTGAGGCTTGGAGATACACAGGACAGTTCAGCAGGTGGAACCGATTCAAGGGCGCCTTCCCCGGTCTCGGCATTGCAACTGTCGCTTTTGCCGGATACTGCGCGTATGAGTACCTGTTCATGAAGGAGGACCACCACCATGTCGAAGGTGGCCACAACATGACCACTTAAGGAAGAGGCAAAACGGGGCGGGAAGGGAATGGGCGGACTGGGAGGGTTCAGCTGTACATAAGATGGGCTTATAAAGGGCACGGCCAGCAAGATGGAACTGGAACTCCCAGTGTAACAGCTTTATTTTGATCGCAATGAAGCAGATATCGAAAGCAGGTGGAATCTCTTGGTCGATACTGGACAGCAACAGCGTGACAGAAACCACACGGCCTTGTAGCGCCGACAATCTGCGGAAAGCAGAACAAGCTTTTGTGTGTACCAGGCCGAGTTACTAAATGTTCGATTTTCGGCTTGGCGGGGAGCATGGCGGTGTCGCTGAAGGCCATGATAAAATCTTACGCAATCACACATTATGGATTAGAGATTGGTCGGGATTAATTTTCTACCAGTATCTATTCATCGTCCTTTCACAACCGAGCGGAGTTGTCCTGGCGCGAATTAGCTATTCTCTTCAGTATGCCATCAACGACTGCCAGTAAAGAGCCCTGTTCCTGCAGACAAATGCGGGCTCTCTACCTCCGGGACCTGGCCGTGTCAAAGGTATGAGGCTTTCCGATCCTCGTCTGTGTCGTCTCGATTCGGAATCATCAGATCCAAGCCACGGTTCGATGTTCGTTTCGTCAGGCACTGACGCCGCACTGATCTCAATTGGGACATCAACTCTAAATCCAGACAGCCATAGCCGGGTGTTGTACAGTGCAACCTAAAGGTTACAGACAATGATGCACGATACAATGCTTGCTTGCTTAACCAGATCTTCGCTCTTGCAACACTAGTCATCCAGACTAATGACTTGACTCGGATCGACAGCCGGGGATGGCGCAACAGCAGCAGCCATAACAGGCTCAGTTGTCGGTAGCGCAGTCGTGCCATTACCAGCTTGTGGCGCATGGTCGAGAAGTCTGCTTCCGAGCAAACCCTCTGGATGGAGTGGGTACATAACAGCTTCCATGGTTTCGCCATCAAAGATGACCGTGTTTTGGATGGGCTGCTGGTTCTGTCCTAGCACGTTGATCACATCTTGTGCCAGCTGCCCGCCCAGAACTGCAGAAACCGGTGCAATCTCACTGCCGATGTTCTGCATGAAGCTCCTTAGGAACTCGCTCTTGAGGGTGTCAGACGGCAGACCAAGGGCCTGATGCTTCTGGTTGACAAGGATCGTGAATTGCGTCAGATCTTCGCGACTGGATAGGTTGGGTGTACGCCCGTGAGTGCTGGTAAACTCCCAGAGAGCGCGGAGGCATGATAGAGCTGGTGTCACAAGCTTTCTGCGACGGGCCGACTTTGTGATTTCTTGCGGTAACGGGGCCGAAGTAGAAAGAAGCCATGTACTGTAGAGTTCGCGCTTTTGGACGAGCTCGAGCTTTCCATCACTGTCCTTCTTCGGGTTCACAGCTATGATGGAGCGGGTGCGTGTTTCAGGCTTGAGTTGGGTCGCGACGTTGGATACAGAGCGCTCAATGACATAGTCGTGCTCAATCAGGTCAGCGAAGATAAAGCCGTACATGCCTTCGCAGCCGGCGGCATAAAAGGGTCGATTATTAAGGCGTGTAGCTGTGTTCACCACGTTTAGGGTATTTGAATCGAGGTTTGTGGCGATGACAATGTCATACGGTGCGAAGAAACTTGGTCCCTTGGTACGGATGTCGCCTGTGTCCACGTTTACCACCACACGAGGGTTAAGCCGTCGGATGGCAGGTGCTGCTGCTTCAGCACGGTTCATGCCGATGTGGCCTTCCTCTGCGGAAAGAAAGAACTGGGCGCCGAGATCTGCTTCGGTGACAATAGCATGGTCGACGATGGTGAGGGAACCAATTCCTGCCAAGACCAGATTCTTGGCTACTTCGTTCGCCAGGGAGCGCATGGTGATGAGAAGAATGTTGGCGTTGCGAATATTCTCTTGCGCCTTCATGCCCCAGAGCCGAATCTGCCTATCATACAAAGCAATCTCATCTAGGAAGGCTTCAGTAAGGGTTCAGGTACGCATGGTGAAACGCTGAACTAACCTGCGCTTATGCCGTTGGAGGGCTGAGGCGGCTGCGGAAGCTCTGGGCCGCTGATGGTACCGTTGCTGAAAGCATCGATAGCTGCGGGCATGAGTGCATTGAGCACTTGTGTATCGGTCGTCGCCATTTTGACGGCGACTCAGAATGTGGTTGCTTTCTGAATTTCAGTTCCGACGTTGTCTGCGGCAATGGTTGAGGTTGGCTTCAACGAAGATGAGCTACAGCATGTATGGTGTTGTTGGTTGCGCAAGAACCGCGAGTCAAATTACGCCAAGCGGCTGTCTCCCGCCAGAAAGCACCTTAACAACCAAAAGACAAGCGAGTTCGCTGGAAGCGGAAAAAGGAATTAGGAAAATGCTGCTGAAGAAAGATAGTTCTGGTGACTCTTTTGGGAAACGTTTACACGGCTGTTGTTGAGAGCAGACAGGGATCACTGCTTCCGCTTGATGCACGTGTTAAAGAGGTACCTCTTTGGGCAGTCATTCAGGGCGTCGATGGGTCGAGCTTGATGAGGTCATCTGGGTATAGCCTAACAATTACCGGGGAGAGTGATGGCTACAACACCCCGCCGAGCCGCTACCCGTTGAACGTTTGCCTCGATCATTCATACTTATGACTTGGCTTGCAACTACGCTGTTTCTCCTCAAACTCCCTAACTTCTCAGCACGTTACAAGCATTTATCGGACGGCTCAAAACCCACTGCTCAAATGACGGTCTTGCCGCGGACAGCCAACTGACCGACCCTCCGTAAATCTGAGCAACTACAGAACCCCTAGGTGGCTCAAGCTGAAGAGGACAGGCTTGTTTGTCGAGGTTGTCTTCGGGCCCTCCATCGCTTCATGGTAGGTGTGAACTTCAATACCTGATCTTCAAGGAATGGCTTGGCCACAGTGTATGCCGCGAAGTCGGGTGGTTGTGAGCTGGCTTTCTATCTCGGCCATGTTCTGTGTCGCCGCTTGATCGCAGCTGGTTCACCTCAACGTTCTGCGCTTATACCTGATGTCACAGTCTGAAAGCCCCCCTTCCGATCGCTCTACGCTCGAGAACATACAGGAATATCGGTCTGCCACTGAGATTGTGCATTCCATCCTCGATGACCGGCCGGCCACGGCCACCATCAGCCCCTCAGGAGAGTTGTATAGATATATAGAGAGGCACAACAGAAACCGCGTACGACGTCTTCGCCGAGAACTTGCAACTGCCCGAGCAGAGGGAAGCAACAGTAGCATGTCAGCCGGTGGTTCGGAGAGGGACCTGCGAAGGAGATTCAACCGAGATCCGCCTTCTGGCTCAACTACGGAGGAACTGGCCCCTAGCCTAAGTGCATCCAGTACATCACTTCCACCACTGAGGGGGTCATTCGCAAGGGCGAGAAGGGGAGGTCGCTTCAACGCATCCCAAGGGCGGGAGTCGGAGACGGACAGTGGGAGGGGTCCAAGCAGTGCTTCACCGGCGCTCGAACGATTGTTGGACGCAAACAATCACTTGAGGTCGCTTTTACAGCGGGACGACGCCAACACAGCGCTCCCGCCTCGAACCATGTCGTCACCGCCACCAGCATCCGAATCCCACGATGAGAACCGTAGGGTTAAGAGACGAAGGCTAGAGTCGGATAAGACGGAACATATATACAGGGGATTTCGATATGGCAAGTATGGCCAGTCGGAACCTGGAAAGCTGACCATGGAGCTGGTGAGCTGTGACGGAGGCCTCTTCGGAAATGGATATGCGGCCGAGAACATATTGAAGGATGATTCATCTGTATATTGTACGGAGGGGAACCGCTGCAATATCATTCTCCGGCATCAAGGGTCGACTACTTTCAGTCTCCAAGAGTTGACTATCAAGGCACCAGACGCCAACTACACCTCGCCGTACGTTTCTCATCCCCATGATTCGTACGAACCAAGGCTGACCGTGTACCAGCGTGCGAGAGGGCATGGTGTTTGTTGCTATGGAGTCAGATGATCTTTTCACCAGAACGGCGGCATATCAGATTCCCTACGTGACTCCTGGAGAAGTGGACCGCGAGCCAGTGCTCTACACTCTTCGCGACAGCGAGGTCGGCAGACGCCGGACACGACAACCGCCAATATGGGCTGGCAGCCGGGAAGCCGGGTTTGAGTTTGATGGCGACGAGGATGATACGGAGCCAGGTCGAATAGCGCAGCTGCCTGAGGAGTTCCTCTCTAGTAATCAGTCGTTTAGTATTACCACAGAGTGCAGCAACGAGGACGGCGAGTCCGAGTTCGGACATGGAACTGGAGGTCGACTACATCACAGCCGATCGTATGCACGGCTGCGAGATCCTCCCAACCGAATAGGCACCCTTCCTTTTGAGAGCGAGTCCAGTGAGGACGACGAGGATGCGTGGGCGGAACCCCCTGGCTGGCCAACCTACGATGAGCTGCGACGTGGGCGCTATGACAGGCCGGACGAGGATGCGCAAGACGGCGTAAGCAGATCTTTAGCTGATGCTCGAGAGGCTTCACAGCTTGCCACCCAAGAAGCTGTTAGGGCAGTGGGAGGGGAACTCATGACGCCTATGGTCCATTTCCGCTTTGAAAAGCACAAGAGCACCTGTACCATCAGATTTGACCCCCCGATAAGCGGGAGGTTCATCTTGCTGAAGGTGTGGAATCCGCATCACAATCGAGATGCCAATATCGACATCCAAGGGGTGGTTGTGAAAGGATTTGCAGGTCCGAGATTCAGTGCGGCTGTCGAATACATGTGATGTTCGTTGGGGCATATAGACTGGACTCTCCCATTCCTCCTGCATTAAGTCATGGCGTTTTGGCGCTTGCAATGCATGTCAATGGGTAGCATGGGAAGAATGGTTAAGAATGGTCCCAGAAGCAGTTGAGGACGTCTACTGGTTTACGTCCGCCGCTGTCGAGTTACCTTTACGGACTAGACTGTCACTGCGATGACTATTGTCCTATACTACATAAATCAGCGAAGAGCGATATGAGTACTATCCATTAATTTAGCGTCGTGTCTCAAAGTGAAATAACGCAAAATGATAACAGAGAACCCTCTAGAGGTACGTAGTGGGCATACCATACGAAGTACCTATAGCAAACGTCCCTGCCGCATCGCTAAACCATCTAGACCCTACCATGTATAAAATGATATCATTTTGACTCACTGTAACATAGCTACACGCAGCCATTCAGAGGACGAACCTGGCATAGAGTAAAGAGCTCAGCATCTCACTAGCGAAGCGGTCTAGGCAAGGAGTCACACCTACTGCAATCACAAGTGGCGAAGCAGTAGAGTTTCTCGCTGAGACCCCGGGACTGAGTCACAGACTCACAGTGATTGAGTTTTGTAAGTCCAGGAACGGTAAGCGCAGTTCTGAGCAGCGCCACTGCCCGTTTAGCAGCTGTGCACTTTGCGCTTGCCCCGCTATTGAGCTTCGGCAGCGATTGCTTGATAACCACAGCGCTCCTCTCTGTCTACGGAAAATTCTCCATCATCAACACCATCTCGCAACAAAGCCACGCCGCCACAACTCTCGACGAACTCTTTGCCCTCACAGCAAGCTTCAATACCCTTAAAATACCTTCAGGAACATTCACAGCCGGAACGACATCAACCATGGCCGTTCGCGCTCAGTTTGAGAACTCCAACGAGTACGTTCAGCCCCACCAAAAAAAGACATGATACCCCGCCATGATGAAGAAGAGCCGGAGAGCATAGCTAACCATTGTCTCCGGTCTAGGGTTGGAGTGTTTGCTACTTTGACCAACTCATATGCGCTCACTGCCGTCGGTGCCAGCGAGAACTTCTACAGTGTCTTCGAGGCCGAGTTGCAAGATGTCATCCCCATTTGCAGAACCACGATCGCCGGCACAAGAATCATCGGACGGTTAACAGCAGGGTGAGAAAACTTGATGACTTCCGAGACGACCATAAGGAGGACTAACAATGGATCAGTAACCGCAAGGGACTGCTTGTACCTACCACAACCACCGATCAGGAGCTTCAACATCTGCGTAACAGTCTTCCGGACGAGGTTCGGATACAACGTATTGAGGAGCGTCTTTCAGCCTTGGGCAACGTCATTGTTGCCAACGACCATATTGCCCTGATCCACCCCGACCTGGAGCGCGAGACAGAGGAGATCATTGCCGATGTGTTAGGTGTGGAAGTCTTCCGCCAAACGGTGGCGGACAACGTGCTCGTGGGCAGTTATATGGCTCTTTCAAACCAGGGTGGTCTTGTCCATCCCAAAACCAGCATTCAAGATCAGGACGAGTTGAGCTCTTTGCTCCAAGTACCGCTCGTGGCCGGTTCCGTGAACAGAGGAAGCAACGTGGTGGGTGGTGGTATGGTGGTAAACGACTGGCTGGCGGTCACGGGTCTGGATACTACTGCGCCCGAGCTCAGTGTTATCGAGAGTGTCTTCAGGTTAGGAGAGGGTGCTGGACCAAGCAATATCAACACCAACATGAAGGACACCATGGTCGAGTCGTTCTACTGAGCGGGTGCACTTGATGGAAAGCACAAACATGGGGGAGGAAATCAGGAAAGACGACTTCACGCCCTGGAATTCTTGCGGTTCGCACGACAACCAAAGAATCTCCAGACTTATTGAGGGAGTCCGGTTGGTTTAGGTCGTTCGAAGTCTAACGGATGGGATATTCGTCTGATCGCTTCGACCACCACAGCGGAGGATTCCGCGTCGCCAGCGTTACCCAGATTTTCCGGTGAGAGTGGAAATACGAAAACTAGCAACCCCTTCACCAGTTCGATGCTCCTTTGATGTGTGGTCGGTACTTATTCTGCATGATGTGTACCTGCGTTCCTTCGGCAAAGACGACCCGTGCTGTGGTGTACACTGTTCTACAATGTCTAGATAATGATGTACTGGTCTTATGCAGGATTTTCTCGCCGACATTTATTACGCTACAATTTAGTTCTCTGTGGAAATTGTACGATTCTACTGCGTACAACTATGTGTAGTACATTTAGACGTGCGGCTGTCACATGTAAGCGCAACAAACGATGCATAACGTAAGCGGCAGGTAGGGGTCACCACACCAACCACTTAACTGTAACCTCCGCCAAGCTGCATAGCAACGAAGTAACCTGGATGAAGTCATGTACATCCTACACGACAACCCCGCATAACCAAGGTTCAGCACCTCTGACACGGAAGGTGCGCTCTATTGGCTTGCGTCTTTTCTTATTCTTAAACTTGTCTATGCAGCTCGGCGTCCTCTGTGAAAAAGGTACGGTGAACTGGACGTTTCACAAAGACGCTCCACCTTTTCCAGTTGATTGTTTACATAGGGTCGATCTTACACAATTCCATTCCAGCCCCTTGCGCTTAGCACGATTCGCATTACGCCCAAGCTACCCGGTTGTGCCGCCGACCATTCCTGGAATATCGTGCACTACGGACCTAGGCAACAGAGCACATTCCAGACAGGTCTCAGAACTACAGAGCGTCCACTGGACCGTCACAAAACCTTGAAACATCAAGTGAACATGGCATCTGCTGCCACAGCACAGTCAAATCCACCCCGTCAGAAACCTCACACACGCACATCTTCGCACCCGCAACCCGCCTTCCAAAGCTTCGATAGCTATGAGATCCTGCGACGTGATTTAGCATCACCAACTTCGGACCGAAAGAAGGGCGAGGACGCACTAAACAAGCTGCGTCCCTCCTTGCTACCTTACCAAGAATACCACAGCGGTTACTCTGGCGCGGATGAGGAGTCGGCTGATAACGACCCGTCTTACGTACCATCTTGGGGAGGATCGAAGCATACGAGACACCAGAGCTTTACCAACTTCATCCCTACTGCACTGAAGAGCAGGACGCCTAGTCCAATTAGGAAGACACCTCAGCAGGTTGTGCATACGACTGAGGAGACCGGCAACGAGATGGGGTTGACCGGTGATGGACGGTCACGCAGGGGCACGGAAGATACTCTACGGGGTGGGTTACCTAACTGGTTGAATGGAGGGAGTATAAGAGGCTTGCCACAATCAATGGAAGGACTTTTCAATCCGGAATCGAAGCCGAGCACGCCCAATGCATCACCACGGAAGAACTCCTTAGCAACACTGTTCGCACCGGAGCCCACAACACCGACCGCGGGGAGAAACACCGTAACGTCAAGATGGATGTCCGCCATCTCCACTCGTCTCGCCCTACCCCAATCACCCGCCAACGCGGCTCCCAACCCTGCCCTGGACGACGAGCTCTGCACCATGAACCTGGAAACCGCCCTCTTCCCCTCCGGCTCGCCAACAGACCGCGACGTCTTCTCGCCCGCCGCCTACAAAAACCTCCAACTCAACGCCATGGGTCTCCTGACCAAGGTCCAAAACGCCTACCGACAAAAGACGCTGACCCTGCGGGAAATGGAAGCCGAACGCGCCGCCCACCGAGACGAGATCGAAGAAGCCGTCACTCGCGCCACCCATCTCAAGCTGCAGCTGGAGGGCATGGCCTCCAAGGCCCTGGAGCAGGAACTCGCCATGCGCGACCTCATGGACCAGCTCATGGCCGAGAAGAAGGCCCGCGCGGAGGAGAAGATCATCCGTGAACGCCTCGCCGCCCGCTATGCCATCCCGGAAGGATCTATCACCTCGGAGGACTTCGACTCCGACGCACGCTCCCGCAGCACGTGGCGTGAGTCGAATGAGAGCTACGACACCGAAGATGAGGAGGAGTCCTCCCTGGACGAGAGCCTCTTCTCCCGCTCCCGAAGCCCGACACTAGCTGAAGGAAGCGTACTGGATTATCCCACGCCCAAAGCAGGGAGGGCGAGGAACGGCGCCCAGATGACGACGTTTCAGAAGATCATCAAGGGCGTGGTGGACGTGGCCGAAGAGATCGGGCAGGAGCTGGGGACTGTACAGGCATGTCGGAATTGTGAGGGCAAGGACGCCAGTGTGGCCTGGGACACGGTCAGTTTGCTCAGGGATGAGAACAAGCATCTGAAGCAAAGAGTGGGACAGTTGGAGGTTGCGGTGGAGGGGGCGTTGGATCTGGTTAATGGGTTGGGTCACTAAGATTCGCCATCGATAGAATAGATGTAGGGGTCTGGTGAACTGAGGGGAAGGGAAAATGTAGTTAGGGCGTGTGTTGTTGGTTTAGGACTAGGTGCCATGTCAGGATGATAACGGGGTATGAGTCTTAATGTACATGGATGTTTGGATGGATACGGGACGATACCAGGACAGCTTAGATAGAGATAGGATAAAGGATCTCGAGATGGTATCGTGTTTTTCTTTCGAGCAGTGGGAAGTCCCTGAGAACGAAGTTGGGGAGGAGCATGCAATTACGGTGTGCGGAAATGTAATGAACCCAAAGTCTGTGCCTCGACAACACTACACAACAACAGGACATAGCTGCAAAAAGGAGGACAAAACACGTACAACACCAGGGATTCCCCGGTGGTCACCCACCCGAGTACTAGTCTGGCGATCAGAGGCTTATCGAGGGGAGAGCGGACGGGATCCCGAGTTTTCCTATGTCTATGGTCGTACGTACTGTTCAGTGTGCTCTGAGACGTTATAAGAAACTGTGCTGTGTAGTATATATTATCCAACGGCAAAAAGATCATAGCTCTAGACAAGCTCAACCGACTCGAGCTGCCGTGAATACTACGAACCACATTTCGAGCCGTCAGATCACGACACTCGAGGAGATTACACAGATCAATAGGTAGAACCAGACTGGCTGTTTAAGTAAAAAAAATCAACGCTTTCTATTGCTTATGTCGCAGGAAACCTGCTATTCCTGAGCCCTGCGCTGTATGAACTGTTCCCCAAAAACTCCTGCAAATGAATTCCATGCTTTGGGGTATAATGCAATCCCATGTAACTTGAACAGTGTATACTCTCTCTCCTCTCACTCGATGCTTCTAACCTCATCAGTTCGTCCCACTGTCCATTCTACGGGTGCGAGCGCGTGTCATTCGTGGTTCCGGAACACTGGGCGCATCTGTCCGGGTCTTTTTCGATGGGCCTGCCACAGCCGCCTTTCGGGAGCTGGCTCTCGACTTGGGAGCAAGCGTAGTAGCCTTGGCGATCGCAGCAGGGACTGCCTTGGGGATGGTGACCTCATTGACAACGTTCTGCGGCACGTTCTCTTTTTGCTCTGTGATAGGGATCGTCGCGGTGATGAGCTGGTCGGGCGCCCTCAAACCTCCTCTCTTTGGCCGCTTTACATACTTGGACGGACCAGTTGGCCGAGATCGTCTCGGGACCGGAGGAGACGGGCGTGCGATTGTTGTTGGATCGACCAAACGCCACGGACGAGGGACAGGGGCGTTGGCGATGGCTAATTCGTGCCGGTGCATTTCCTCCACCCACTCACTCCATCCTTGTAGGCGCTTGGCATTCTCTCGTCGCAGTGCTGACTCCTGCCGACGTTGCTGGAGTGCATATGGGCCGCGGCTGATCAAGGAGTTATTCCGTCGTGTGGAGCGCACAGGTCCGGGAGCGGTATGACTGCGCTGGTAGGAAGCTGCTCGAATGTGGTCATGATAGTCGACTTTGGTCTCGATGTCGAGGTCGCGTAGATAAGGACCAGCATATTCATCAATTGTAACCGCTCTGTCAGCGCTTGCGACGTGACCATCATCAAAATGCTCGTCGTAGCCAGGAACTTCATCTTCACCCGTTGCACCAAGGTCCTTCACAACCTCAGGCATAATAATTCCAGGGGCAGGCCCTTCCTCATCTTCAGCCATCGATGGGTCGCCGGTTGGCTCAAGAACTGGTGAATCAGTACTTCCCGGTACATCTTGAGCGGTGCCATCCTGTTCGTCATCATCAGCGGTGGTAGTGTCATGAGGACTGTCGGCATCAATCTGTGTTGGAATGCCCAGTTCCTCTCTGATCTCTTCAATAATTGCTTGTGCTCGACGTCGGATCACATCAGCGCGAACCTGGCTGCGAGTGGGCACATTCTTGAGAATGATCTTGATGCGCTTCGTCGGACGCTCCTCCTCCTTATCAACTGGCTCTGAATCGCTGATTGTAGTAGGAGAGGTTGGTATCGGAGCTGTGACCTGCTCCTCGACATTCGACCCGACTGGTGTGCCCTGGTCTGCGTTC
This sequence comes from Coniochaeta pulveracea, assembly GCA_003635345.1. NCBI lineage: Eukaryota > Fungi > Ascomycota > Sordariomycetes > Coniochaetales > Coniochaetaceae > Coniochaeta > Coniochaeta pulveracea. The sequence goes on along the minus strand of QVQW01000087.1, from coordinate 31,940 downwards.
TCGACGGTCTTGCTGACGTCGTCGGTGGTGTCAACGGGCGCTTGAGTGGCCTTGGTTGCTTTCCGCGCACGAGTCCTGCCTGCAACGGGAGTATCGCCCAGAGCTAGAGATGGAGAACCAATGACCTCCCGGAAGCCTCTCTTTCTCTTCAAGGCCTGTATCACTGCCGGTGTCTGGCTCTGAATAGGGCTACCCTGAATAGCACTATCCTTTCCCAAAACCTGATTATTGTCCTGCGAATCTCCTACCTAGGAAGGTTCGCCTGGAGTCGAGCCATCAGCCTTGGAAGTACTGTGGCGCTTCGACTTCAAGTTTTGATGAGACCAGCCCCGAATCTGGTTTGGCCCATGGCTGGGCGGAGCCTCGTTTGCGGCGTAGTCCTTGATGCTTTCACGATAGTCGAACTGGACCGTCCTCAGCTCTCTAGGCTGGTTGGCTGGTGGCCGACTACGTGTTGGAGGCGTGGGGGCAGGTTCCAGCTTCCTGTACTGCTGTTTGCTGTTACCGCTGCTTCCAGGCTGTCCACGCATCGGCTGGCCGGACGGTGTCATAGGAGGTGTGCCGCCGTAGGAGTGCATCGGTCCCGGTGGAGGGGGTCCATAATGGCTGGGCGTGTAGGGAGACTGGTCCATGGGCGCTGACGGATAGTATAGTGGTGCAGCTATCGGTTGCAGGGGCGGGTACTGATGAATGTGGGCAGCAGGAGGTGGCGGTGGCGGAGGCATGTTTCTGCCGTGCTGCTGCAATGCTGCTGCTGCCAATTGCTGCTGTGAAGATGGCTCGGGATACGAATAGCCATTGTGATATGGTCTTGGTGGTGCTGGAGGGTAAAATGCGCCACTGTTCGAGACTACCACACTTGGTCGTGTTGCAGGGCTTCCGTGGTATTCGGGAGGAGGTGGCGATGCATCGTGCATAGGTCGTAGAGACGGAAGAGCACCGCGTAGTGAAGGCGAAGGATAGTCTGATGGCGGCGGTGGGGGTATTGCCGGATAGACTGGTGACGGAGTCTGCGGGTTCAGAGCCGTTCTCAAGAAATCGTTGGCCCTAACCGGTGGCTCAGATATGGTGGGCACGTTGTAGGATGAAGGAACCGGCGGCGGAACGGAAGCTGGAGCCGATATGGGCATCGGTTGGTACGATGGCTGTAGGTATTGTGTGCGCGGTGGTAGTTGTGTTGCTGTCTCGGATGAGAACAGGGCCGGGTCCATCATGGAGGTATCCTGCGTAGCTCGTTCCTCTTCCGCCTTCTCTTCAGCAATATCAGCGAGCAAAGACAGGCGGTAAGTGTCATTGTCCGTAACAGGATCGGCGGCTGGCGCGACGGAGGGAGAGGTAGAATTCGTGAACATGTCTCTTACAGCGTCGTAAGGTCGGCTTTGGGGTTTAGTAACCGCACGGACGGCTGCCTCCATCTCTTGCTCTTTCTTACTCTTCTCCTGCTCTTCAACGGCAACCGCAGCCTCAAGAAGTTCGCCAACAGCAAGTGCCACAACTTCTTGGGCCTCCGTCTCCTCTTCCACGGCGCGGCTGACTGTAAGCGTTTCCCTGATACTCGACTCACGAGTTCTGGCGGATCCTTCATGTCTGACTTCTTCCTCGGGGACCTGTTCCGGTGTGAGGCATCTTCGCGGTGTTGGGAGGCTGGCAGGGTCAATGGCCCTGACAGCCAAGACGTCTTCCCGAACTTTGGCCCGTATTTCTCTGTCGGGAACGATATCTTCCTCCGCGGTCCCGGATTCCTCCATAAACATGCCGATGACATCCTTCAACCGGGCTCGGGATTCTGCCAGCTCGCTCGCCTGATCGAGGCGTAATCGGGCTACTGTTCTGCTGGAATGGATGATCTGGCCTTGGGGTCCCACGTGCACGACAGGCCGATACTGGTCCATCTCCTTGCGCTCAGGCTCCTCCCACACGTTGTTCGAGCCAGGCAAGAATATCCCCAGACGCGGGTGCAACTGGTGCTTACGGACGAGATCTTGGTCGTAGTCTTCTTCCGCTTGCGTCGTTGAGTTCCAGTCCGCCACCCGTCGGTCATAGTACATGGCGTGACTGTTCGCCTGTTGGAAGTACTCGCCCCGACGAGCGCGTGTAGCCCCCTTGTCCGGGTGATTGGTTGAGTCCCGGAACCCGATCTGCCAGCTGTCGAGGACAACAGCACTGGGTGCCATGATGCGGTTGTTGGCCCGCTTGTCTCTGGTTTTGGTGATGATACGAACTCCGTACTCGTCCGGCAGGCTTGCGCCTTTCGGTACGGGCAGACCATTGACCTGATCAACATCGCCAGCAACTGGTGCTTCCTCTGGGCCATCCCCTGCCCGGGCGGATTGTGAGACGGACCGCTCCGGAATCTCCTCCACGGCCGACAGCATGCTCTTAACATGGCGCACTGGAAGATCCTCCTCGATCACGGGACGCTTCGAGCTGGGCTGGTCATCAGGATCATTGCCACCGGCCTTCCGCTTGCGCGAAGGCGCTTCAGGCAGTTGATACTCTTTGCACTGAAGTTGGCTCACCGTGATGCCAAACGGCTCCACACATGGGACATAGTCGCCATGCTCGTCGCGGTGCATATACGGACCCTGAGAGTCCACCTGTACCTGCGTAAACTTCTTGTACTCGTAACTCCTGTCCGGTAGCTATGTTACGTAGCATAAATTAGCCTCGAGTAACATGACATCAATCACGACGAGAACATAGAAAGATGCTTACATCGACGGGTAGGTTCAGGTCATGGAGGAACTCAAGGCGGTCTAACCGAGCCAGGAGTGTATCCAGCATCTCAGACTCGGCCTCCAGTAGCTTGTTCTGAAACGTGATGTTAGCTCATGACAGGTCAAGCCGAGGAACTGAGTTACTTACGACCGCGGCCGCTTTGGTCACCTCGATGTTCTTCTGGAACATCTCCTTTGCATTGGCGACCATTAGGTCGCGTTCTTGGTCGATGGACCGGATGGTCTCACCGAGGCGGCCGTCCAGAAACTTGTGGATCTCAGCCGCCTCGGGAGCCTTCTCGGCCAGCTCCGGCTCATCGGTGAGCTTTTTGATGGTGCGCTCGGCCAACTCGCTAAGAGCTGGCTTCATTGCGCGGGCAAGGGTGTTGAAGTTGGCCTTCAACTCGGCCATCCGCTCATGGGCGGCCTGAGCCTTGGCATTGTCGTAGACCTTGGCACGGCGGCCACGGCTGGATTGCTGCTTTGCCGCAGCTGGCTTCGTGACTCTGCCCTTCTTGGGCGCTGGTGCTGCACGACCGCCGCGCGCCTTGCTTCGGCCACCACGACCACTTCTCGCCGCCATTGTGAGAGCGGGGCCGGGCGCCTCGGCGTCGCCGGAGAGCTGAGAGTTTGTCGGCGTGGCGGAAGACGCCATGATGGGCTGCTGGTGCCATTGGTTAGTACTCACATAAATCCATCAAAGGGATTCGGCAGTGGAAGGCCTTTGCTGTTAGGGGAGACGGAAATTGAGAGCATGCAGGCGTGGGGTAAGATGGGTTTGAATTTGTGAGATAGATGGAATGCTCGACAGCGAAGCGTAGTTTTGAACGAAAATGAAAATACATACAGGCCGTTGTCGCAAAGAAAATTACCAAACTGTAGCTGCGTAGATAGATTGGCATCAGATCTCCTACTAGGAGTGGGTGTTGTAGGTTTGGTGTTGCAATTGACGATGTGATGTGGTGGCTGCCAGACTTTGCTCCCACCGAAATGTAAGAGGATGGGGATACACAGGGAAAGGCTGATATCAATGAAAACGAGCGAACATATGAATGAGGCTAGGCTCGTGAGGAGCGTGAAATGGAGGCGGTAGTGATCGGTGAAGTGTAAGGGGAAAATGTGAGGGAGAGCCTCTAATGAAGGGACATAGTGAGGACGAAGAGTCCAACCAACTTACTTGTAAAACAGAACCGCCAGAGTCTTCTTAGTGGTATTCTAGACGGTCTTGCAAGGGAATGATGAAGTCGGCGATCTTGATCACTCGGCGGTCAAGCGATGGGCAAAGATAGGTAAGTTGCCGGATTGTGTTGGCGTGGGAAACGTCAAAGATTGGCACCTTAAGCAAAGAAAGCTGGGGATGACACGGGCAACGTTGTCGTCTCGGTGTTCAAGGTTGACTTGCAGGCGAGAAAAGTGAAAAGTGGAAGTTGGTGAAGCAATGAATATGAACTAATACTCATGGCAAGTGAATAGAGAACCGACAATAAGTCTAGCATCTGATATGGTTGCCGTCAACAATAAGAGGACTCGATTTTCACTTCAATTACACCAAGCGTTGCTGGCCAGGGTGCGTACACTTGCAGTGTATCCCCGGCGGGTGCCCATTGAGAGGTACCCAAGTATCTTTCCTTTCCGGACTCGCTTAGGTTAATCCGGACCAATGAAACGCTGTGTATGCGACCGCAGCATGTACTTCCAACCAATCACGGCTTGCAGAACGCTGGCTCCTGTTCCTGTGGTCCAATGTAGCCAACATCACCAGCTGCCTTTGAAGCTGGTCACTGTCACTTCACCAGTGCTAAATGTACAAGCTTGATCTTTCCCTAGATTCATAGCATTTGGAGACATCAGTTGACTTTTGCTGGAACTGTGAGCCGTGGAACGGCGGTCTTGGCAAGAATTTTAGATCTCGCCCCAATCTCGGCTTTCTGGAAAGTCAGGGTGCATGATGCGCACGCTCCAGCATTACAGGTACTTCGCATGCCTTAATCATCTTGACAACGGAGAAGATGGCTTGGCTACAGTAAGAAGATGTTGTTTCAGGAAGCCTTTTTATCTGTAAGATTTATATGGGCATTCATTCAACCAAGAAACGGTTGTTCTGCAATGCGCAATTGGCACACGATTTTAGTTTAGGGAGCTTGCCGCCAGTGAGCACCATAACGGGAACATAGGTACCTAGGTTTAAACACCTGTACTAGTACAGTCACTTGATTGATGAAAAGTTAGACCTCATATATGCTCAACCATACAGCATACACATCATTTTCCCCTCTAAATTCTCTCTATTGGTTCTGTCCACACACAAAGGCATCTCTCCTTGGACTTACAGCGGGTTATGCGACAAGCCAGGATATGCAATTATCCGTACGGTAACCCAAAGTGAACACCCGTCGATCCCAAACCACGCTAAGACCTTGCGGCTACAGCCGAGTGTGGGGCAATTGTCTATTTTTTTGGGCAATGGGGGGGGGACGTCGGTCATGAACCTCTTTGGTCGCGTGCCGGCCACGGAAGCGGTCCGGTCAACGACAACAAGCCCTCCGTCCCAACATGGCCAAGAAACACAGGCAGAAGGGCTTCCCAGATGCCGCAAGGCCCAAAGCCGGGAGCAAAACTCGAGACAATAGGCAAAAGCCCCTGTCCTCCACCTCAAAAGTCACCAAACCCAAACCGAAGACGAATCCGAACCATGTACAAAAACAACACCAAGAACCTACCATTCCATTCTCCCCTACCGACGCCATTCTTCTAGTAGGAGAGGGCGACTTGAGTTTTGCTGCCTCACTGGTAGAGCACCACGACTGCACCAACATGACAGCCACAGTTCTGGAGAAGAACCTCGACGAATTGACCGAGAAATATCCCCATGTTCCTGGCAACATCGCCAAGATCGAAGCCCAAGAAGGCTGCAAAGTCGTCTACAACGTCGATGCACGCACAATGAAGCCCTTTGCCAACAAATCTACCAAAGAAGGACTGATGGACAGGATAATCTTCAACTTTCCCCACGTCGGCGGCAAGTCCACAGACGTCAACCGCCAAGTGCGGTATAACCAGGAGATGCTGGTGGATTTCTTCAAACGGGCTGTGATGTCCCTGGCACCAGGCGGGACCATCATAGTGACTCTGTTCGAGGGGGAGCCATACACGCTTTGGAATATACGTGATCTGGCAAGGCATTCGGGACTGCAGGTTGATACCAGCTTCAAGTTTCAGGCGAAGGCATATCCGGGGTATCATCATGCTAGGACGTTGGGGGTGGTCAAGAGCAAGAATGGAGAGGTTTCGGGGACGGGGTGGAAGGGAGAGGAGAGGGCGTCTAGGAGTTATATCTTCGTCAGGAAGGACGAGACTCCCAAGCCTTTCAAACCGTTTGTTGCGGGGGAGAGGAAGAGGAGGAAGAACGGGAGTGATGATGAGAGTAGTGATGAGGAGGGTTGAAGGATCAAGGCTCGCTCAACCTTCTACCGACAGGTGCGGATATTGTCCGTCCTCCCTGTGTGGACTTGAGGACGTTGGGCCCTGTGATTGGACATGAAGCCGTTTCCAGGTTACCAATATCAAATCTGTGATATCGGCTCGATTTGGACTCACTCCCTAGACCATCAGGCCCTGGGCGCTATCTTGCCAACACATGTCGAAGCATATGATCTCAACAGCTTGGTAGTGGCATCAATTGCTTAGAGGCACGATGTACGCCATGCTAGTTGGTACACTACTAGTACCACCCTGTTGGCACCGATCCAGCCATCAGACTAGGACTGGCTCCGAGGTTAGCGAAGACTCATGTCCATATGTGGTTGTTCGACTTTACCCTCTTACCCAAAGTGAGAAGTCATGGGTATTATCAGGTCTCCACAGCCAGTGCTGTCTCGTCTCCGTACTCACATAACGTGGATTCCTGTCCATAGAGAGATGACTATAAAGTATAGCTAGAAAAAAACAATGCAACAATATCAACATATGTCGTGACAATATGTCCATTCGGAGGACTTCTCCCATCACAATACTATCACAAGACAAAGTAAGTGCACGGCATCGTCATGTGAGGAATGGTTGAACGGGAACAGCAAAGCGAACGGTAGCCCTTCATCAGTTCATTTCAGGCATCGCGGCCTCTACGAGTAAACCACTGACGCTAGCAAACACGGCCTCGTTCCATCAACGTTCTAAGCAGAGCAGAAGCCGCATGTGGCCGAGATGCTTCCTATTGCCCTTCTACCGGTTAGCCCTTAACACTCCTAGCAACTGCCCAGGTGGTAATCAGCCTAAGCAACGCCCTGGGCACTAGTCTGGCCCTCATCCCTCTTCTTCTGCCCGGTATTACCATAAAAACGTCTTCGCAATCTCATCATCTCACCACTGTCGATGCTCTTGACACTTCCCTCGCCATTCTCACCGCTACCATCCTCGGCGTCACTGTCGTACCCATCACCAGCACTGCCAACCGTACCCACAGCAGACCAGTTCACATCAGCCCTCAAGAGGCTGGCAGAACTCTCTTGCGTCTTGGGCGAAGCCGGACGGGAAGTAGATCGGTGCGGGCGACGGCGCCGCAAACGGTTTGCTACTCGTCCCTTTCTCTCTCTTCTCTCACCAACATTCTGGGTCGAAGGGAGAATTGTAGGGTTAGACATCGCACGGGAGACACGCTGCGGCTCATTCTTCAGCGACTGAATGCGCTCTTGCTCCTCTTCGTCCGCTTGCTGTTCCCTCATTGCTCTCTGAGCCGCTAGGTCTTCATTGTCAAAGTCGTAGCTGTTCGATACTGAAATGCCAATTGGGGCTGCGCGGCTTGGGGTGTCCGAACCGCTGGAGGAGCTGGATGAGCTAGACAAGATGGGCAGGTCGGTGTTTGTCTCCCATTCAGCGGTTGAGGCAGCGGGTGATAGAGTGTTGGCGCGACCCGGCGGTGGCATTTTGGGAGTTTGGTAACGGGGAGGAGGCTTTGGTCCCCGGGCAGGGCCTTGGCGACGAGGTGGGATGTAGTCATGATGGGATGGCGGCTGACGTTGATCTCGATTGCTGAGGTGTGGAATATAGATGATTCCAGCTGGAGGAGGTTGTCCAGGGAAAGTGAGAGGCGGAGGAGGCACGGAGTGAGGAATGGGAGGAAGGTAAAGATGGGGAGATGGCCCAACAAAAGGCATTGAGACTACCACAAAGTGAGAGAGATGCGGAGGAGGAGGAGGAGGAGGTGGCGGAATCGGCTCCATGACTGAGATCGCGCATCAGTTAGCCATTTGATGGCGATGTTTTGATGGATTTGGTGGTTACAAAAGTGTATCTAATTCTTGATGGTTGATTGTGAGATTGGTTGATGGTTTGTGATGGTTTGTGATGGTTTATTAGGTTAGGGTACCTCTCTATACACAGTTAGCTAGGTCAATTGAAGGTGACTTGCCTGAAAATGAAGGGCCGAGCCTGCAGGTTGGTGCCGCTCACAGCTCTTTCCAAGGCCCTCTTTATCAAGAGCTTGTCATCAGCCTCCTCTCTTGAGTATGCCTTGTATATCTATTCGCCATCAACTACAGACCCGACAATCATGCCCTTTGTCCAGAACATTTGCGTACGCTTGATCGACTCATAATTCCAGCTACTTCTTCAATGCTTGGTCAAGTAGATCTTCGATAAGCCCGTACATCAGTGCCAGGCGGGTTGTGGAATTCGGTTCTCTATCGTAGCTTCAATCGCCTGGAAGGCTGTCTACCATTTGGTCCACCTAATAATGGATTGTAAATGCGATGAGTGACGGCTCAAAGACTGTGGCTCCTGTTGAGCCGGAGATTACAAGAAGTAACTGTTCTCAGTACACGTACTAGTGCTCCCCAACGAGGCTGCTGCTTTACTGGCCATCATGCTAGTTGTGGACGGCTGTACGGGCCATGATAATCTTTGACTCGGACGTTCTTGGGCGAATGTTGTGGCTTGACGTCCACTAGCCTCGCCAGTCAGTGCCTGCAGCTCCTCGCCTGCAAGCTACAGGTTTTGTCATCCCGCAACAGATCGGCTGGCCTGAAGTAGACTTTGGTTCAATATCTTGACATGTCTTGACACTAATAGATATTTTATAGCCTCACGTTACAGACACCACCCGAGACCCGAGACCCTGGCAGGTTTGACTACCTACTGCACTGTAGTGACCGATGTCCTACTGTTATCTCAACGTTAGTCTTGTCATGATTCAAAAGAGCATGAGTAAAAGAGTCAAATTACGCACAAGTATTTAATGCGAACCATGTCTGGAAGACGGCTTGCCTTCACTGAACATAGCTGCTGACTTGCCTGCCCTGAAATGGTCTACACAGCACTCATTACCATGACTGACCCGTGTGATCGTTCTTTTCTTGTCGTCGCTAGGCTGGTAACTTCGTGGATTATCAACCTAAGGTATCCAACCCAAACATGTTCCCTGGCAGGGAGTTCTCCGTGGCCCGATTCCATGACCTTGCGCCGCAGCTTGCGAGAGAGGATCGCCGACTCATCAACCGAGCCTTTCAGGATTTGGTTCATGCTCACTATTTGCATGTTTTGCGGACTGATCTTGACAGCTTTACTGATAGCTCTTGCCGTCCTCACATAGTCATAGCGAGTCTTCTTGTCATGTTTCGCGACGAGAATCGCATTATAAGCCCGGCTCAGGAAGTCAACTATATCGAATGGCAATCCCTAGGGCAATACACCATCCAGCAGCGGTACTGGTACGAAGACTGGATACCTATCAGTGCATAAACCAAGTGGAAATCATCATCGTGTTGTCAGTTGTGGGTTCGTGTCACAGTGCGAATAGAGTACCCTGTATCTCGCTCGACTGTGGGGTTTTTACAACCTCCCTATTTATGCATACGGTCTGTCCGTTGGAGGTCGTGGCGTAACTAAAGAAGAACCAACAGACTGCCTATTAAGGCAGGTCAGTAAAACAGCCAATAAAACGGTCGGATAGAGTGTGAGTTAATATGGCAGGACATCTCAGGCGCCTAAGAGCGCTTTCCTATCTTTTCCTCTCTTCCTGTTCGTCTAGTAGTATGTTTTAGCAAACGGTAATCCTCTCTCTCTGCTGGAAAGCCACATCACACTTCACAATTCACGAGGACCAACATGTCGGGTACCAACCAAGAGCGGGACACGGCAACCACGCCAACGGATGAACCCCTTCTTGCAAGTTGTCACTGCGGCCGCCTTACGCTCCAGATGCCTCCAACGGCGCTTGGTCAGACTATGAATGAGTGTCACTGCACCGTTTGCTACAAGTACGCCGTTCTCTGGATGTACTATAAGCGAAAGGACGTGACCGTCACTGTGGCGCCGGATACTCACATCGACAAGTACATCCGCGATGACGATGAAACTGGTGGAAATATCTCGTTCAACAGATGCGGACACTGCGGCTGTATGACACACTGTGAGTGATATACATTTGCGCCTACTACGTGCTCTGACAGCCGGCCGCTGATGCTAATATATGACCTAGGGTGGGGAGAGAAGAAGATGCTGGGGGATGACAAGGTGATGGGAGTCAATTACCGCATGTTGCCGGAGAAGTCGATCGAGGGTTTGGCAAGAGAAGTCACGTATGGGCCGAAGCCCAGAAAATAGAAGGCGTTGATGACCAGTAGTATCCAGGTTGCGTTGGGCTTGCCGTGATAGATTTGCCCTGAAGTTGTGTGCTGTAATAGAACCGGCAAGGATTATCCTCCGTCATTCAGACACTCGTTCACAGTCCTCACAATGTTATGGTAGTGACTGCCGTAGCGGTAGGATCAGGAGGCAACGTCTGTGTCAAAGCTGTTCCTGATCACACATGGCCAAGATTCAGCCCGAGTACATATAGAGCCACTACTGCAGCGCTGAGTGGTTGGCTGCACTTTCCGCATTATCCCGCAACTTGCTGCCCGTAACGGGGTTTGTTTCTCTCGGCCGGCTGACTTCAACGCCTTCTTCCGTAGTTTCATGTTACCCTCGCCATCCATTTATTGCCCATGTCATGTCCAGGCCTTTCCTTCCGCAATCATGGCACCCAAAGTAGCCCACTTCCGGAACATGGAGTTCGTCGCAGAGTCCTCCGACCGAACAACCAAGAACTTCCGCATCCCGGCCTGGTCCAGTACCATGTCTGCCGCGTGCGTTAGGGACCTCCTCACCGGGCTGGTTTGTCATCGACATGTAGGTAACCCCAAGGACTAGGTGACCAAGAAGATGGGACCGCTCGACAAGGGACCCTTCATGGAAGCTCTAGTCTCGGCCGTCGGCCACCGAGATTCCCCTCGGTAGCCTCTAATAGCTGTACGGCGCCCGTTTGTCTTGCCGTCCCCGTTACTCTGGCGTAGCATTCTGCAAGGCAATCGTCCCAGAATGTACGCCGCGGCGTGCCGTACCACTTATCGCGGTCGGCAAAGTTGGACATACAGAGTATTGTCCGGCCATGCTCATGGACGTAGTTTTGATCAGGAGCGTCCCCCCAAGTGTACTCGCCCGCCGCATTGGGCAGCCCACGGCTGTGTACATCCACGAATACTTGTCCGCCGACTGGGTGGCCCAGATCCGTCATCGCCGCCTCTGTTGCCTCAATCAGCATGGCATCGCCCGGCGGCTCCTGATTTATCAGGTCCGCAGCGCCCTTTCCGGACTCATACCTAGAAAACCATCACTCCAGATGAGTAACATACTCCGAAGGTAGTATTACCTACTGTTGCAGCAAACAGGTCTTCGGTAGTCGGATTATATGCGCCATCCTGGCTCCCTGATCGAGTGTTATCGAAACGCTATTTCTGTGAGACCGTACAGGGAGGAAGCAAAAGGTCAACTCACCTGCCAGCTTGATTCAGAGAGGTCATACCAGAGAGACTAGGTCATGGCATTGTTGGAATGATTGATCTCGGTTTGACCAAGGTATGACTTTCCCACAATGAGATGGAAGCTGAATAAGCTGGTTGAGTAAAGTTAGGAGGCATGAACCTGGAATACAGCAGTGTCATCATTGAAGGTTAGATGACTTATGCCAGTATTCGATACCTAAGAGGTATATGTCATTACCAAAACATCTTTAGTGCCCTTCATCTGTGCCATTTATCATGTCTCTAGATGCTTGTAGTATGTGGGTGTGCTTTGCAGGACCCCTTTCGTCCAAAGAAGCTCCAAGTCCGGGAAAGTGACGAAAGTGATTCCCTGTATCGCGGCCTGTCTGGCCTGGTACCCCTGGCTTCGGGCTTTGAGGTGCTCGATCAGGGCGAGTGCGAACAGGCCTGGCAGAAGACGACGATGTCATCGCTTAGGTGAGCGGCCTGGAACGAAGCCTCAGAGCTACCTAGCTCACTTGTGCTTCCCCAGCCAATTCTTCCGCCAATTTTGCGTACAATCAGTCTTCCCAACCACTATTCCCAACCATTCCTCCAAGTCTTTGCCCGCCAGGCCAAACATGGCATTTACTGATCAGATAACCCAGATCATCGCCGCCAGCGTTGCCCTTGGCGTTGCCCTCGTCGGCGCTGCTTTTCTGTGGCCAAAGGCCATCGACCTTCTCCGTGGCTGGTGGAACGGCCGGCCCGCCCGGTTGGCACAAGGTGAACTCGGCCATAGTGCCATCGAGCTGGTGGACCTCCACCCGCAGCCCAACCAGGACCCCGAGCCCGAGCCAGGATTGCCTGCGCTCGAGCAGGTGCTCCAGAGGCCTGCGCGTGCGGTAACCCGGGGCAGGTTGGTGCGGGTGGAGGACCCCGTCACTGGGCGCGGCCGCCTGGAGACCGTCTACCGACGTAAGTTGTACCTTTTTTCTTTACATCGTATATCTTGACGTCTGTCCAGCAAAAGCTGGAGCCTCAGTTCCGCCCTGAATTGGGGTCCCAGAAGCTAGAACTCAGCGTTTTGGGCCCTTGCAAAGGACGGTAGGGTCATGTGACGCTCCTCTCCAAAAGCAAGCAGGTTGCTGGCTCTTTCTCCCATGCTTGGCAATAAAACTTCCTCTTTGATCCATCATTTGAGGGCTGTCTTTGGAGGCTGAGCATGCAGACTGCTAACACTTTCTTATCAAACAGATTAAATTGGTGTAAGTTCAGGAAGTGATGTCTAAATAAGACAAGCGCTAACACTGGCCCGAGCGCCTCAACAGGGATGCACTGCAGGTGAGCTTTCCCCAGTTTTAGGTAGCCTCAACTGCGGAACTTGCCGAAGATTTTCCAGAGGTCAAGGCAGGGCAGGTGTCACCGGAACCCGAGACGTGTCGCGCCTGCTACCATCTGTGAACAAGCTCTTTGTGAAGACATTGATGCTGCCACTTTGTCTTTCACCATATAACAGCTATCTCATGATGATATACTAAGCTTGATTTATTTTCTAGATTCTGCGCTTTTGCCGCTCATCAGCTTCTCATCAGCTTCCCACCGTCTTACCTCCACTCTTCGTTCCCTCATTCCGACTCGAACCGTTGCAGCTACGAAACCCAAGTCCACCTCCATCAATTGCCCTGCCACAGCATTCTTTTTACTTTAACAATATACCAAGATGGCGTCACAAGGATCACAAGTCTCCCATACGAATGGGGCAACCGCCGCAATGAACGGCTTCCCCAAGAGCAAGCGGTTCTCCGACGTCCCCGCTACTATCGACGTACAAATGGCAGACCAAGATGATGAGGCTGTCGAGCTAGATCTTCAAGCTTTGGATGATGACCCGACAGAGTTATGCGCCATGTTCGAGACGGAACGCGTTCCTCGTACCTGCTGGATGACGGTGGCATTGGCATACGCAAAGCAGGACAAGATAGACTTCGCCATTGAGGTCCTCGTCCGAGGAGCTCAAGCTGTGCAACAGAATAACCCAAGAGAGAAGCTGAGTCTCGTGGCACTATTATGCGCGATGTATCTGAGGAAAGCTAGAGAAGCTCCTCGCACACCACCCGAAGGAGCCCTGGTGTCCGAGGCCAAGACCAAGGACTACTATCTACAACAGGCGACTGCTACCATCAACGAGGCTTCGAGGATAAACCCCGCCTTCCCACCGCTACACATCGCCCGAGGCGCCCATACCATCCTCAGAGCATCTTTACAAGCTCCTTCCAAGGCGAACGGAGCCGCTCCTGGCGCTGTGGATGCGGACAAGGCCGACATATCACGATCAGCTCTGAAGTACTTTGATGAGGCGTTGCGAGCCTCGCACGGCAGAAACATGATGGCTGTTATGGGCAAGGCCAGAACTCTGTACTCGTTGGGCAAGTATCCGGAAGCACTGGCCGCATTTCAACAGGTTGTCGCTAGAATGCCAGACTTTGTTGACCCCGATCCGAGACTGGGCATCGGTTGCTGCTTGTGGCAGCTCGGACATAAGGAGGATGCAAGGGAAGCTTGGGAGCGGTGCCTGGAAATCAACCCAGACGAGAAGGTCGCCAACATCTACCTCGGCCTCTACTATCTTGACGCGACTCGCAATGTCCCTACCAACAGCCCCGAGTTTATTCAGCTTTACAAGAAGGCCATGACGGAATATACTCAGAAAGCCTTCAAGCTCGACAAGAACATGCCACTCGCGTGTGCAACGTTTGCCAACTACTTCCTATCCCGCAAACAGTTCTCGACTGTTGACGTGCTCGCACACAAAGCCATCCATTATACCGACGTCAACGCCATTGCCAGTGACGGTTGGTATCTCCTCGCCAAGAAAGAGCACTATGAAGGCAACCTCGATCGTGCTGCCGACTACTATCGCCGCGCGGATGAGGCCAGAGGCGGTGCTGAGCGTGGTTACCTCCCTGCCAAGTTCGGTGCAGCTCAGTTGTCAGTTCTGAGGAACGATTTGGGAGAGGCCAAGCTCAGACTCGAGAAGATGATTCAACAGTCGAAGAACTACGAGGCTATGATCCTCCTCGGTACACTATATGCGATGGAAGTCTTTGCCAACCAGTTTGCCACGGTAAAGGAGGACAAGAGTGCTGAAACCAAGAAGGCTATCTCGCTTCTGGAGAGTGTTAGAGCTGTTGGAAAGGACCCGACGAAGAACCTGGTGCCAGACCCCGCGGTTCTCCTAAACCTTGCACGGTTATATGAGACAGAAAACCCTGACAAGGCGTTGCAATGTCTGCAACAGGTTGAACAACTGGAGCTGGACCAAATCCCCGAGGAAGACCGGCCGAAGGATATCACGGATGAGAGTGCCATGCGGACCGCCTTGCGCAAATTCCTTCCGCCGCAACTACTTAACAACATTGGCTGCTTTTATTCTCAGGCTGGTAAGCACGCACAAGCAAGCGAGATGTTTCAAGCCGCTCTCAGTGCCTGCATGAGGGTTGGTGAGCAGGGAGACGACACAGACACCGATGCACTCGTGACAACTATCAGCTTCAACCTCGGGCGCAGCTATGAAGCTCAAAGCCTGACGGCCGAAGCTATAGAAGTTTACGAAGGACTTCTCAAGCGTCATGATGATTACACGGATGCCAGATTGCGCCTGGCTTACATCAAGCTGCGAACCAATCCCACAGGCAAGGAGGGTCCTGATGCGGTGGCCAAATTATACCAGGAGCACCCCAGTGATCTCGAAGTTCGTACATTGTACGGCTGGTACTTGGGCAAGGTTCACGCCCGTAAGAGGCCGGCGAACCCTAACGAGGATCCAGAACTCCGACACCACAAGCACACCTTGCAGAATTACGACAAGCATGACCGCTACGCCCTGGTTGCGATGGGTAATCTGTGGCTACAGGCTGCTCGCGAGATGCGTCGCGAAACCGAAGCTGAGAGACAGAAGCGGTCCGGTACCTTTGCTCGGGCTGTCGAGTTTTATGACAAGGCACTTCAGCTCGATCCAAAGAATGCATACGCGGCACAAGGTCTTGCTATTGCCCTACAGGAAGACAAGAAAGACACGAAGAACGCTCTGCCGATCTTCACAATGGTACGGGATACCCTCAAGGATCCAGGTGTCTACGTCAACCTGGGGCACATTTACGCCTACAGCAACCAGTATTCGAAGGCCATTGAGAACTACGAAATCGCTCTCACCAAGGAAGGCAAGGCCAATGATGCCTCGATTTTGACATGCCTGGGCAAGGTGTGGATAGACAAGGGTCGTAAAGAGCACAACCTCGACGCTCTCAAGAAGGCGTTAGAGTGTGCCCAGAAGGTAAGCTTACATCCTACTCCACTGCCTTGAGGCGTGTGCTAACCGTCCGTTTATCAGGCTCTGGCAATTGCACCAGACACGATACATTTCAAGTTCAACGTGGCCTTCACACAAATTACCATCGCCACGGAGATTCACAAGATGAGCGAAACTCAACGCGACTCTCTCCAACTCCAGGAGGCTATCGAGGGCCTGGAAGCAGCCATCATAGGCATTGAAGAGGTGGCCAACTCGCCTAACCCTCCTTATCCCAAGCACGACCTCGAGCAGCGCGCCAATATGGCTCGCAACACTCAACGCAAGCAACTTGAGCGGGCCCTTGCCTCTCAAAAGGAGTACGAGGAGAAGAACAAGGAGAAGTTTGCTGCCGCCATGGAGCTGCGCCAAGCCGAGCTCCGCCGCAAGGAAGAGGAACGCCGCAAAGCTGAGGAGGCCGAACAAGCACGCCAGGAAAAGATCCGTCGTGAGCGTGAGGAGATCCAAGCTCGCGACCGCCTGCTCGCCGAGCAACGTGCCGAGGAGGAACGTCAGCGCATGGAAGCCGAATTGACCACCGACAGCGAGACGGGTGAAAAGGTCAAACGCCAGAAGCGCAAGGCACCACCTCGGTCCGACAAGGAGCCCAAGCCCAGAAAGGGACGCGCGAGACGCAAGAAGAGCGTCACGACCGACGGCGACGATAGTGGCGAAGAACAGTCGAGACCCAAGAAGAAGCAAAAGCTCATCCAGCGGAGACGCGAAGCTGCCAAGAATTCCAAGATCAAGTCTGCTGAGATCGTTGAGGATAGCAGTGATGATGGCGAGGAGGATGAGCTGGAGAAGGCCGAGCGAAATCTCGAGAGACGCGATAGTAGTCCGCTTTCCGAGATCGAGGACAATGACGGCGACAAAATGGATGTTGAAGATAATGCAGGCGGTGCTGCAGGGGATGACGACGATGAAGACGAAGATGCCACCGTCTCCAGACGTCAGAACCCGAGATCCAGACGGGCCAGAGGTGTCGTGGACGAGAGCGATGAAGAGGAAGACGGCGGTGAAGAGGCAGGCGGAAAGGATGAGGATGCTCCCAACGGTGACGGCGATGAGCAGAAGGGGGACGTCAGCATGGCTGATGCGGACGAGGACGAGGAATAGGAAACCTGGTTGGAAAGAGGAGGGTTTCTTGGATCGGCTTGATGACGAAGACTCCTCAACAGGCTTACGGGCCAACTGTATTATTTGCGTTTTCCGTCCCTTTCATGGCATGAGAGCGAGAGATAGGCCTGGTAAAAGAATGGAGTTAGGGATCAGGCAATAAAACCTACATCGTTAGGATTCAATCTAATGAAAAGAGGTCTTCACGCATGCAAACCAGTAAAGAGGTCTTCATGCATGCAAACCAGGTCTCTTTTCTTCTTCAACAATCCTCGGAATAGGCCGTAACCACTACTACAGACATCAATGAAGCCTAAATGACGGCTGTTTCAACCATCGTAAACTGGTGGCTTGGGTTTCCATCTACCAAGAGCTCGGGGTGAGACAGGAGGGAGCCGAGAATGACTAGTCTCGGTCGGATGGTATAGTCTATGGATTTTATGCATTGGACGGTGGGTACGGAAGTAATCCACATTAGGGGTTTGGCCGTGTCGCTGGGTAAGACGTATACGGCTTCTCAGTTGACCTCGACCCTGTGACATGGGCTACTACTGGAATAGTGTGGATAACTCGCTACCAGCTGAATAGAAAGGCGGCGTGGGCCATGAAAAGGAAACAAGATTACACGAAAGATCACATTTGGCATTCATTGGGCTCCTAAGTGATTCTGTTAGGATTCGGACAGTAGTCAGGCAAGTTATATCACACGGCCATGAGCTCGATGAAGGGAGAAGTATTCTGTCGAGGGGCAGGTAGTGAGGATCAGTTAGCCGTTCAGGCCTTTACCTGTAGTCAGCAGAGACGCACCTACCTTTCATCAGCACGAGGGTGAATTCTCCCACGATTCAGCTCTTTCATCGACTCTGACATGGCGTCCTATGCATCCAGTTCATCAAGTTACGAGGAAGACAGTCATGATCATTCATGATCCCCCATAATACCCCATCTTGCAATCACCTCGCTATGGCTGTCGTGTGGCAGCCCGCTTTATACCAGAATCATCAGAGCGATGTGAACCATCCACGGATAGTGCTCGAATCATTTCCCCGTAAAGACCAGCTCTCCTGTGGCGCACTCTATAAGTATGTATAAGTCCGCCCTTCCACTTCTCCTGTCTTTCTCAGTACCGTCTCACCCCTCACAGCACCGCAACTGACTGGTTTTAGTACTGAAGCCCTCAAACTCTCCATTGTTGCTCTTCCGACACATATTTTGCAAAATGGATGCCTTCGAAGGATACACGGACGGAGATAGGGCCCAGAACGACAGGTCACAGCATGATAGCCATACTACTCATTCGCATGGAACGCACCGTGAACATGGTGGTTCTACTTCAGACCACTATGGAACTTCCACAACACCTCTCTTGAAGTTTGGCATCGACGACTCTGGTAAACTGGGCAAGACGCTTGTTGGCATCAAACGCACCTGGACTCGTACAAGGCCAGCGCTATGTCTTACTACGGTAACAAGGAAGGAAACCTGAACCAGGCTCAGGTTCTACGGTTGAACCAGTTGTTTGATGCTTTTGATGCCGTGCTCGAGGTGCCTTACCATGGCCTGCACTGCATCTATGTGAAGTCAAGCATTGCCAAAGACCGCAAAAGCAGTTTGAACGGATGGGCCCGTCGGAGTACGGATGTCCATGGCAAGGGCAATGACGGACTTGAATACGACTATTCCGTGCACGAGGAAAAGATGAAACAAGGCGACAACACACACCAAATATTGACAGACTATATGGATCACCTCGACAAGCCCAGCAGGTTCGAAATCGATCTTGTCCACTCCATGACTTTTCTTTTTAAGCATGTCATCTCTTTCACGGAGTGATGAGCAAATCAGAGGGTTTCTGGGAAGACTTTTTTTTGGAGCTTGAGGACGGCGGTGATAGTTGTACGAGCTTTTGCAAACGAAATAGGACGTGGAGCAAGGCAGGCTGCGTTTTGGAGCGGTTTTTGACCTGATGGAAGCGGATATGCCATGTAACTTGAGAACAGACAAGGAGTGGGAAGCAGTTTAAACGTGATATTGTCTCTCTAACCTGTGGGAGCTCCCTCCATATGCGCAACCTCTGATGTGAGGACTTGTTCACACGCCGTACTCGGATGCATCCAAGCCTGCCAAGCCTCCTCTTCATCTGCACATCGCAACCTTGACTGAGAAGAACAGTACATATCAGTCGGATACTCGCTCCGTACACTAAAAGAAAGAACAAGCCCGCTTGGCTCAGTGGTAGAGCGTGTCAACAGTGCCGTCCCCTAAGAATTCCTTAAGAGCAGCGTCTGCTTAATGGCAAGATCATCGGTTCGACTCCGATAGTGGGTAATCTTTTTGGAACTATGTTGGTCTTCAGCTAGATGATGGCTTACTCTTCTTTTATAGTGTAAGACTTTCCTGCTGTCAGGTTGTTAGTGTACGCGTACAGACAGCTACTCATAAACGAGTGAAGTACATAAGGTATACTGACACATACAGTTTATACACATACATAAAATTTACACGCATAATCGCACACCCATTCATCATCATCATGACGCAATAATTAACTCCAATGCACGCCCTCTCATTCCATAGGGTTTCCGACTGCTACATCATTGCACACCCCCAACCTAAACATACATTTCCATCACCTCCCCCTTCTCCTCAAAAAAGCAGCCTGACTAGCCCACATCCCCAACCCCCTCTCCCTCCCCTTCCCCTTCCCCTTAACCGGATGGTCCCTCTCCCACTTCTCATCCTCCAGCACCGCCTCCACCGCCCGATCCAGATCCCACCGATTATTCTCCAGATACAGACACGCCACCTCGTAGTCCGCGATCTTGGTCGCCACCATCCACCGTCTGATCATCGTCTTCCGCGTCGCCTCCTCCTCACTCTCCACCGGGTGTGGGGAGAGAGATACGGAGGAGTAGCCTGGTGGGATCAGGATGGTTTTGCGGGCGGCGAGGAGATGGTCTGAGGTTAGGCGGTTGAAGGAGCGGAGGAGAGATGGGGGAACGGAGTAGGAGAGGGCGAGGGAGGGGATGGTGTCGTCTGGGTGGAGGTGGTGGAGGGTTGGTGTGGACTTTGGGTCGGAGGCGGGAGAGGAGGAGGAGGATGGGGTGGAATATGCTGGTGGGGAGGAGGAGTTGGAGTTGGATGTAGGTTGCGGTGCTGAGGTGTATGGTGGTGGTAAGTCTAAAGCCTGCTCGCCCTTCTCGTCCTTGGTGTCTATGGGTAGAGCATTGGATGTCCTTGCTATTCTGTCATATGAGGGCGGTTCCTTCAGCCCTTGTGGTAGCAGAGAAGGTTCGCTCGAGATCTGGCAGTAAGGACAGTATGTCTCGAAGCGAGAATTCTTCTGATAAATCCTGTCAGTCACTGCCGGGTTGATACTACTCCTACAAGGTGCAAAAATGCAACGTACATGTAAACAGTCGCCGCAGATGACACGGCCGCAACACTCCAGTTGCCTGTCTGGAGGGATCAGCTTCTCTGACTTCTCCGAGTATGCCGGAACAGCAGAGAGGAGACGCGCGCATGTACAGCAGGCTTCCATTTCGAAGTAGGTGTATCTACGGGTGTTTTGGGTAGTTTATACGTCTGGAGAGCGAGGGATTGAAGATTAGGACGCCCTATGTACTAATATGGCTGCTCATTGAGGTGGCGGATGTGACGTCCTTGATAAGATAAGCAAGTCGGCCGTGAAAGTGGGACTGAACCGGCCCCACACCGGATGAGCAGTCCCGGGCCAAGCTCCGGATCGGCTCGGCCGCCGGACTGACTTCAGACTCCGAGGTTTATCGATTTATGAACAAGAGATGAGTAACAACCCGGAATGACTTGAGAGAAGTTGTATTCAGAGTAAGTGTCGCGGATTTCGTCAAGTACATGTACAAGCTATAGTACAGATCGTGGGGCTAATGTACATAATGTACACCTGCTTCCTGTGTTCGTCTACTCCTCATCCTTGCGGGTGGTCTCATATCTGGGTGGGACGGTTAGCGTCAGTCTGAAAAGTCTCGGTTGTTTCGACAGGGAACTCACCTCTTTCCACGGAAAGCCCACACACCCCAGTTTCCGGCGCTGATATCCTGAGGATCCATGTCGTTCAGGTCCCACCGAAGACTGCGGAAGATGTTCTCACCAGGCTCAAGCAGGATTTCAAACTCTCCAGCGGCTGTCTTCTTGACATACTCAATATCGCGCTCCATGTCAAACTGGGTATAGCCCGTGACAATGACAGGCGCCTTTGTCTCCAAAAGAAGCGGGATGGTGTCCCTCCACTCGTGTGAGCTTGCGGGGTGTCCCAGACCAGGGTGGAACATGACGAAGCAGTCGAAGTAGGGGTCATATGGATAAAACTCGCCCGTCTTGTGAATCGTATGATAGTAGTCCACGATGGTGCTGATCTTCATGGTAGGCCAAATGCGGTCCTCAACGACGGCGCCAAAAGGGTTCGCAGGTGTCCTCGGTGGCAAGGGGAACTCGTCATCGCGGTTCATCATGCTTTCTGGACCGATGAAAATGAGATGTATCCTGGAGTTAGGGAAAATGTGGGCTAGTTGGAGCCAGGCATCCCGAGGGAGAGAAGACTCGGCTCTCGCTCCGAGGATGAAAAGACGCACAGGAGGAGCCTCTAATCGGAGATTCGATACCTCCGTGCCGCCTCCCGTCTTTGGTGGGTGAAGAGTGTAACGTAAGGCTGCAATTATGTCAGGT
The DNA here is from genome assembly GCA_003635345.1 of Coniochaeta pulveracea. NCBI lineage: Eukaryota > Fungi > Ascomycota > Sordariomycetes > Coniochaetales > Coniochaetaceae > Coniochaeta > Coniochaeta pulveracea. The sequence continues at coordinate 10,272 of QVQW01000087.1, read as the reverse complement.
CAAGCAGCACACAGAAAGAACGCCCGATATGCTTACCGCTGAAACTCTTCAGGCCCTCCGTCGTGAGCCGACCACCCTTGCGTACTGAATAAGGGCTAAGCTCATGGAGTACACTACCAATGGTGTATGGGTAGGTTAGGAGCCTGGTTGCTTGCCTCATGCTCCTGTCATTGTTGATTGCTTCAAAGTTACGGGTGTATAGAAGCGTATCCCAATTTGTCATGTTGATCATAGATTCCTCTATTTGTGGCCCAGCAAAGTCGAACTCGGGGAAAAGTCTTCCTGAGCGCAAATCGTGGTCGTCCTCGTTGATCTGTCGAAGGGTGTCGCAGATCTCCAAGTGCTTCTCGTAGTCCGCCATCCAATGCTCCTTGTTGCAGTATACTGGTATCCCACAGTCCGGGCACTCAAAGTCAACATGAGCCGCAGGTAAGCTGCCCGTGTGCGTGGTAGGCTCTCCGGATGCGCTGTCAGAGAGTCTGGTAGGTCGGTGATCGGGGTGCGGGCAGTATGCATGCTGCCTCATGAATGCAGCACGGCGCCGTATCTCCGGAATGGGCGACTCGCTGAAGGAGTGAAAGAGGTCATCTTCCCTAAGCACTCTCTTGACGGTCGGTTGTTCCTCCTCAGGGCGGCGGGAAATCGCTTTTGAGAAGGCTGACGCTGATCTCTTTCCTGTCTCGACCCGACTCGACTTCGCAGTAGCCCTGCTGGCTCCTGTACACGTCCCCAGAGTTCTCGACTGAGCAGGGGCGGCTGAGGTTGCAAGGCGAGGTATAGGCGTCCTCTTGGCCCCTAGTGAGATGGGCGAGCTTTTGCATACGTGCGATAGTGACGAGCGCACAACCTTCTCTGCACGGGAAGCCATGTCTTCAAGTCTCCTTCGAATGCGACAGCTTAGCTCGTGTTCTCAGAACGTGCCGTGTTCGTCCTGAGTCCAGAATAGTCGTATGAGCTCATGCACGGAAGCTTCCAATTGGGTGGTGGAGCTTACCGAAACAGTGGACCAACCGTCAAAACCTAATCCAGGGACAGGCGGACAAATTCAGCCTCCTTGCCGCCAGTAAACCGCGTTGATTGGCTGCATTGGAGCTGGGATGGAACTGCGGCCTGCCTCACGCTAAGCATCATAGCTTCGAATTTTATTTCATGTCGCCAGCGCGTCGGCGTCCAACCTCGGATCCAAGCCTTTCCAAGTTTGTACCTTTTTGTGATATTGAGCCGCGCAGGCTTAAAATGCGCCTCGAGTATCCAAGATGGCGACCACTTCGAACATGTTCCTTTACTCCTTGACGATCCAGCCTCCTACTTCGGTCACCCAAGCCATTCTTGGTCAGTTCTCAGGAACGAAGGAGCAGCAGATCATTACAGCCTCGGGGTCTCGCCTCACCCTCCTCCGACCCGACCCGACGCTTGGAAAGGTCATCACACTCCTGACCCATGACGTCTTTGGAATCATCAGGTCCATCGCATCCTTCCGTCTCGCAGGAAGCACAAAGGGTAAGTCAACCTTCAACCCTGGTGTCTCGGAGCATGTAGTGATTCGAACTCCGGCCATCAGACCTGCGTCGGACGCGGGGGCATAGACATGACATACTGGGCAGCTGCTTCATAAGACATTTTGCTAAACCTTCAACCAGATTACCTCATAGTAGCGAGTGATTCCGGTCGTATTGCCATCCTCGAGTATATTCCAGCTCAAAACAAACTGAACCGCATCCACCTCGAAACCTTTGGAAAGTCTGGCGTACGACGAGTTGTCCCAGGACAATACCTTGCAGCAGATCCAAAGGGTCGAGCATGTTTGATCGCATCTGTCGAGAAGAACAAGCTCGTTTACGTGCTGAACCGTAACACACAAGCCGAACTCACTATATCCTCTCCTCTGGAAGCCCACAAGAGTGGCGTTCTGGTGTTCTCCCTCGTGGCCCTTGATGTTGGGTACTCAAACCCCGTCTTCGCCGCGTTAGAGACGGACTATTCAGATTCAGACCAAGATCCAACGGGCGAAGCATTCAAGGAGGTTGAGGTACAACTGGTGTACTATGAGCTCGACCTAGGGTTGAACCATGTGGTGCGCAAGTGGTCGGAACCAGTTGATCCTACCTCGTCGATGCTTTTTCAGGTTCCTGGGGGGAGTGATGGACCTAGCGGCGTTCTTGTTTGCGGAGAAGAGAACGTTACTTATAGGCACTCCAACGAAGAAGCCTTCCGCGTCCCCATACCGCGGCGACGAGGTGCTACAGAAGACCCGCAACGAAAGCGGACGATTGTGGCGGGAGTCATGCACAAGCTGAAGGGTAGCGCTGGCGCATTCTTCTTCCTGCTACAGACTGAGGATGGCGATCTCTTCAAAGTGACCTTGGACATGGATGAGGACAATGAGGGCAACATGAAGCACGTTAAGCGGCTCAAGATCAAGTACTTCGACACGATACCAGTTGCGACTAGTCTTTGCATCTTGAAAAGCGGTTTCTTGTTTGCTGCAAGCGAGTTTGGTAACCATCATTTCTACCAGTTCGAGAAGCTAGGAGACGATGACGAGGAGACCGAATTCAGCAGCGATGATTTCCCCACCGACCCCAGAGGACTTTACAACCCCGTCTACTTCTATCCCCGGGCCCTGGAGAACCTAGCGCTGGTGGAGAGCATCGACTCGATGAACCCGCTGGTGGATTGCAAGGTGGCCAACCTTACGGGCGAAGATGCGCCTCAGATATATACCGTGTGTGGAAACGGAGCGAGAAGCACGTTCCGCATGCTCAAGCACGGCTTGGAAGTCAACGAGATCGTGGCTTCTGAGCTCCCCGGTACTCCTTCAGCCGTGTGGACTACCAAGCTCGCGGCTGACGATGAGTATGACAGCTACATTGTTCTGTCCTTCTCTAATGCCACTCTTGTCCTGAGTATTGGAGAGACAGTGGAGGAAGTCAGCGACTCGGGATTTCTCACAAGCGTGGCCACTCTGGCGGTTCAGCAGATTGGCGATGACGGCTTGATTCAGGTTCATCCCAAGGGTATCCGACACATTAGGAACGGTCGGGTCAACGAGTGGCCCACTCCTTCACATCGATCCATTGTCGCTGCTGCAACCAACCAACGACAAGTGGCGGTTGCTTTGAGTTCGGGCGAGATCGTCTATTTCGAGATGGACAGTGATGGCTCTCTCGCTGAGTACGACGAGAAGAAGGAGATGATGGGCACAGTGACTTCCCTCAGTCTTGGCCAAGTCCCAGAAGGACGAGTGCGAAGTTCATTCCTCGCCGTTGGATGCGATGACTGCACCGTCCGTATCTTGAGCTTGGACCCAGAATCCACCCTGGAGAGCAAGTCGGTGCAAGCCTTGACAGCAGCACCTTCTTCTCTATCTATCATGGCCATGGAAGACTCCTCACACGGCGGGACAACTCTATACCTTCACATTGGATTGCACTCCGGTGTCTACCTCCGAACGGTCCTCGATGAAATTACCGGAGAGCTAACGGACACCCGACACAAGTTCTTGGGCCCTAAGGCTGTACGGCTCTTCCAGGTCGCTGTCCAAGGACAAACGTGCGTGCTGGCGTTGAGCTCCCGACCCTGGCTTGGCTACACAGATCCTCTTAGCAAGGGGTTCATGATGACACCGTTGAGCTATGCTGACCTGGAGTGGGGTTGGAACTTCAGCAGCGAACAATGCGTGGAGGGCATGGTCGGCATCCACGCCAATAACCTCAGGTCAGTACACAATCTGTTCGCCTTTTACCCTGCTTCAACCCTAGTGCATATGATGAGAAAAGGGATACCGACGCCTTCGGGCTATGAGGTTGAATACTCGGTTACGACCTTGTATCAATTGTTCCTTCTGAGAGCATCGTGGTCTTGCAGTTCCTGTGTTCTTTTGTATCTGACCAAGAGAGTTGATGCTAACATATGCAATAGAATCTTCTCAATCGAGAAGCTTGGAGATAACCTCATCCAAAGATCTATTCCCTTGACCTATACACCCAAGCGCTTGGTCAAGCACCCTGAACAACCATATTTCTATACTATCGAATCCGACAACAACACTCTTCCACCGGAGCTCCGTCAAAAGCTCCTGAACGACCCCAATGTCACAAACGGAGATGCGGTTGTTTTACCTCCAGCAGAGTTTGGCTACCCACGAGGCCGTGGTAGATGGGCATCTTGCATCAGCATTGTCGACCCGGTCGGCGAAGAGCCGTCGGTTCTCGGTCGGGTTGACCTTGACGGCAATGAGGCAGCCGTCAGTGCAGCAGTCGTGTCGTTTTCCAGCCAAGAAGGCGAAAGCTTTTTGGTTGTAGGCACTGGAAAAGACATGGTCCTCAACCCCCGACAGTTCTCCGAAGGCTATATCCATGTTTATCGCTTCCACGAGGGAGGCAAGGAACTTGAGTTTATCCACAAGACCAAAGTCGAAGAGCCTCCAATGGCTCTCCTGGCCTTTCAAGGGAGACTTGCGGCGGGCATTGGCAAGACGTTGAGGGTTTATGACCTGGGCCTGAAGCAGCTGCTGCGGAAGGCTCAGGCTGAGGTTGCCCCACATCTGATTGTGAACCTGCAGACGCAAGGCAATCGTATCATCGTCGGAGACGTCCAACAGAGCGTCATTTATGTTGTCTACAAGCAGGAGAGCAACAAGCTGATCCCCTTTTGTGACGATACAGTGGCACGATGGACTACATGCACGACCATGGTTGACTACGAATCTGTCGCAGGAGGAGACAAATTTGGCAATATCTGGATCGTGCGCTGTCCAGACAAGGTCAGCGCCGAGGCCGATGAGCCCGGGTCAGAAGTCCACCTTATCCATGCACGGGAATACTTGCATGGTGCGCCTAATAGGTTAGCCCTGATGGCCCATGTTTTCACCCAGGATATTCCGACCAGCCTCACAAAGACCAATCTGGTAGTGGGCGGTCAACCTCTTCTCCTGTGGAGCGGTATACAGGGATCCATTGGCGTCTTCATCCCCTTTGTCAGCCGTGAAGACGCGGATTTCTTCCAGAGTTTGGAGGGCCACATGCGAAGCGAAGATCCCCCGCTTGCCGGACGAGACCACCTGATGTATCGGAGTTACTACGCCCCTGTCAAGGGTGTCATCGACGGAGACCTGTGCGAGAGGTACATGCTTCTTCCCAACGATAAGAAGCAGATGATTGCTGGTGAGCTGGACCGTTCCGTCCGAGAGATCGAGCGCAAGATTTCAGATGTCCGAACAAGGTCGGCTTTCTGAGCGTAATGACGCCACGGGAAAGGAATGTCGGGTCGGTTCTAAGAGGCGTACGGTACTTTCTGATTATATGGAGGGCGGGATTTTGTAGTCTCTGATAGCCGGGACTCATTGGCGTTATGTCTGAAACGTGAAGCGATTACGGTAGCATCTGCTCAAGGAGTAGACCAAGAAAATGAACTAGTTGACCACATATAAATTGACCTGGCCATATTCTTCTGCTGAAGTGCCATGCAAACTCAAATGTTCTAGTCAAGGACTCTTGATCTTTCCATCCAACCAGAAGCCCATTGAAGGCGCATCAACCTGAACGTTCACTAGGGGAAAAAACAGACCAAACTGTCATTGACCAGCGCATCGCCATGTGGGTCTCCCGGGCGATCGATCTCTTGACGGAGCGGACCTTGCCCGGGCCGCATCTGGTTTGCAGAAAAGCAAGGCGATGCATCTTGCATTATCAGAACACGAAGGAGATTGTTGAGGCGTTATGCGCGAATACTGAGCCATGGCCATGATTTCCTTCAGTTGGTGTAACAGGTCCTTTGGCCGGCAATGGCCTGACACACGTTGTATTTGCCCAATTAGGCAATCTGAGAGATCGCGGCTGCGATGTCAGGCGGTGCCTATTCACTCAAGGTTCCAAGTTCCAAATCATCTATAAGCAAACCGAAAAAACAGCGGAAGTCTTTCACGACCTATGAAGCGTTTGGAACAATTACTGTCTCTCTAACTCTTGATTTTTGTCTTGGAGGACAACACTGAGAGTCCTTTTGTTCGATGTTAAAGCTTGTCAAGGCGAAGGAGCCGGCTGACTTGACCGCCTGCTTCTTTGGGCAGCATGACGTTGGGCCGCATTAGGCAAATGACAAGGGCTCAGCAATTACGGGTTAGGTGCACTTTCTCAGTTGTCACGTCCTTCCTGCTAAGCCAACGGTCTCTACAACGCAGTAACGGACAACAATCGTTAGCATCGCTGGGGTTCCGAAATCTGAGACGGTTTTCAACATGATGTAGTAATTGCAGCAGCACCAGGAAGCGATGACAACTGGCGGTTTGACACCCGCACGTGTGCCTACACCGCACCCCAAGGCACCGGCGGCAGCCAGTATAAGCCCTGAGGCAATAGTGACATCCGGCGCCAGCACTACTGGTGTTACAATCCCGGGCTCCAAACTCGGCGAGATCCCGCCGCCTTCAAGGACCGGCACGCCTAGATTAAACGGACCGTCACATCCTGGAGCTCGTCGAGGGCCGCGAGCTGTCGCTGCCGACCCTCTGTCAGATAAAGCAACAGCCCACCTCATTCGCCGCGTTCTGTGCCCTGATCAGCAACTGGACAAGACCAAGGACACGCCCGCATCGATCGATGAGCTTCTACCACCCTTGACCAGCAGCAACGATGTCGATCTGCAGCTATACGCGCTGATCGCGATTATATTGAGGGAATACGTCCAGAAATGGTACAACAAGATTACACCGGACGAGACGTTTGTGGCCGAGACGGTCCAGATCATTGCGCACTGTACCCGAGCCTTGGAACAGAGGATCAGGAAGGTGGACTTGGAGAGTTTGCTATTCGACGAGATCCCTGACCTCCTCGGTAAACATGTCAACAGTGTGCCACCCCCTATGTGAAGTCCGCCATAGTGGCAACGATGTTGACCTCGACTGACAGACCCGCGCCTCCAGCATACCGTGTAGCGCACAGCTCTGTGGCCCAACCTCCTGTTCGGACAGATCCACGCGGAATCTACCACTCCTTGTGGCCCCTTCCCGCGCTATCCCCAGTTCCGCACTCGACCACGCCGTCTACTATCGCTGAGCAGGCTGAGAACGAGGCGGCCTACCGGCAACTCCTCGTCCATGGGGCCTTGGCTCTCCTCCTTCCCACCGAAGACCTTGAGAACGACTGCCTCACTAGCTTGGTTGGCCAAATATTCTCTGAGCTTATTATTGGCAATGCTGTGGCCAATAAGCTGGCAGAGCCATGGATGCTATGGGAAATCCTCATCATTGTTTCGAATGTGATTCGACGTCCAACCAGTAATTCCTCGACGCGATCCACAGCAGGATCAAGTGACGAGAATTCTCAGCCAACCATCCCAGTACGGTCGTTTTCGATCCACGGCTTGTTCCTCAGGATCCTGCACTGGTGCTTCTTAGCGGCCAATCTGGTTCGTATACTGGCCATGACCATGGTCTCGTCCCGGTCGATTCCCCCTCGAACTCGCTACTACAACACCACCGCCACCGGACGCAGCCATGGTGACAAGATGACTCGTCAGGTGGCGACACCACAGGTCACATCTCCTGCCGGGTCATTTGAGACACAAGCGGACCCAGTCAAGGTGCCCGTTCTCGCGTTTCGCCTGTGGCCCGCAGTAACAAGTTCGATCCAGCTGGACTTGCGAATGCCCTGGCTCTGCGGCACATTATCGTTTCTTCAGTGGATGGCCCTGACGGGCCCGGGACGAATAGCGGATGTTGACGGGCTTCTCGACAGGTAAGAGGAGAAGGTCCTTTTGTTATATCACCACTCCATCACCAGTATCCTTCCGTTACACTACATGAGCTACCGGTCACTGGACCGCACCAGCCGTCCACTCAGCACGCAAGATTGGTCTCCTGCGCAAGTGCACATGGCGGGTTGTATTACATCGTCCACCATCGAATGACCATGCAGGTGCAGGAAGTTGGCACTGGAGCATGCTCTCGTCGAAAATGACAAAGAGGATGCTTCCTAAGGCGTCCAATGCTGTGTCTCGGTCAGCCAGCGGATCAAAAGAAAGCCATGCGGTGGTACACAACCGATACTGCGGCCAAAGGAGCAAGCCACGAGCACCTCTAAATGAGATGGTAGTCGTGTAATAGCTGCCCCACTGCCGTCATGTATAGTCAGACCAATGGTCGCCACAAGTCCGTGGCTGTCGCATCCGATTGCACGGTTGTAGGTTTAGGGCCGTACAGCCGGCCATCAGCAAGTGTTCTCTAAGCGCCCGAGGCCGCACAGGATCTGACAGTGCTATCAACCTGTTTGAGACGGTACAACCCGTCATGATGCACAGCTTTACTCTCAGACAGCCATTTCATAATATTTGTACTCGCTTCAAGCCGTGGTGTATGGGGAACTATTTACTCCTCACGTGAGTGCGATGCCAACCACAGACATCATCTACAGCACTTGGCTGAGCGGCCTGAAGTGGCCATGTATGTGCACAGAGCCTTGCTGATGAATGCGGGGTCTCTCACCGTGTTTACTCTGTTGGAGCCATCAGTCTGATACTACCTTCCCGGACCGATACTCGTTAGGAAAACGTGGGCTCTCACTGAGGTACAACGTCTGCATGCTGCTTGCCGGCACCAGATGAACCTTGGCCTATTGAGATTCAGCACCTTCAGACGCTCCCCTTGCGTGTGTTCAAGTAGACTCCAAGGAGGTGGCCGGTGGATGTTACCTTGAGAGAAGACGGTGGACTTGCAAGTGTTTGTCCCGTGCAGAGGTTGATGCGGGCTGCCCACCTTCCACATCAAACCCCTGGTCTTATGTCCCGCATCCTGAAGCAAGAAGCTATGGTGCCCACTGAACGAGCAGACATATTGCAAGATCATGCAGGCCGCTTCACGGACAGACTCTTTCAACTAGTCAGCTCTCTCATCCCGCGACGGTAATTCGCTTTTACGTCATACCAAGCGCAGGCCGTTTATCATGTTATCGGTGTGCCACCACTTGAGGGTGCGTTACTAGCAGCTGTGCATCTGCACGCCCATATTACACGCTTTCACCGGTGTTCCTCCCCCACGTACAGGAGCGCACTAACACCGACCTATTGACATATGTCTGCAGCTATCCAACCGACGTGCATCCGGGCTATACTGACCCTAGATCTATACATGACTAGCTCCTCTTTCTCTCATTCCAATCACGTCATGTCCATACATCGGAGAGTTTCCTTGTGTTTGTGTAGTACCATTGCAAACTTGGATGGCGTTGCTGCTTCTCAGTCTTGAGTCTTCCATTGCTTTCAGTAGCACCCTATCTAACCCACATGCTGCCACAGACTCCTATCCCACACGATACAGACCAAGCTCCTCGATCCAGCAACGCTACCCCCACTCCTCCGTACCATCCGTGGCTCTCTCTTTCCGAATAACGCACCAGGTCCCTCGACGCTCAAACCTCCAGAATCGGAGGCCGAGCTTCGCGCCCTCCGACGCAGATGCGCTAGGTCTCTTCTGGCACTTGTGCCGAAACCCTTGGGAAACATTTACTTTCGAGGAGGCCCTTTTACCCCGAGAGGAAGCCATGGTGTGCAACATTCGCCAAACCCTACCCCTCCACCGCCCAGCTCGCAATATCAGCAGAGCGTCGAAAACAAGGGTACGGCCGCACGGACTGCATACAAAACGCAACCTGGTGGCCTGAACGACCGGTCCGCTCCGGCACAGGACAGTGCCAATTGCCCTGTTGGTACTTCCGCCGCCGCTGCTTCTGCTAACGTGCGCTCGCTTGATCAGGCCAACAGAACAGAGGATCGAAACCAACAGCAACAGCGGCAGCAGCAAACCGCTGCAGCTGCAACGGGACAGCCGCCGGTTGGTCATCCACTAAACGCGCAAGTGGATGGTGACACAATACCAGGCCCAGATGAGGAGGAGGACGAGGACGAGGAACGCATCTTGACCGAGATCGAGATGGGGGTCCTGGACGTCTTTGGCGACGTCTACATGAACAAGCACTTGATGTATTCTATCATCGAGCTGATCCTGGTCAGACTCATGCCTGAACTCAGCGAACGGGGGGTCACGGACTTGCTAGAGGAGAGGTTGAGTTAGAATAGCCCTTGCCACACTTAACACATCGCATCGAAGAATTATGGCAGCAAGAGATTCGAGATTATGTTAGACCACAAATCAATTGGCCTTTCCATAATTCCAGTACTCTTCTTATATGTACCACCAGATCTCTCCTCCTTCCCTCCAAGCCATGTCCCCCTTGTGGAGTAATACAAACAAAAAAGAGTTACAAGCACAAACCGGCC
>QVQW01000086.1:0-105224 GCA_003635345.1 Coniochaeta pulveracea | reverse complement strand
ATAAGCTACTTTTAAATATATTTTTATAAGCTAACGGATATTATTTAAAAGCTTAGTATCACGTATTACTTATAAATAAATAACGTTATTAAACGAATAAACTCCAGAGTATGCTCGAGTCTCAACTCGTCTTACGACCTCAATCATCAGCCTGTCACTGCAGATATTCACTGAAGCCAGAACTCTCACTGTCAGCCACCCTCACCACAGCGCAACCGCTAGTGCTTCTTCCAAACTACCTCGAGGTTTCTGGTGACAAGTCGCCGGGGAAATCAGATTCGAGCTTGGCCACGTCAAGCATCAGATACCTTGGGGTCATTGGCGGGCAGGAACAGAATTCAACGCGAACCAGAGTTGGGAGATCGGGTCGACACCTTGCGGCACCTGCTCCGTGCCGTACGCCGAGCGCACGGGACACAGATCACGAATGTCCAATTAAGGAAACGTCGAACAGCTGCTGCTAGGTAGCCACAATCCTCTAAAGGCACATGCTGTACCTATCCAATAGGACGGTACCTCGCCCTTCTGACCGGTAAGTCAGGCTGCCATCTCTTTACACTATACTAGCATGACCTCGCTGCGTTTGTATGCCTTCTACCGCACTCATGCCGGACACGAGGGAAGGAAGCAGAAGGGAGACTGGGACGAAATGGGGAAAGAGCAGCCATTTTGTGTTGTTGCTGCAGCACCATGTGAACTCTCACCTTTTTCCCTTTCCCCACGTCTTGCTGCTCATCCCTGGGATCGTCCAATCCTGGCGCTCATCATTTTTGCTCATTCCCCTGTTCCCTTGCTGGTCCGTGGTGAGGGATCCTTGTTCGGCTGTCATTGACCCCTAGCACCGGCCCTAGTCCGACCTGGCTGACCAATGAGAGGACAGTAGCGTGGGCACGAGAGATCTCCGACGGCCCCCTCCTCTTCGTACAGCGTCAGATATCGGCGTGACCGGCCACTTCACGGTTTGCATTCAAAGACTTTGAAGGATCATTACCGGTAAGCCCTCTGTTCTCCAAAAAGAAGGGTATGACATGTTCAGGTCGCATCATGTTGAGGTCGGTGGAATTCTCCACAGAGCGAAGAGGTGCAAAAAGAGTGCATGGCCACCCCCCCCCTTGCTGTTGATCTTGAGAGGGATCTCCAAAGCGTGCAGCTACCATTTGATTTGCAAGCCCCCTGTGGCCAATGAGGGCGGAGACTAACGACAGCCTCTGATAGCCATCCCTGCACCCGCAAAGCTCCGGGTCGCATCCCCAACCACTTAGCGTCAGTCTATATCCACACCCCCCCAGGGGCGTCCCTGTTGGTACTCGGTACTTTGCACTGTACCGTCTCAACAAGTTGCACCGCCGGCTGTGCACCCATCCCAGGACTCGACACGCGTGGTACCAGAATCAAGTTGGGTGCAAAGTGCTGTCAAGGCTCCGTGCTCTTGCCTGGCCTGGTGTCATTCACGCAGGTCTCCGTCCCAGGCTAGCAGTGGCCAAAGTACCCCAAAGGGTGAGTACTAGCCAACATGATCCACCCCTGTTCGTCTGCCCGATGTACATTCCCGCCTGCCGGGTCCATCGCGCCCACTCTGGCTTTTCTGCTTTTGGCCCTGATTGCACAGGTTTTGGCGATCTGGCCAAGCTCATGAACTAGACTAGCACAGGCTTGCGTTCTGATCTATCGTGTCATGGTCCCTTTCTATTGCTGTCCACTCGGCTCCCATTCTCCCTCTTCCTTCTCTCTCCCTGCCAGAAGAGTTGCCATTGTACAAATGCATTGTCCACGGCACTTTGGCAATGGTCTGCTTTCCTCCCTGACTATGCCTATTACTTGATGGCCATTTCCCTCCCTCCCCCGCTCCAGCGTCGGCAACCCCCCCTTGGATACGTGCATCTTTTCTTCTAGTACTAAACTGTTCAGGAGAGAGGGAGAGTGGGAGCTTGCATGCAACGACCTGGACCGTCACTGCTGCACCACATCCCTGTCGCGTCATTTGGCTTCCATAGCACGGAGGAGTCACCGTCACCTGCAGAGTGCGTTGACAGGATCGAGATATATCCTCTATCTGGGAGATCTTCCAAGGGGGGTTTTGTTTTTCTCCCTCAGCTCTGGACAAGCTCCAAAACCGAGACATCTGCATAGTTGCCGGCACGCAGCCACCACCCTAAGGGACTTCTGGCGTGTCTGGGAAATTGCTACAGACCCTTTCTTCGTGTCAGCATTGCGGAGGGAGGCGATCGAGAAGGCACTTAACGGACAATTGCCGCCCTTGTCGTCCTGTGCTCTGCTATGCAACTTCCTGTTGGTCTCAGACGGAATTCCTTTGCTGGCCTTACGAAACACACGCAAGCTCTGGGTTACACTCCATCTCGCCGCCCACTTATCGACTATCCACGACAATCATCTCTGCTGGTCCGTGTCTCTCAAACTCCCTCTCCCCACGTCTGAGTCTGCGCGCCAGTTCAGCGACAGCGTCTTACCTTAAACCCCATCTCGCCCCTTCTCCCGCCTTAGCTTTCCTGCTCTTCCTTTTGTCTTTAGCCTTCACCACGTTGTTGCGTTTGAGACCTTGTTTCTTCTGCACCTGTTCAGCCGTTGTGCCTGTCCACAGAATCTGCGTCGAACCCTGTCTTGCGCCCTACACCCATCATCACAAAAACGTTCTGCCCTACACCTGAGACGAACTGGTCCACCAGCAAGCTGCCGTTTGTTCACCGCAGCTGGTCTAACTTATTTGTTGTTGTTCTGCGAACAGGTTCAGGATAGCTGCATAAGATCCAATTTTGCCCGCCCACACGAACCCAGCCTATCCAGCCCGAGGATCCTCTAAGAGGTCGACGTACCGTTCAAACGAACGACTTGGGTGAGTTCATGCACCACTCCCCATGCATACCCGTACATGAACCACGCCAACGCGCCGTGTTCAAGGGCTTACACCCTGCATATGTCATGGTTCCTTGCACTCTGATTGCAGCTCCACCAATGCCTCTCGCCTCCTTTTGGTGCTATGGCGAGAACAACCCAGCTAACCGTGTGTCTTGTTCGCAGGCAACTGCCAACCAGATTATTGCAATCTTCTTTGAACTCTGTCTGCTGGACGTCTTTTGCTACTAAGAGTTACGTCGTCTACTTCTGCCAGAATTCGAAACACGCTCTCAGGAGCCCAGTTTTTCGGCTTTCACACCACCTGCTGGCTTGCTGCATTCATACCTGAACGTGGCTGTCAAAGCTGTCGGAGTGAGGTCTTAAAGCTGGACCGATCCCAGTTCCTGATCCTGCAACTGAACAACTTTGCACACCTAAACTGCACAAGTTTTTGGTACGATTTCCTTCCAGCTTCTGGGTGAGTTTGCACCCTGACATGCTTAGAATACTGTTGTTCCTCTGCTTCCATTCCCATCCTCTCATGGCAATCTGAGTCGCCAGTCTCACCCAGCGCGCACTTCAATCTGGGACAGGTTCAGATCCAGAGCGGGCGGCCAAGACAGTTCCCGAGACTGTTCGTTGCCCATGAAGTGTCTCGCGGGAAAAAAGAACAACAGGCATTCCAGTTCGACGGATAGAAATGTAGCTGACATTGAGCTTGCACCCAGCAGCTACTCAGCGCTCACTTAGTGCCGTTTTTTCACGAATCCTGCTACAAGCATCGAAGTTTCAGGGCGTCCAGAAAATCAGCTTGAATGTCTACAGTCAACGTTGAGCAGCGGCTGTTCAAGGTGAGCAGACAGTCACCTTATTGTTTTTCCCCTGTGGCATTCCAACACGATGCCCTTTCATTCCAACGCGGCAAGTGCTGTCATGGGTCATAGCTCCGCCACCACGGACATGCCATCACTCACAACCGAGCAAGTGCCTCCACGTCGTATGCAATGCTTGGGGGGGTGTGGATGTACCGCCCGGCCCCATGAGACGCGTCCTGCGGTGAGGGAGTAGCCATCGTCACGAGCCACCCACACCTGCTTGGTTTATACTACGATGCGTAGTACCTGGCGGCCATACGGACCACCTGCTTGCACCGCGCAACCTTAATTCGGGTCGAGGCGGCATCTGGCTATCGCGCATACTTTCCACGTCTTCTCATGTTTTAACCCTCATTTGACCTAACTGTGCCTCGTCGCGATGCTGACCAAGATGCTTAATCGACAGCCTGACTACATTGCGCAGCGGCCCATAATCGTCGACGACGAGCTTGGGTCACCACAAGCGGCTGCCATTCAGTACGAAGAAGAGGCCTTGCGAGCCGGTGAAGGAGACTATCGTGGGGCTTCTCCCCCGGGTCTCCTGCCTATGGCCACGTACAAACCTCAGTCTGCCCAGATCCAAGGTCAGTGAGGCCGAGAAGCAGATGAGTGTTGTTCCCACAGAGAACCCCGGCTGACTTGACAAAAACACAGGGTTCGCCGATTCTCCTTACTCGCAGTACTCCACACAGTCCTTCTCCTCACATCAAACCGACAACACTGGCGGGCAGCTAAACCAAATACCCTACGGCGCATCAACAGGTGGTAGTGTGCAGTATGGCGTTACGGCCCAGGGAATGCAGGGCATCAACCTCAGCGTTCTCTCGTGTCACCCAGCAGCTGGTGCTTATGGTACTAAGCTGACCGTCAAGGTATCGTCTCAGTATGACTTGTACTCGATGGGCCCGAGCCCTTATGCGTCGGTTGTCTTTGGAACTCGTCGAGCAGCTGCACAGCTTGCCAGGGCTGGTCTACCAGGCGCCGGCTGCTTCACATATGCCATCAGTGCCAATGTGCCACAGTTCGCGTCGACGGGATGCACATCTTCGAACAACGTCCCCTTTTCGCTGCTGTTGGAATTGAACGGAGAGGAGGTCGCACGAGTCGAGAATGCCGGTTTCTTCACATACCATGACACACGCGGCGGATCAAGTGAAGGAGCAGGTGCTGGAGCTGGCAGTTCTGCTGACGAGAATTCACATGATGGGCGCATGCGAAGGTCGAGCCAGTCACAAGACCAGTCACCTGAGCAGCGAACAAGTCCCTCGCAACAAGACCTATGTATACGCACCACGGCCGCTACGAGTCCCGTTGGCTCCCAACACAACTCCCCCATCCATCAGGCTACCAATAGCTACGGATACCCGGCCAACGACAACGCTGCTGCCGCCGCCGCCCAAGTTCAGGCACAGGCACAAGCCGACTCCAACTACGCAGCTGCATCAGGCGCTCTCAACCAAGAGAGTGGTAGCATGCTCGGCTACCGTTCCTCAGGCTATGGCCACTACCCTCCAGCATTACGGTCTCGTCGTGGTTCGGGATGGTCTCCATACAGCAGCCACTATGATGCGGTCGGTGGCCGAGTTTCGGCCAACACCATGGGTCATACTGTCACTCGTCCCAGCCTCACACACTCGCCGCACAACCACAACCCAAATGGCCCACAGCTCATTCGGACCAGCACATTGAGTACCATTCCGGGAGGCGGGGGCATGGGTGGTAGTGGATATGGCAACAACATATATGGTATTTTCCCTGCCAAGGCTACACTAGAAATTAAGGGAGACCTGTCAACCATGGTCGAAAACTGGACAGCAGAGGAGTGGGAGAACAGGAGACGCATTGTGCTCTTCAAGAAGTCACAGCACGGCAGCCAGTTACAGTGCAGCTTCCGGCCTGTCAGCGTCAACGAACGTCCCCCTAACAGCATCCTTGTTAGCTGCATTTACTGGGCGGAGAAGCAAGAGTTCTTTGTGACATCGGTGGATACGATACATCTGCTCGAACAGCTCGTCGCAGCTCCACCGTCGCGCTTCACCGTCGAGGAGAAGAACCGCATCCGACGAAACCTCGAGGGTCTTCATCCCATCACCGTCAGCAAGTCCAAGGCCGAGAGCGAGGAGTTCTTCAAGGTCATCATGGGCTTCGGTGCTCCCAAGCCCAGGAACATCGAGAAGGACGTCAAGGTCTTCCCGTGGCGGATACTGGATCAGGCACTCAAGAAGATCATCTCCAAGTACAGCGCTCCTGCGGCTGCAAGCCAATATCAGCCGATGCCGCCTCCTGTTCTGACCCCCGTCAGCGTGGCTAACTCATACCCTGTGCTACCGCCCACACCTGTCACGGCTCCAGGCTCGAACGAGCCGCCCGCCTCTTCAGGATACATGCACTCGGCTCAGAGTCATCATGGAGAGCCCAACTCTCGACCTCTCTCGGCCGTCTCTTCCAACTGGATTGGGTCATATGCACCGAACCGGACAGTGTCTCCAGGCATAAGAACGCACTCGCCGGCCAATGGATCCACTCTGCGCGTCTCAACCTTGCCGTCCATATACGATCCTCGGACCTCAGCACAGCAGCCGATGCCCTCGTCGTACAGCCTGTCAGGCTCAAGCAACGGTAATCACACACATGCCGCGCAGCACAGCCAGGCAAGCTATTCTCTAATGCCGCTGCCTGGTGCGCACAGCCGAAATTGGGACGGTCGAGCTTGGGATGCAAACTCGGGCCCACGGAACATGGAAGGAAGGGCGTGGGATGGCTATGGTGTGTCGGACAGTTACGCCAACCACGCCAGCCACCCTGTGCACAATGGCCAACCGCCAGTCTATGGTGCCAGTCCCTACGGAGATAGCGCCCAACGAGCCTAGGTGGGGAGGACCTCATGCAACTTCGGAAACCTGCTGCATGACCACGACCGCTTGGTCGATCAGACGAGGTGCGGGCGGAGTGGGGGGATCAGGTGTTCTACACGCCAGCCAATGACATGCCGTCATGCGACATCACCCAACACCTTGGTACAACACGACAACACCCAAACGGGGTTGACATGACAACATTACGACGAATCATGCATGTGTTCCCGTATCTGCTTAATCAAGGAACTGATCTTGCATCCACGACGTACCTCTTTCACATGGATCCGCTTTGCCCGCCCTCCAGCCTGGTCGGCCTGGAGCTACTGCACGAGCAACCGCCACGGGAGCAGCGTGCATAATGCGCAACATAATTGCTCGACAAGTACCACTCTTCACCTTCCCGTTCTTCGTTCTTATCTCGGCACTTGGTTCGCTCTGCCCATCACGGACTTGTCACATCGGTCACCCATTCACGGTTGGCGCCCTATCAATAACCCTGGTCTGTTAGCACAACCTGGAATGATTACGGGAGTGACCGCGTTTCCCGCCGCGGTAAGGCTACCATACATTGCATTGCCGAATCACGCGAGCGTCTCACATGCGCAATCCGCGACCATCGACCGCAGCATCTCGTGCGAATCCGGGTTCAACGGCATCATGCACGACACCTTATCGAGAAGCTATGGCTGCTCCGAGGGGTGGAAATAGCCATGCCAACCACCCCAAGCTGCAGTCTCGTCTCCGCCAATACCGGGTCACCATCGACCTCGTGTCCAACATTAAGTGGTGTCGTGAACCACGTCCACTCGCCATCGAAGTTTGCCTTGTGACCTGTTCCGGCTACTCATAGAGCCCTTCACTGGAACCCAGAAGAGACGATGCTCGCTCACACAACCATCCTACCTTTGTTGTTCACCTCGGACGTGGCGTCTTCTTACCAATGTCAGCCGGGGTTGTCAGGAGTGATGGGATTTCTCGCATTTATACCCAGTGAATCTCGTCTCTTTTTCTTTCTTGTACTCATTTCGTGATCTTGCTATGTATCTCCAGCCTCGGCTATTTGGGCGTCTTGACGGATAGAGTTAATGGGTTCGGCGTTGCGGGTTCAGTTTTGGATGTTAATCCACGTGGTTCAACGATTAGACGGAGATATGACAGGATCGGATGCTTATAAAGCTTTATAGTAATATCGGTGTCCTTCACCAAGTGCTACATGTTGCTCGTTCTGTGTTGGATCTGCCTAAGGCCTTGCTTGCATCCATGCTTCAGGGTCACTTCTACTGCGAAGCGAGCTTCGGTGACGATATCTGATTAACCCTGGAGAGATACGAAGTCAAGTATTTGTGAGACACATATCGCGCGCAAAGGGCAAACAGTCCTAGAAGTGGCTATGTACAACCAACGCACGGTAAAGACACGCTAAAAACTCTCGAAACCCATCTCTGCGCCGGGTGAAGCCTGGCTCATTGCTTCTTATCTGGCTCGCTAACCACAATGAAGGACTGCAGTACAAGCTATCCAAGTCATCGGCATCCCCTTGTCCGTCATGTGTCCAGGCAGAACCGTCAGAAGGCTTAGCACTCTCGGCACCAACGGACAAAGACTGTTGGTGACGGCATCATTCTTCTTCGCAGAAGTGTGAACAAAGGTACTCCAGACCACATGCTCTACAAGACAGCTTTGGCCAGGTCCGCCATAAAAGTCGAATCCTTGAAAGGAACAGTGGCATCTCCGAAGTCGGTGTTGGTCAAGGCGGTTTGAGCTGCAGCAGGCAGGGACTCCCACGCGATGAGAGGCTGCGAGCCGCCAACAGTAGAGTCCGCAACTAGCTGGTGATTGACTGGCCAGAAGCTGACATAGCCGACCAAAGGTCGAGTTCCACTGAGCGAGGGCGATGTGGTCGTGGAATAGCCACCATGCTGCGAAACAGCAAGGCCGAGCACAGTTGCCGACGTCGACGTGTCGGAGAGCCAAACAACCGCGTTCTCCCACTCGTGACGGTGACCCAGGCCGTCAGATGGCGAGTCCTTGGGCATATACCAAGTGTACATGATGGCGTACTTGCCATCGTACAGAGTGCCTCGTGCGTAGACCTGACCGGTGCTCTTGGAGCAACCACCATTGCTAGAACCAGTCGTCGCCAGTCCGCCGCTTGCATGGACATGTCAGTGGACTTTTCTCTTGCCACGTGCTTGACGCAAACCGTTCTTACCTTGTGTTGCCATTGGCATCTACAGCAGGGAAAGGCACACAGCCATTGATGACATGCAGATATGGCTTGTATTTGAGGTACAATGTGCCTGCCGTGCCGGAAGGGACTGTCTCACTGAACCCAACAACTGCATCATGGCTGATGACAGCCCGGGATGTGATAGTAGGCGCTCCAACAACAGCTGCAACAGCAAGCCCGAGCCCCAGCAGAAGAGCTTGACCAAACATGACCGTGTAAGCGCAGTAAGAATCAGTAGGCGACGACGTAGGCCATTCGGTCAATGCCACAGCGCAGGTATCCTGACTTTATACCGGACACCTCTAACTCACCTTTTCCGCCTGGACAGCAAGCATGGCCGGACAACAGCACTTGCATGATTGTTCGCCAGGATGCGATGATGAGAAGCGACCCTATGACGCTGTGACCCTAGGGTGCATATGCCTATTTAGACAATTGATCCGGCCGCACGTGTCGGAAACAGTCCGCTGTCGTTGGCTGGGCTGTAAGAGGGCATCAAAAGGGGTAGACATTGGTGTTGATACCTGCGAGGTGCCACTGACAATGCCGTGAAGCCAAGCAGACGTCGCCCAATTCCCTTTTTGGTTTGGCATTTCCGAAGCTTTATGCACACGCAAACCACCCCCTGCTAGGGCTGCTCCTCTGGTGCCAGGCCCTGGAGACGCGTGTAGCTTGACAGTGCTCTGGAGACGTAGAGCACCAAGCATTGAAATACATGCAAGACGATCGATACTCCACAGGACCTCAAAATCGTAGTTCTTCAAAGGGTAGACTTCTTGCGAAAAGCGGGTGTTGTCCGTCGCCCGGCCTGGAAAGAATGTAGGCTTGTTCGGGGACCTGGTGTTTCTGTACTGCTGACATAAGTCAAACAAATTCCTTCATGATTGATCTAACGTGGCGAATGCACAATGCGTGCCACAGAACCCTGCAGAACGCCACAAAGAGCTTATCAAGCGCAATCAGTAAGGTAAGCGCGGGGCAACTTTTTGCGCCTGGGCTTCCAAAATTTCAAACGGGCAGCAACAGATAACAACCCCCCCGCATCCTCACTTGACTTTGATCCTCGCGACAACTGCAAGACCTTTTTTCCCCTCGAGCGTGTTGCAGGCAGTCTGATACCGCTTCGTTCTGGGCTTCGTATACCGGAAACAGACCACAACCTACAGGTACACCGCAGCCATGTCGATGGATATAGATATGGACGCCCCGATGCCCATGGCTCCCATGGCCGCGGGCTCAGCGGGCACGAATGCCACGATTCTTTGCTGCAACTGTGGCGCTCCCATCGACGGTACCACCGCAGCCGGTGCCCTCTGCTATGACTGTATCAAGCTCACGGTCGACATTTCCGGTGGCATTCCCCGCGAAGCCGTTTTGCACTTTTGCCGAGACTGCGACCGATGGCTTCTTCCTCCCCAGAGCTGGATCGTCGCCCCTCCCGAGTCGAGAGAAATGCTGGCAATGTGTTTGAAGAAGTTGAGAGGACTGAACAAGGTTCGAATTGTCGATGCCAGCTTCATCTGGACGGAACCGCATTCTCGAAGAATCAAGGTCAAGTTGACCATTCAAGATCAAGTTTCCGACGGCGTCCTGCTTCAACAGAGTTTCGAGGTCACATATATCGTCGCGTACCAGCAATGTCCGGAGTGCGCCAAGTCTTACACAGCCAACGTTTGGAGAGCCTCCGTACAAGTTCGGCAAAAGGTGCTACACAAGAGGACGTTTTTGTTCCTTGAGCAGCTGATCTTGAAGCACGGTGCTCACAAGGATACCATCAACATCAAGGAGGCGAAGGATGGCATTGACTTCTTCTTCTCGGCCAGGAATCAAGCCGAGAAGTTTGTTGACTTCCTCAACTCGGTTGTGCCGGTCACGGCCAAGAAGTCGCAGGAACTTATTTCACAAGACACCCACACCTCAACCAAATCATACAAGTTCACATTCTCCGTCGAGTTGGTACCGATTTGCAAGGACGACCTGGTAGCCTTACCCATCAAGCTGGCGAAACAAATAGGAAACATCTCGCCACTTGTGCTCTGTTACAGGATCGGCACTTCAGTCAACTTCCTTGACCCAAACACCCTGCAGACCGCCGATGTCAGTGCACCCATCTACTGGAGAACGCCCTTCCGATCGCTGCTCGAGGCTCCTGATATGGTGGAGTTCATCGTGATGGATATTGAGCCACTGGGACCGCAAAAGGGCAAGTGGACGCTGTCGGAGTGCACGGTTGCCAGAGCCTCCGACCTCGGCGTCAACGATAAGACATACTACGCTCGGACGCACCTGGGCGGTCTCCTTCACCCAGGCGACTCTGTCATGGGCTATATGTTGACTGGTACCAACTTCAACAACGAGCTGTATGATGCCATCGAGGAGTCCAGCAACTACGGCTCAACGATTCCAGACGTCATGCTCGTGAAGAAGCACTACCCGAACAGACGCCGCAACCGCAAGAGGCAATGGAAGCTCAAGCGCATGAACAAGGACGAGGGTGAGCTTCTCCCCAAGAAGGCTGACCAGGAGAAGATGGACAATGAATACGAATTGTTCTTGCGTGATGTTGAGGAGGATGAGGAGCTGCGGGCGGCTTTGGCGCTGTACAAGAACACCAACGCCAAGAAGAAGGCCGAGGCCGACGCCATGAGCATTGCCGAGACGGAGATGACGACTGCCGAGGAGGATGGTCCTAAGGTGGACATGGACGAGTTGCTGGATGACTTCGATGAACTTGACATCAAGGATGCCGCGGAGTAATTCAGGGTTTGGTGCATTAGGGTTATGCATAGGGGTTATCGGTCACGGAAAAGGGGCTAGTCATGATTATAGTCGCCACGGGACCACCGCATTGGAGTTTAAAAAACAGTAATTGATACCTGTCTATGGAATGCAAGTAATGTTTGCTTGGTTAGTCTCCCTTACCGTGCATGATCAATATGTTCCTCACTGCAAATCAACTTTCCTGATGGTGCTCACCTTCACCTTACACGGCCAAGCCCGATCGCTCGAGGGCAGGAATAAGCGGCATTCTTGCGCTCTCGTCAGCTTCACCGTACAAAATCCGAAACATGATGAATACCTTGGGCCTAATCCAAGAACAACGGCGGTGTGTCTGCGAGGGGGCTGATTTCTTCATCATCATAGCCATCCCCGGAACAGGCATCATGTGGTACGACGGCATGAGCGGCGTGGTCGTGGCGTGGCTTTCCAGCTGCCTCAGGAGCTGTCTGATGAAACGCCTGATGGCTGGCCGGCCCGATCTCTGGGAAGGACACGCTTCGGGATTTGACAGTCTCGACAGTAGTTAGGGACATGGAAGCCATACATCACGTCCTCGACCGTGCAGTCCTCGCCTTCGGAGTCGAACGGATCCTGAACAGTGGCTGGCTGGACAACGAGAGGCGAAGGTGGGCCATAATCATCCTGGCTCACCATCTCAGCTTGTTCTTTGGTCCAGCCCGCCAATATGAGATACTTCGTCTGATTCGGGTCTGTCTCAACATCAATCAAGCTCATTCCGCGCTTGACCCAGCCGATTAAGCACTTCACAGCCATTGCCTTCCACAGAGACGGGAGGGGAATGGGAGGGGTAGCGACGGTCGTGAGCCACTTGAGCACCCGGGTCTCTGCTGCCAACGCCGGCATGACATGCCCAACGTGATCAGACTGGAGGTAGTTCTGTAGTTGCATGGCTCGATGCTTATCGGCATCAAGGCCGAAGCCGACCACGGCTGCTGAGAGCGGCATGTGCCTGAGATCGCAGCAGTAGGAAGTTATCTCCACGCTCCGTTCAGGCGGGACTTGCAAACTCATGATGAAGTCACCGCAAACTGGGGGTTTAGTGTTTGTCATGTTCAGTGTCTCAAATGCGTGGATTCCGCCTTTTTCAACGGCAGGAGTAGCGGGAGGCTCGAGTAGCTGGTTAGGACGCGAGGGCATGTACTCTGTGGTTGAGATATCGGAGGGTTGCGATGCTGAATAATTCTTTGAGTGTGGAAGCTGCAAGTCCATCAGAGCACCTAACGCATAGAGATTAGAGATAGTGAGTCGAATTTGGTCGAGGATCTTGCAGAGGATTCAAGGGGAGTGAGAACAGGCTTAAGTACTGGCAGGTGATGGTGACCTTCTTGATCTTCCGTTTTTACGTTAGCACCGTTATTGGTCAATACACTCTTTGTTGGATAAGATGATGTTCTGCACAAGCGCATTGTGTTATGGTATTGACACAGTTCAAAATGGATCCTGGACAAGCTAGCCAGCCATCAGCTTTGTTCGCTAGACTTTGTCGTACAATAGCCATCTGTTGCATCAGAAGATCCTGCTCAACACCCTCTTCACCTGGTCTGGTTGGTCTTCCGGCTTCCTCTTCTTTGCCAGGGGTATCTGTGCAAACGTTATCTTCCTTTCCTTTCCGACAGCATCCTTCTTCACTCCCTTGTCGGTACTGTCCCCAACAGTACCATCTGTTACCTCCTTGTTCTTCTCCTTCTTTGCCGTGTTCTTCGCCGTTATTCCATCCAGCATCTTCGCCCGTTCCACATTCCTGATGAATTCTTTGTTCTCCTTCGTGGTCTTGCTGATCTCGGCCCGCATCCTGCTTGTCCGCTCCGCATTTTCGGCCGCGATCTGCTCGGTCAAGTTATGCCATTTGAAACCCTTGAGGTATAGCAGGTTCCATATATCGTCCCGATAGTAGCTACCCTTCTTGCCCCCGATTGGCCGGGCATTCAAAAGCTCGCACACCGTCTTGGCGTCCTTCTTGTTCACGAACTCCACCCAGCCATCGGTGAAGGACCGTTTCTTGTTTCCTCCTGCCTTCACACGGCGTGTATGGGCTGCCGGATCCTCTGGCGACAAAAATATGCGGTTTATGGCGCCGTAAGGCTCGAGGAGCGAGCGGAGTTTGGCTGGTTTCATAAAAGGCGGTATCCGTGACAAATACACGACACCGGACTTTTTGATTGCTGCTTCGGTTGCAACGAGGTTTTTCTTCGTGAGCGGTTTGGATACGCCTGGAAGTTCGGCGACCTTCTTCCTTGCGTCTTTCTGCGTCCTGTCATTGTCAAGCGTCGTGCTTGCTTGGTCTTCCGCGTCTGCTTCGTCTTCTTCGCCGGCTGTATCGTGTCCGTCGTCGCTGAAGTCGTCCTCTCCGTCACTCTGGTCATCTACCCTCCTTCGCTTTGCGCTGCGACCGCCCTTT
The DNA here is from genome assembly GCA_003635345.1 of Coniochaeta pulveracea. Classification (NCBI taxonomy): domain Eukaryota; kingdom Fungi; phylum Ascomycota; class Sordariomycetes; order Coniochaetales; family Coniochaetaceae; genus Coniochaeta; species Coniochaeta pulveracea. The sequence continues at coordinate 91,208 of QVQW01000086.1, read as the reverse complement.
TGAAGGTCGTCTTCAGAGTCGTAGTCTCTGCCAACATCTTCATCGCTCTCGTCTGCATCGAGGAAGTGGTTTCGCTTCTCTGGGGCCATTTTTGGATAGATATCGGATCTCTCACGTTGTGCAGCAGACTGAATGGCGCACTCTAGAATGTCCAAGTTTGGCTGGTGGGCAGAAACGGCTGAAGCTGATAAGGACCCTGCGCTTGTGATTGCCAAAAAATTTGTGACCCACTTTGAAGTCTGGATGCCGAATGTGCTCACCTAGGCTCACTTAGGCTCACCTAGGCTCACCTAGGCTCACCGACTCCATATCAGTGGGATTCTTATCGGATGGCCCCGCCATAACTTTTCGAGAGGACCTGGAAGGTCTGGGAAGATTTCCATCAACGACAGACCCCTGTCGGTACTACTACGATTTGCTCTCGCAAGAGCAAAGTATAACGACAATGGCCGACGATGGAATGCTGCTCAACTTCGAGCTGGGTGACGCCCCTGTCACCAGCCAAGTAAAGTTCAAGGGTGGCCGTTGGCGAGACAGAGTCAAGGCGCAACACAGCGTCAAACCGCGGGACCAGCCCCGGCCGAAGAAGACGAATTCGAACCCGACCTCGTCCACCCCTAGATCTAGCCAACCTCAGGTTGGAAGATATATTCCCGGACAAGGAGTAGTTCAGCCGGAACCCGAGGCGGAAAGACCGGCCAAGCGCGTACGGACGGATGATGACGAAGACGCTCCTAACGGGAATTCAAGAATAGCTGGCTATCAAGCAGCAGGAAAGCAACAGCAACAAGCTCCAAGACCAAAGATATTATCTGGGCAGACGAGTTCAAGGCTCTTCACGTCGAATCCGGCACCGAAGACTGTGTTCGAGGACGCTCCGGCACCAGAACCCGAGGTTACGGCACCCTCCAATGCGCCCCTACCGGCCGAGGCAGAAAGCTTTCTCGCTCTGGGCTTGTCCAGACGGATAGCACAACACCTGACGACGAAACTCGAAATCAAGGCTCCGACGGCCATTCAAAAGAACACGATACCGCAGCTGGTCAAGGAGGACAATGATGCTTTCCTGCAGGCTGAGACCGGTTCCGGAAAGACGCTGGCGTACTTGCTTCCCATCGTCCAGCGCATCATGGCGTTGAGCCAGAAGGAGGATGGTACGACCACGGGGACACAGATACACAGGGATTCCGGTCTGTTTGCAATAGTCCTCGCGCCAACAAGAGAGCTGTGCAAACAGATCGCTGCCGTGTTGGAGAAGTTACTGAGGTGTGCCCCTTGGATTGTGAGCACCACTGTGATAGGAGGTGAGAGCAAGAAGTCGGAGAAGGCTCGCTTGAGGAAAGGAGTTAATATCTTGATCGCGACGCCGGGTCGTCTGACAGATCACCTCGATCACACCAAGGTTTTGGATGTCGGCACCGTGCGATGGTTGGTTCTCGATGAAGGCGATCGTATGATGGAGATGGGTTTCGAAGACGACCTCAAGACCATCGTTGGTGCTATCAGGCAGGATGAGCTGAAGAAGGAAAACAAGGCCGGGGTGGTTCTCGACGGGGTGCTCCCATCACGCCGAGTGACCGTCCTCTGTTCGGCCACGATGAAGATGAATGTTCAGAAATTGGGAGAGATCAGTCTGGTTGACGCAGTCCACATCACCTCCTCAACAACAGACGTGGAGAAGGACGCTGAAGGTACTATGATCGATGCCGCCTTCTCAGCCCCTTCACAACTCAAACAGTCCTATCTCATTGTACCGGCCAAGCTGCGTCTGGTCACTCTGATTGCTCTTCTCAAGTCGACTTTTGCCAGAAAAGGCTCGGTCATGAAAGCCATTATCTTCATCTCATGTGCCGATTCGGTCGACTTCCACTTCGAACTCCTCAAGGACACCACGCCACCCAAAGCAGCAGTTCTGCCCTCACCCGAGAGCGACGGTGAAACAGCCACCAAGCAACCCAAACCCAATCCTCACATTGAGACCACCGTTGCACCAGCAGCCTACATCACGTCGCCTGCCAACAGCAATATCGTCTTGCACCGCCTCCACGGCTCCCTGGCCCAACAAGTGCGTACAGCAACCCTCAACTCCTTTACGGCCTGCAAGGACCCGGCCGTGCTCATTACAACCGATATCTCGTCGCGTGGACTCGACGTTCCGGCTGTCGAGTTGGTGGTGGAGTACGACCCTGCCTTTGCCGTGGCTGAACACGTCCACCGCATCGGCCGTACAGCCCGTGCCGGTCGTCCCGGTAAAGCTGTCGTGTTCCTTCAACCTGGATGTGAGGAGGGTTACGTCGAGCTCCTCAAGTCGAACTCCGGTTCATCAGCCATTGTCCCTCAACTTTACGATGCAGTCCTTCAGAAAGGCCTTCTCACCCCGGTCCAACTCCCCGGTGGGGGTGACAACGGCAATGAGGGAAAGCAGTCATGGACTGGACGCGCCGAAGCTCTCCAGCTCTCCCTAGAGCAACGCCTCCTTGCCAAGGATGAGGAAGAAGAAGAAGATCCCAAGTTCAACAAGTCCCGCGGCAAGAAGGGGCAGCGCTATCCCCAACCCAAGAAGGACAATCCCCTCCTCGAATCCGCTCGGCAAGCTTTCAAGTCCCATGTCCGTGCTTATGCCACGCATGTCAAGGAAGAAAGAGGCTACTTCGACAAGAACCAGTTACATCTGGGTCATATGGCCAAGAGCTTCGGCTTGCGTGAGGCACCTGGTGGAATCGGTGGTGGCGTGTCCAAGAAGAGGAATATCCCTGCCTCTGCCGGCGGGCATAAATCGTTTGCTGGGCCTGGACAGGGACAGAAGAGGAAGGACCGGGACGATGATGTGGGTGACGGGGCTGTGGACGAGGATGCCGCACGCAGAATGAGGGAGAAGATGAAGGCTATGATGAATACGGGTGCCAGTGAGTTCAACATCGGTTAGTTGTGCCGTGGATTGCCGTGGGTTTTCTTAGGGACTGGGGCATAATGGTGCAAGGCGTTATGGTACGGGAGACAACAGGGAGAAAGTCAGCACTATATGAGCGTATTGCATACCATTACGTTTGTTTTCAGCATTGGACTCTTGTTGCGATGTTCATTCCCATGACGAAATACTATGATACAACAATTGATGAGTTGAGAGCGCAGTAGCCCCAGCGTCCAATGTTCTTCCTTCTTCACCTCCGGCCGGCAGCAGATGCCCCCCTTTCACGACCACACTGGAACGCGCACCGCAAACAACCTCACCAGTGATCCACAAAGTAACGCAGTCCCAGACTCATCGTTGAAATTCTTTTAGTGTATGCCGAGTGGAGATTGTGTCTAATCGCACAAATACTGTCGCCAATGCTACCTACCCGTCCAGTCCGAATGCCCCCAAAGGTCGAACGGGATCCCTCATCTTCGGGGGGGACCTCCCAGTTCCCATTTTCCAAAGACAAACCAAGCAAATGACCTCCCATTTCATGTCCACAGACCGAGCCACACTTATTTGGGGCCCCCGGCCGTCATGAACGCGCCGAAACGCCATGCCTTGGTCCAAGCGACCACCAAACACCAAAGGTACCGTTACAAACAAAAGAAACCTCTAATCCCTTTATTACCCACCCCGTATAGTATGTGCACCTTAACTGGGGTTACATCATCGACACCCAGAACCTATTTTCGTCTCAATCAACGCACTGGGTATCTGATAATAAACTCGAGTCAAAAACAGGGCTGACAAAGGAACAAGAAAGACCATCAAGTGATGCTCTAACAAAACTTCGAGTCGTCATGGCGCCGGCACCACGCTCATTGAGCTCCGCCACCGAGCAGCTCCAGCACCTTGTTAACAACGGCGCTGGGGTATCCCCGGTTCAGCATCTCACTAACGACACCATTCGCACCAGCACGGTCCTCAACGGCCAAATAAGCTCTGGTCATGGCCTCGTAGGTGCTAGGTTCGCGATGGTCACGGCCAACCGAGTTGTAAATCTCCTTGGCCTTGGCGATGTTATTCGCGGCAGCCCATCCGTGAATCAGGGTGTTGGCGATGTAGGGTGTAAGCTCGATACGCTTGCTTCGCATCTGCTGGAGAACAGACTCGGTCTCGGTAACTTGGTGGTTGGCAACCATGGCCTCAAACAGTGCCTGAAACAGACAAGCATTCGGCGGGATGGTGGGATCCTTAGCCACCGAATCGAAGATTCGTCGGGCCCCAGCCATGTCGTGCATAACGCAACCACGAGCGTGAATCAGGGAGGCGTAGTGAACAGGTTCTGGCTGCTGTCCAGAGGCGCGGATCATGTCCAGCACCGCATCAGCAGCTGTCATGTTGACAGGCTCCAGGGTAGCATGAGTGTCGACGAGCAGCTTGTAAGTGTGAGTGGTGGGTGTGATACCCCGCGCCCTCATGCGCTCGTAGTAAGCTAACACCTTTGCCTTGTCCCGCTTCGTCGTCAAGAAGAACTGCATCATGCTGTTGTAGGGCGCAGGCCTGGCCTTGTAGTTGGGCATAGCCTCCATCTCGTCAAACAGCTCTTCAGCAAACTTCTCGTCGCTGACGCGGCACAAAGCATTGACAACTGTTCCATATGTGACAGAAGTGGGCTTGATGTTCAGCTGACGCATTTCGGCAAAGTACAAAAGACAGTCGTCGATGCGACGAGCCTTTCCAAGCTTGCCGATCAGGGCGTTGTACAAGAAGGAAGTCGGTTCCACACCCTCGCTCTTGGCCCGGTGGAAGATCCTGACGGCCTCGGATGCCTCGTCGAAAGTCTTGGAGGCCTCCTTCAAGGTGGTGATGTACAGTCCAAACGTGTTGGCAGAGGGCCTGGATCCCATCTCCAGAAGCTCGCGGTGGTAATGCTCCGCCATAGTGCGGTTGCCCATCGTCAGACAAGCACCCACCATGGCATCAAGGATAGATGTCCAGCCATAGCGAACGACGGCAAATCCAGGAAGAAGGGGAACGTCGCTACGGGCCATCTGCAAGATATCGTGGCAGAGCTCCATCTTGCCGTCACGGGCAGCAGCCGAGATGAGCTTGGCATACGTGACGTAGCGGGGATGTCTGCCAGCCCGGCGCATGTTCCTGAACCTACCGAGAGCATCGTTCAACCGGGGTCCCTTGCGACCATGAGTAACCTCGAGGTCATCCGAAATCAGGGAAGATCCTTTGAAGTCGGTGCTCTGGGCGTAGGGATCAAAGGTATCCTCGAAAGTAGACACAGTGGGTGGGGCTGGGTAAGAGGCCACGCTAGTGACCTGAGACGCAGTGTAGGAGACTGGTGAGAGCGGCTGTGCGAGTCTCGGATCAGTCAACCCCCGAGCCGACATGTACTGGCTGATAAAATCCGATGCCTCCTCAATCTCACCCATCACTTCGTCGACATTGGCCACCGAGTCACGAATTCGCTGGAACATCATCTCAGACTGTGCCAAACCCTCCGCAATCTGCCCCGAGCCAATCAAGGCCACGGCGTACATGGCGGTAGGCTCGATGAACGAAGCGGTCGCCATGACCTCTGGGATACAGAGGATCTGCCAGTAGCGAGTGGCTGCGGGCACGTCCCCGAGACGCACACTCATGGCAAGCAGCGAGGTCGTGGCTGTGCTGGTTTCATGAACAAGTGGTATGCTGGAATAGGCGGCAACGGCAGTTTGTCGATCACCATGGTCAGCGGCAGCAGTGGCGATTCCACTCAAGACCTCTGCTCTTCGGCCTTGGGACTCGATGCTCTGAGCCCACCGCAGAGCGTCCTGGTAAATGCCTCGATGGACGAAACCATCAACGAACCCGGAAGTGATGAGCGCCTCCTGGATGTCAACTGAACGCACTCCGTAGTCTTGCACAATCTTCCTGTAGAACTTCATGGCGCCCTCCACCTTGTCCGAGATGACGTAAGCATTAATGACAGAGGCGTATACCATGGAGTCGAGTCGATCGATGAGTGTGTGCTCACCAGCATCGTGGGAGATGGCGAGGTTGCGATACTCGTTGTAACACTCCACAGCACTGACAAGGTCGCCCGAATTGGCAAAGGCAGTGATCATGGCCGGGAAGGTAGCAGCGAAGGGAGTGGTGCCGGTCATCTCCATGTGCTCAAACAACTGGAGCATCTCGCTGACACGTCCGGCCTGGGCGCAAGCTGAGATGAGCTGGTGATAAGTCTCAGAAGAGTACGAAGCCTTCCTGAACTCGACAGATGACTGGAAGAGCTTGATGGCCAGATCCAGACGGTCGTCTTCTTCCTCTAGGATAGCATGGTCGAGCTCGTGTGACGTGAACATGAACTTGCCCGGCTCCTCCATACCACCAAATCGCATCCGCTTGTCTTCCAGCTTGGACTTCTGTGCTGAGACCTCCAACGATCGTCCAGCCAACAGACCGACTAGGATGTTGTAGGTGTCGCAGTCAGGGCGCACATTGCGCTGAACCATGTCCGTGTAGACATCCAGTGCCTTGGTCACGATTGCCTGCTTATCTTTCAGCAAGTGTATGGCTGCCGCCATGAGGGCATTGTAGGATGCTGCAATGGGTCGTACGCCCGTGGCAAGCATAGCCTCGAACACAGCAGGTATCTCGGCATAACGGGCATCCTCTGAAAGCTTGGTAAGGTGTTTGGCGTAACTCTGCGACTGGGGATCGGCCGGAGGGCTCAGCGTCCTAGCAATGGTCGTGGGCGTTCGCAAGTTCGACAAGGGTGTAGCAGATAAGGAATTGAGTTCGTGGGCCGGAGAGGCGGTTCGAGTTCGCAGCGGTCCGGCGTCCTCTCCCAGTGCCTCAAGCTTCTCCCGTAACTCGATCTCCTGCTCGAGCTTGGCGTTAATATGGTTGAGGATAGCCTGCTCCTCAGGCGAAATGCGTCCCGAGCTAGGGATGTCTTCGACGTCATCCTCTGCAGCCGCCTTGGTATCAACAACCTGGGGCCGATGTTCGCCGAGCAGAATGGCTGCTGGCTTCGGCTTCCATTCTAGTCGCTTCTGAAACTCGTACTGCACCCATTCCTCCTCGGCAGCCTCCTCGGCATGGTCCTTCTTCTGGAGCTGGTGTTCGAAGTAGCCGTCGAGGCCGCCATGGCTGACAGTGGCAACGGCCTTCTCTTGCCGGCGTTCTACGGCTGGAAGAGAGGTGTGAACGTTGGCGCTGTGGAAGGCGCTGTTGAGTCCGAGAGTTTGTAACCGTCCGACGTTACGCTGGCTGTTACGCCGCGCGAAGCTCGGATGGTTCTGCGAGTTTAGAACATGAGGATGGGTGGCAGCTACGACGGATTGCGCGTAGCCGTGAGTGAATGATTTCGGGAATCCTGACCGAAGGAAGTTCTGGATCAACGAAGAGTAATGGGATGGCATTTAGTTCGGGACCACCATGAGGGGAAAAAAGACTGGCACGCCGAAGTGGTTAGCCGGGTACGGAGCTTTCTAGCAGAGGGCGGATGCATCGGTAGGAACTCTCATCCGCAGCTTCGACTGGATAGTACCATATGCACGCTGCTGGGGAAACTTACATGGGAAAGAATCACAAATGCGCAACTGCAGGTTCATCTGACGACCATCAAGCCGTCAAACAAACGCGCTACTTGAAATAGTGGCCGTTCTTTTGGGGGTTGTGTAAGGGGGAAGGAAGAAGTGAAACGAAGTCGAGCAAGTATGACAGGCACTGGGAAAGTGAGAGTAATATCTGTACAAGCTCGAATCGCGATTCCCAATTGCCCTGTCTCCGGCGGATAAGGAATTGGATGCAATGAAAAAAATTCGGGTCACAAATGGGTGGACTCGGGTGCGCTGCAGTTGGTAAAGCGCGCTGTGAGCCTGTGACTCAGGACCCTTGCAGCGCTATCTGCACTGTTTCGGACCTAAACAGTGGGGTATTTGCGGAGCGCCGAGTTAGGATCCCGGGAGGCAGTGACCAGCAGGAGCTGAGAAATCTGCGCGAAACGAAGTAAGCACGTGGTAAGACAATGAAAGTAATGTATCTTGATGACAACTGGGACGCTCAAATTTGAAGCCAGAGGAGATCAGCAAAGTTACACGACGATTAGAAACAGGCGCTCGAAAACAGAACCCTCATGCATGGAAACGCCCGCAGGCAGGGGTGCGATGAGATACTGTACGTCGGTTGCTCGTTGCCTTCCGCTTACAGGTACTTTACATGTACCTACAGGTAGGTACCGTACGTAGTCCACGACTCTACACACATGGCGAAGAAGGCAAAGGAAAGGACACGTTGATGACACCGTGGCTGAGCCTTACCCCGCTGTTGAACCCTACTGCCATTCCTCGCTTCTCCAGAAGGGAAATGCGAGAGGAATCCCATAGTAGCCACTCGTGCATGGAAGAATTATACCAAGTTTGGATTGCTCGCGTCCTCGATCGCGAAATACGGTATTGGCGTGCATTGATGACGATTCCAAACTAACTTCCGGCTGGGCCCCGGCTGCTTCGGACGCATCCACATTTCTCTGCCCAAGAAGGAAAGAGCAGGAAGGAACAGGAAGTATGCGACCGTCTTTGATTGGCTGCTAAGCGCTTCCCTTGCCCCTAGGTCTGCACGCGTGGAAGAAGCCGGGTGGCACCCTAGTGTAGGCCGTTAGCTTTCACGGCCGATGTTGAACCCCGATCGGTTTCACAGTCCTATGATGGCCCTTCGCAGTAATCAAGTATCATCAACTTGATGAGCAGAAGTAGTATTTTACGTGTACAGTGAAGTGATTTATTGATTATTCCCTGCTTGACCTAGCCCGGATCTGTTCAGTCGATGTGCTGTCTGTGAATGTAGAGGTAAGTTGGCAGACCCGATGGCCCGGACTCGGCTGAAGTCCGAGGCCCGTGGCTCTCGGGCAACATCTCGGTGGTATCGGTGATACCACAATTAGCGCTTACCCTACATCGTCACTTCGATACAGGTAACAGGTGTGCTTTCAACAAGCAAAAACAACTGTCCAACAACAGTTTTATCATTGGTGTAGTATACAGATGATTGATAGCTACACTTACATGACAAACGTCGTGATGATAGAGGTTTTGTTTAAGATATGTCTGTGTCGTTGATCAACATGATGATGCCTACATGCAGTGTGTGCCTGACGATCTTCCTACTGTGGTCCAGTTGCAAGTAAATAAGGTGAACCCTAAGTACCTCTACGCAGCAAGCAGTGGATGATAGTATCACAACCGGAATACCCACAATCAACCTTGACAGATGTATTGAGAGCGAGCAGATGGATCAACTTGTGTTGGCCTGTACCGTTCACGACTGAACTCCCGTCTGCTTTTCTTCGTACAGAGTATATGAGGTGTCTAGATGTCTGCATTGTAGGGTAACTGCCCCACCCAACCATCATCCCCGGCCTCTTTTCCCCGCTTCACTTTGCTCCTGACGATCAATGACCCCCTATTTGGGTCAAGGGTCATGAATTTTATGCAACATACCCCAGGTAAAAATCAGCCGCAACGTCACTGAAGTCATCACGATAGTTAATCACTACAGCCAGTTTCACCACACCCGGTGTCTCAAGTCTGAGCACACACAATTGAGACACGAGTTCAATGGTGAGACCAAGAAGGAACTAATCTACAGATCAGGATGGACGGCGACAGCGTGAACCCAACGGTTGCCGTTTCGGCTCCCGGCAAGGTGTTGCTGGCTGGCGGATACCTCGTACTTGACCGGGCATACAACGGGCTGGTCTTTGGCCTCAGTGCTCGCATTAACGCCATTGCCCAAGAGATCCACACGGTTCCCGGTGTACAGTTATCTGAAGTCGTCGTTGAGAGTCCTCAGTTTCTCGAGGCGCAATGGCGGTATGGCTACCGGTTAGCCCATGATGACGGTGGTATCAAGGTGACACAACTGCAGATGTGAGTACACTTGCGCTCTGATCAACATGCTGTGCTGCACAAGGTCATGCTGTACAAGGCTGCCGCGGCAAAGACGTTCCGGTACATTCATGTGGTTAGTGAAAGGGCACTTACTCACCGTCTGGCAGCGGCTCAGAAATGAACCCCAACCCTTTCGTGGAGACAACTCTCAGCTATGTCCTCACCTACATCTACCGCACCTCTTACCGTCGACGAAGCCATAGCATCAAGCCATGCAGGGTCATCATCCTCGCCGATAATGACTACTACTCGCAGGCCGCACCTGGCTCGAAGACCTCCACCACGCCCCCCGGCTCCTCATCCTCATCCAGCACAACGCCGCAACCTACAGCCCGCTTCGCGTCCTTCCCCGTGCCTCTGACCAAAGCCCACAAGACCGGTCTCGGCTCGTCTGCCGCGCTGGTAACGTCCTTAACCGCAGCCCTGCTGGCACATTATCTCTCCCCCGATGATTTCGATGCCTCCACTGACGAGGGCAGGGTTATTTTGCACAACCTTGCTCAAGCTGCTCATTGTGCTGCGCAGGGGAAAGTGGGTTCCGGCTTTGATGTCGCGGCTGCCGTATGGGGAAGCTGCCTCTACCGTCGTTTTAGTCCTGGAGTGCTAGCTGGGTTGGGAGAAGTAGGGAGCCGGGCCTTTGGTAGCAGGCTGGAGGAGCTTGTGCTCAATGACCCGCCGGTGTGGGATGTCGACATTGGCAAGGGAGGTGTCAACCTGCCGGCTGGGGTTGCCGTGAGGATGTGCGATGTGGACTGTGGGAGTCAGACTGTTGGAATGGTCAAGCAAGTGCTCAAGTGGAGGGAAGAGCACGCCGAGAGCGCGAAGAAACTGTGGGATGAGCTGCAGAGACGAAATGAGGGGCTCGCGGCGGTCTTGAAGGAGGGTAGAAACCAGGATATCAGGGCTGCCGTGGCCGGTATCCGAGAGCTCGTCAGGAAGATGGGCGCAGAAAGTGGAGTGCCCATCGAACCGGAGAACCAGACAGAATTGCTGGACGCGCTGGAGGGCGTGGAGGGCGTTTATGGAGGGGTTGTGCCGGGAGCTGGTGGCTTTGATGCCCTGGCCCTGCTGGTCAAGGACGACCAGGCAACTACTAGCCGCCTCGAGGAGTTCCTGGTCAAGTGGAGCAAAGAAAAAGGTGGCCGCGTCAGTCTACTTGGAGTCAAAGGGGAGATGGAGGGTGTCAAGTTGGAAGACCTGCAACATTACCAAGGGTGGATTACGGAGACTTGACCTCGTACAAGTTCTATCTAAAACCCCAAGACGATTTTCTCTGCCTTGACACTCCTTTTTTTCGGTGTCATGGTACATCAGACATCTTTCTGATAGTAAGTATTACCCTTGTGTTGCCACTATTTCCCAGTCTATGTCCCCTCGACCAGTACTTCGTCTTCCTGGCGTTTCATGTCGTCTGATTATCTTTAGGTGATCCATCGTATCACATTGCAATATCCCTGCCGCGTTTCTTTTGGTATCAATCTCCCCATCCCGTACTTTAGTGTCTTGTCCGTCAACGCTTCTCCAGTATAAGCCGTCCATCGCCAGTATTTTGTTAGTGGCCCATCGGCCAGGCATATCATCCCCCACCAACTTCCTGCGTTACCAACACGATCACCACAGGCTTCCTGAAGCCATGGAGTTGGACGATGCTTGCGGCCGAAGGATCAGAGGCGAGCTGCTGCTTCTGTTGTGGATGACGGGTGGTATATGGAGCGATGTCATGGAGTTTGGTTCGTGGTCGTAGCGGATGCCAAGACAGCTGGCGGCTGCCTTCTCTCGTAGCACCGAGATCCTATCAAATGGTTAGCGAGCCGAGCCTTTCAAATGCATAGACCAAACACGGTTCACCTACTCGTCTTGCGTGATTCCAGGTAGGACGGTGCACTCCTTTTTGAAGTTGAAGGGAGCAGACTGTGAACCAAATCGATTGTCAGCAGCAGAACATGCAACGTGGTTGGCATCACGGCCCTCGGGAGGGGGATGGGGGTCTTTTGTGACTTATTCATACAATTTCATAGATCCGCTTCTTTTCCCTGCGGCGAAAAACCGTCTGCACCCGGGTGCGCATCCGGCGGAAGTCGAGGCAAGCAGGCATAGTATATAAGGTCCCGGTTACCGGTCTGTCGGGTGCGAGAAAGAAGAAAGTTCAGGTGGTCGGCAAGGACAAGCGAAGTGGTCGTAACTGAAGAAAAGCCACTCGGGATCGTAGGTCAAGGATGATAGTAATGAATGTTCGCCGACGACTGAGTCGATGGGAGATTTGGTTGGATGATTAAGCAGGTGGTGATAATGTAGTGAAACGAGAGACGAGGTCGACAGAAACACTCAATGAGCACAAGCGCAATAGATCAACAACGAGAAACAAGTGGTATCTAGGCAAGAGAATGGAAACAAATCAGGTGAAATGAGTGGCGTGGGCTAGAGGAAACGCCCAGAGAAATTCGACTTTCGAACAAGAAGTTGTGGGTGAGGTGAGACGTGGTCGCGGATCGAGGCTTTGTGTGATGGTTGTGTTACCGCTGACTGAGTTGGAGTAATCAGTAACCCGTTATTGTTCAGAAACAGAGTCGTTTAGACTAGAAAGAGAAAGTGAGTGGTGAAAGAGCAACCATGTGCAAGAAGTAAAAGAATGAGTGGCTGTGTATGACGGCCAGAAAAAGAGAGTGACTGTTGGTTGGAGAGGTTGGTGGTGGTGGTGGTGGTGATGATGATCACTTGCAGGTTCCGGACAGGAAATGGAAGTGCCCAAGCCAGAGGATATAAGGTAAAAGGAAGCTGCGCTGCCAGACCACGCAGCTGGCAACCACTCAACTGGCATGGTCGCGAGGACGAGATTGAGTTGATTCACATCGTGGGCAATAATTCGCCTTATGCGCCATACACTGGAATGGTGCATCCATGGTGCACCCACTGATCGCTGTGGAAGGTTGCCCCATCCAGGGGGTTTTAGTTGCAGAGCTGGCATGACCTGGAATGTGGTGCCTAGCGGGCAATTGGAGCAGTCTCAGCCGCAACAAGACCAGACACTCCAGAATCAGCCACTCGTGCGACTGAGAAACGGAATCGCCCATGAAGAAGGACTCAATACGCAGTAGACGCCAGGATGTGAATCATCATGGGAAATCCTAGGGAAATTGTCGCATGCAACTGAGGTCCCTGGCTGGCTGCCATCCCGCCTTGGGAGCCCTTTTCGTAATGGGCCTAAATCCCTGGAGTGACACTATTGGTCCTTGTGTTAGCCATGTCTCGCAACACGCCCCCCCTCACAGTCATCCCTACCTGGACCCAAGCTACAGGCTCAACAAGCGAAACCGGTAAAGGGCTTACGGATTTCCAAACTCCAATCTCGTGGAAAAGACATTTGAGGGATGCTGATGATTGCGAATGCAAACTGCAATAACCCGGCTCAATTAACTACGTGTGCTGCATCCCTATCCGCACTCGTCCTTACCCGGATGGTGCCCTTTGCCAATATGATCCTATTTGGGATAATCCTTCAAATGGTAGCTCTTGAGCTTGACGAACTGGTCAAAGCCATATTTGCTGAGCGTTACCCCCTTACCAGAATTCTTCCAACCAGTCCATGCCAGATCCTGTGGGTATCGTGGTTAGTCTCGCGTGGAATCCAATTTACCGGGCAACTACACGCGGGGACACTCCGCAAGGCGCGGTGGGCCCCAGGGGTGGAAAGCAAAAGCTAACACTTACTGGACTGGGGTAGTCGGCACGGTTGACGAAGACAGTGCCTGCCTCTACGCGGCGGGAAAGAGCGTATGCGCCCTGCTCATCCTTGGACCAAATGCTTGCAGTAAGTCCCAAGTCGCTGTCGTTCATCAACTCGACGGCCTCGTCATCACCGGACACCTTCATAACAGGAATCACGGGACCGAACGTCTCCTCCTTCATCACCACCATGTCGTGGTTGACATTGACCAGCAACGTGGGCCGGACGAAGCTGCCTCCGGGGAATTTCTCGTCGAGGTTTTGGAAAGACGGGTTGCTGGGCGTTGCATCCTCAGCTCCAGCCTTGATAGCATCCTCGATCTGAGCCTGTATCCTGGCCTGTGCCGCCTTGGAGATGACAGGCCCAATCTGAGTTTGCAGGTCGGACGGCTCACCGACGCGGTACTGGCTCAGGACACGCTGCACAGCTTTGAGGAAGTCATCGTAGACGTCCTTGTGCACGTATACCCTTTCGATGGCGCAGCAGCTTTGGCCCGAGTTGAAGATGGCGCCATCGACTATCTCCTCGGCTGCCCACGCCACATCAACATCATTGCGCACATAAGCCGGATCGTTGCCACCCAATTCCAGGCCAACATCGACGATGCGCTCGGAAGCCTTCTTTTGAACGGCCAGTCCGCCTTCGAGTGACCCGGTGAAGCAGATGTGCTTGATCTGGGGGTCCCGCACAAGTGATTCTAGGGTCTTGGGCGACCCGCAGTGGACTACCTGGAGCACATTCTCTGGCAAACCAGCCGAAGCGAAGGCCTTGGCCACGTAGCCCGCTACTGACGGCGTCTGAGGTGACGGCTTGATAATGACGGTGTTGCCAGCAAGCAGCGCAGGCACCAGGGAGTTGACGAGCGTGAGGTAAGGGTACTATCGATTGGGTCAGCGATCATCCACCTTTCCTGCATTCTGGGGTCAGTAATTGACGGTTTGACGCACGTTCCATGGGAAGATGACAAGAACTGGTCCGACAGGCACCTTCTCGATGAACCTCCTGAACCCCTTCTCAGGCTCGCCCTCCGTGCTCGTGAGTGCCGCATCACTAACTCCGAGAAGGTAGTTGGCGCGCTTCACAGCGGTGGTAACCTCGCCGGCGGTGTAAGCCCTGGGACGTCCCATTTCCTTGGTAAGCGAATCAGCCAGCTCGTCCTGGTGCTCCAAGAGCCACGAGAGCGCCTTGCCAACGTAGTCTTTCCGATCCGAGAGAGTGGTCCGCTGAAAGGAACCGAAGGCCGCAGTGGAGATCTTGGCCTTCTCGAGAAGCTGCTCAACGGTATCGCCAACTTTATGTGTAACGATTTCCCCCGTAGTAGGGGAAATGGTGTTGATGTCCTCCTGTTGCGACATGGTGTTGATAAGGTCGTCTGGTTGCTGTTCCTGGTAAAACTGTCCGATTCTGCTACCAATATCTTCTCAAAGGAGTCGACGATAGGAAATAGGCAATCCGCCTGGATCAAAAGGTGATGTAGAACGTTTCGAGGCTCAATGTAAGTTGACTCAACCTGCCGTTGTGTGCTCGGCTCAACACAAGGGACAGCATGACTGCCCCTCCAAGCGGTCGCCTCCCAGCGACGTCGGCGATGCTGACATAAGCATGCGATAAGGGATTAGACCCCACACCCAGGTGACCGGTGAAGCCCCAAAACCGTGGGCATTTTGCATACAAATACACGATTTGGAGGTATACCAAGTACAACGAAAACGACCCTCTGAACTTCTAAAACTTGAAAGTAAGGTAGTATATATTATAAGAAGCCTAACTACCTAAATAAAATTCAAAATCTCTAGGTCGTCGCCGAATAAATAGAAACTTTTATAATTAAGCGAACAATAAGCGGTAAGTATAAAATCAAAGTTCTTTGATATATAACGAATTAAATTGAAATATGGATATTATAGATAAGGAGACGCCCTTTACTATCCTACCTACTTGATTTCTTAGTTTGACCTCGTTGTCGTCGCCAATCGCTGAAAACACGGTAACAGGGGTTCAACGGTTACATGGGTGTGGGGTCTAGGTGGATGTGGCAACCAGGAACATGGGCCCCACCAACCCCGATGGGTACATCCCGCACCACACATCGACCCGAGATGGTGGACTTTGGAACATGAAGAAGTATGTGCACAATACACTTACACCAAACGCAGCCAGTATGGCTTTTCAGGAAGAAAGGACCGACTCTCTGGCGTAGAGACTGTGGCACTCATTGCCAGCAGGAATGCTGCTTTGCTTGGTAGAGAATGGTGCACATGTACAGACTCCTGGTCATTTCGAAAGGGTGTGGTCATTTCCAGGGTCTCCTCAAGAGCGTCAGGGAGCGCTTATGGAGTGGGAGCTAGAGGAACAGATTTGTTGACTTGGTGTGATGGTGATGTAAGTGTTCGTGTAGGTATGTCACTGTACTGGTCCTTGTCATCGGCCCTGATTGTGGATACTCGAACGGTCACGGAGCGAAGGAGCCTCACGGCGCACCATACCCGATTCAGAGCGGAGGCAGGGGGCATCTCCGCATCTCCCGGAAGGCTCACGTTTCAAAACCAGGTTCTGTACTCCCGGAGCTACGAGAACCACGTGCTAAAAGAGGTATAGTAGCACCATTGGCGCCATGGCTGTCGTGGCTGGTCGGCTATGTGCTAAGTTTCGACCGAGCAGGGGCTGGCATCAGCCAATGGTTGGTAGACAAGCAGCCGTGCCGGATTGCCGCCTCTCCGCCAGGCAGTCCTGACATATCTCGAGCCCGGGCCGGTGCCGTTTCCAGCAGCTCATTTGCGAGGTACGCGAGATGTTGGTCCTTGACGATCGGTTATAAGAGCGCAACAGTTGCACTATTCCAAGCGCCAGCATCTCTGCTTCACAGGTTGTTATTGACTCAGAAGCAGAAAATATTGGCATCATGGGCAACGCGGGCATCAAGTTTCTCTTTGCTCTGGCCTCGGCAGCCAGTGTGTCGGGTCATGGCTATGTCACCAACATTGTGATCAACGGCGTCTCCTACCTCGGCTTCAATGGGGCTGCCTACCCTTACTTGCCGAACCCTCCACCGTCCATTGGCTGGATCACTACTGTCACCGACAATGGCTTTGTTTCCCCATCAGCTTTCGGCGATCCAGACATCATCTGCCATCGCGGTGCCACACCGGCGAATGGCCATGCTGTTGTCGCTGCCGGCGAGAAGATCAGTCTACAGTGGCTAGTCCCCTGGCCAGATAGCCACCACGGCCCTGTATTGGACTACCTTGCCAACTGCAACGGACCATGCGAGACGGTGGACAAGACCTCTCTTGAGTTCTTCAAGATCGACGGTGCCGGCTGGGT
The DNA here is from genome assembly GCA_003635345.1 of Coniochaeta pulveracea. Lineage (NCBI taxonomy): Eukaryota > Fungi > Ascomycota > Sordariomycetes > Coniochaetales > Coniochaetaceae > Coniochaeta > Coniochaeta pulveracea. The sequence goes on along the minus strand of QVQW01000086.1, from coordinate 74,311 downwards.
GAGCGGTGGCAACCCGGGCCTGTGGGCAAGCGACACGTTGATACAGAACAACAGCACGTGGCTGGTACAGATACCTCCGGGTATCGCGCCCGGCAACTACGTCCTTCGCCACGAGATCATCGCCTTACACTCAGCTGGGTCCACCAATGGCGCCCAGGCGTATCCTCAGTGCATCAACCTGCAGGTCACCGGCTCCGGATCCAGCAAGCCCAGCGGTGTCAAGGGGACGTCGCTGTACAAGTCTACTGATCCGGGCATTCTGTTCAACATATACACCTCTCCCATTTCCTACACCGTTCCTGGTCCCACCCTGATCTCTGGTGTGGCAAGCTCCATCGCCCAAAGCAGCTCCAAGATCACAGCCAGTGCGAGCCCAATCACCGGGACTGGCGTTGTCTCTGCCCCCACATCAGGGCCTGCGGCTACGACCACGACTAAGGCGACCACCTCAGGTCCAACCACAGCGCCAACCACAGCGCCCAAGACAACCTCTACCAGCACAACGACTTTGAAGACCGTCACGACCACCAACCCAACCACGACAACAGCCGGCAGTGGCAGCGGAGCGACGCAGTCCAAGTACGGCCAGTGTGGTGGATCAGGCTATACAGGCCCTACAGTCTGTGCCGGAGGCACTTGCTCAACCATGAACGCATACTATGCGCAGTGCGTCTAGGCGCAATGGTGGGCGGGAGACATTTGGTGGGACCGATCTGAACGGCGGCCGGATGAGCATCAGTACCCAGGACTCGAGATCAACGTACATAAACTCTGAGGCTTAGACGTAGTAGGAATAGTAAACAAGATCAACACATCACTCAGTCTTGTCTCCTCAGAACCGATGAACGTCCCCAGGTTTGAAGCCTAGTTCATGCAGCACCCCTTTCTCAGGGCTCCCAAAGAAGCCCTTGGACCCAGTAAGTGCCTTTTCCATGGCTGGTGGTCCACAAACGAACGCCTTGACACCGCCACCATCCGAATCTCGCAGCTTGACGCCGAGCCCAGCATTCTCCAGCACCTCCTTGGTAATGTAGCCCTTGGGATGCTCCGATTCGGCGGTCGGATGGGAGACGACGTATACGGCGTGGAACTGGTTGGGATGGGAGTGCTCCAGTTCGTCCAATTCCTTCTTGAGGAAGATGTCCTCGTCGGAGTTAACACCCCAGACGAGTGTGATTCGAGTGTGATCAGTTGGATTGCCTAGGATACCGCGGACTAATTGAAACATTGGCGTGATGCCAGCACCACCGGCAATGAGAGCCACATGAGCATGCTTGTTCGGCGTCCACGATATCTCCTTAATGGGTGCGAACAGGACGGAATCGCCTGGCTTGAGGGAGTGCAGATACGACGACTGTTTGCCGTTCGGGTAGCGCTTGACCATCAGCTCGATAAATCCCTTCTCATCTGCCGTCAAATCATGTTGAGTTTAGTGCTCATGACAACAGCCGCAGACAAGATACCTTACCGGACTTCGGAGCCGTAGGAAGACTTACTGAGATCATTAGTTGGAGTGTAAGGTCGGATGCATGGCAACCAGCCTCCACCGGGAAACGTGATGGTCAGGACAGCCGAAGTCAGGCTCAAGCCACTCTTCACTTCCTTGTCTGGCAGCTGGAAGCGCAGCCGCTTGGTGTTGTGATTAGCCAACTCGGAGCTCTCCAGCGGCAAGGTGTGGAAGCCGAAACTGGAAAACGGCTCTTTCACAACAGAATCACCCCTGTTCCTCGCATACATGGCATAGGCGCCCAGGCCAGCAACAGCTGCCGTAATCGTGAGGGGAGTAGCCATGCTCCCAGCTATAAGCCGCGAGCGTACCCGGAATTGGTTCTGGGACATGACTGAATGAGAAAACTAATGGGACGCAATCTTATAACTGAAGCACAGAACTCGACTTCGGATGGACCGCAGCAACTTCTTTATCCAAGAAACCAGGACATCCGATGCCTTCTTATGGACAAGGCACAGAAGACTTGTGATTGCAACAAACAAAGAGGCACCATTGGACTGATAGTCAATCGCTCCAGAGCCTTGGGTAAAGCTTGGATGGTGCCACAAGGCGTCAGCAGTAATGAATGCATGGTCAGCGCTATCCGAGATACCGAGAAGAAACGTATGATGCAAATCCAAAAAGGTGACTGGTGCTTGGGTGCTAAAGCTGAGAGACACCAAGCACAGGCGCGTCGGGCGTCGGCCTGGCGAGGTTCAGGTTCGGTCCCGCGAAGTTTTGTTTCCCGATCGATGAGCCAGAAACAAAGTCAGAACCGTACCCTCAGCATCATTCCCTGCACATCACCAATTGCCGGTTGAACTCGAAGCTGTAACTAGTACCTGGTACCTATTTATATATTATGCAGCTGATCCAGACCATTTCGTTACATGAACCTGTGGAAGGTCAAGTCAATGCGACTGGCACAGTAGTAGCGGCAACTGCAATGAAGATAGCTTACGTCATTAGTGTCGTCCGATAAGCCTGGTACCCAGGTACATTAGTACCTACCGTGCCTTCCCACCTCTTCATCCAAGCCGCCAACTCTTGGCCACCGACGCTCGTCCTCCGACTCTATCCCCCAACCTTCGTCCCCCAAAATCTTGCCCGCCTAAACCTCTGATAGCTTCCGCGACAAATGAGTACCAGTTCCATCACTCTCCCCTGGGGAAGACCCCGTACTTCTCGGTATAATGCCAGTCCACATTGTTGGCCCAGCCGAAGGGCATCGTCACAGTCACACCGTCATACTCCTACATGGCCGTGACAGTGAGGCAGAGGAGTTCGCTTCCGAGTTCTTCGAATCTGAGGTCACTGGCACTGGCACCCAAGACGACCGCACCCTACTTGCCCAGTTTCCGACAATACGATGGGTGTTCCCACAAGCGAAGAGACTCCTCTCGAAACGGTTTGACACAGAGATGTCCCAGTGGTTCGACATGTGGAGCGTGGAGGAACCACAAGACCGCCCTGAGATTCAGATACCCGGTCTCTGGTCTGGAGTCGCTACCGTCACTAGAATCTTGGAGGACGAAGAGCAGCTCGTGTCGAGGGACCATATATTTCTGGGAGGTATCAGTCAGGGCTTCGCAACGTGAGCAGTTCATCTCCGTGACCAAAACGAAACTTGAGTTAGCTGACTGTTTCCCCTCATAACTAGTGCACTGGCTACATTCCTCGCGGATGGCAGAGGTGGATTCGCTGGTCTATGCGGCTTCAGCAGCTGGCTACCACTCGCCAACGCAGTCCAAGAAGCTCTCAACGAAGCCGGATCTACTGCCAACGGATTAACGGCTGTGCATGAACTTTATCGTGGGCGGATTCACGACAGCGCACCGCCTCTACCGATGTCGTTTACCACGACACCAATACTCCTGCAGCACTGTCGAGATGACCATGTCATCTCCATCAACAATGGTATGCAGATGCGACAAATACTCGAGAAAGATTTCAAGATCAGCAACATCGAGTGGCATGACTACGAAGACGGTGGACATTGGATCAATGAGCCGGAGGGGGTTGATGCTTTTGCTAGATTTCTACAGAGGGCTATGAATGTTGTTGCAGACTTCAGCACACCGTCTTTAGAGCCTCCAGCAACTCGTTCGGCTTGCTGAGAAAGGGGCAGTGGCCACTGTTGAGTGTAGCTGTCCGAGGCTCTGGCCCGAGCTGTCGAGCCATGCTCTGTTGGAACGGCAGAGGGAGAGCATTGTCATTCGCACAGAAGATATAGGAGCAAGGAACTTCGTTATTCCATGGTTCGAAGCTGGAGGGCGTCGTGAACAGTGCAGCCGAAGTGTATGTTGCCTCCTTCGACCAGCGAGCCTGCTCCTCGGGTGGTAGGTCGTTAAACCCAATCTGGGGGAACATGTCCGGATCTCCTGAAACACGATCATCCTTCGACGGACATTAGTCACGGCCTCCAGCTCCAATTTGGTGAGACGTCGATTCTCACCTCGACTTTCATCCACGGCAATGGTGTACCGCCGAGCAACCCAAGCAGGCTTTGTCCCTTGGGCAGCATGAATGCGGCCAGAAAGACTATGCGGATGACGCCGCCAGCCTTTCCGGCGGCCTCGCGGCTCCCCAAGTCCAGGCCCTCCACGGAATTGCTGCCGACGACACCGCCAGAGGAGTGACACAGCAGCACGACTTCCTGGCCTTGTTTCTCAATGAGGGGAACCAAGACGCTGCGGACTGCAGCAACATCTTCGGCCAGACCAGGCAATGGCGGTTGAGTTCCGCCAATGGTTGGAAGGGCGACATGCACTGGTGTGGGATGACCGGTCTTCTCGACAATTGAGCGGAATCTATCCCAGACGATTGGGTTCTGCCATGCGCCTGGTACAATAACGATGGTGGGTGCCGACATGATGTTGTCCCGTCTTGCTTGGTGAGGTAGGATGTGTTCGGTTGCAGGGCAGAGTGGGCAAGATGAAACAGAAGCAAGAACAACCTGGCGAGGTGAGCCAGCAAGCGCTGACGGCACTCATGACAGGCAAGTAGGTACGTATATCCCGGCCAAGCGGCAGTGGTTCCTCGGCTGCAAGCGCAAGCGAGATGGCTGTCTCCCACGCAGTACGATGTCATGCTTGAAGTTGAGGCCAGGGTAGCGATGCAACCCAAAGCGGCTGCATCAGGAACCCTCGTCCGCGGACGTAGTGGAGACACCTCTCAGGGCCACAGGCTCCCCTGGAGTTGTGATGTTCTTCGATGATGAAACTTGCAGCCCGGTATGCTGGCTGTCTCATACATCATCTTGCAAGTAAATAACCCCAATCGTGACGATAAGTGATAGGATGGAAACGAGTGTCGCAGGGCGAGCATGACGTTGTCAAACTGCTGGGCCACTGCCCGTGAGCCCAAAGGGAATCAGATCCCTGAGAGATGTTGCGTGATTTGCATCTTTGAGACTAGGGATCCAGATCCGTACAGGTAGTGATTGGTGGTCGACTTTGACCCCTGAAATAGCATTTCGATTTCTTCACCCTCCTGTGGGTTAGGTTGCATTGCTTGTTGGTCAAGCTTCGGAAGGCTATCCGGCGACATGGCTAACCACATTTTGGGCGGCGTACGCCCATCACATGTGATTGGCTGGAAACAGTACCAGGTACTGAGCTGCCTGTTTTGGGCAAAGGACCCCCTTGACGTACTGTAACCTTGGGACCACGGACAGAACACACGTTTTAAACGAGCCATTGGCAACCTATGTGCAGGGAATCATCAACCAGCAAGCTATTGTGCCCACTCCCGCCTGTGTATGTTATGAAGGACGGACAAGAGTCGAGATGGGCTTCATCGCAACGACCACGCCGGTGTCATATCCCGTCAACGACACGCGCCTGTCCGAAGCTGAACGGGACTACCTGGAGAAGCTCGCCGATAATGCAGCCTCGCAAAACCTTACGGAGGACCTCCGTCCACACGTACGAAGTCTGAGCATTGCCTTCACTGTCTTCGCCACCGCTATTGTCGGCCTTCGTTTCTTTGCACGGCACCGTCAAGCAGCACGGATCGGCGTGGACGACTGGTTGATACTAGCCTCCCTAGCTGTGCTGCTGGGAAACATGGTGATGAACTTGGACTTGGTTGAACAGGGCTTAGGACTGCACTCGGGCACCCTAACCTTGGAGCAGCTTCAAAAGCTTGACCAGGTACCTACCTCTTCTTTCTCCAACATGAGGTGTCCAAACCTGTCTGCGCCAAGCCTCTCTGTCAGACAATTGTCGGAGCTGAGATCATTTACGTGACCGGAGTCAATTTGTACAAGCTGTCACTACTCTTCTTTTACTTCCGGGTCTTTCCCCTTCGCGCTGTTCGTCTTGGAGGCTACATATGTGGTGGGATCTCAACAGCCTGGTGTGTTGCCTGCATCTTGGCCGCCACGTTCCAGCGCACTCCCAGGGAACGCTTGTGGAAACCTTGGATTAAAGGAACCTGCATCAACCTCTTCTTGACACAACTATGCATCTCGGTCCCGAGTATCCTGTGTGACATTGCGATCTTGTGTCTACCCTTGCCACACGTGCTGCGGCTCATGTCGCAACGGATACTGCTGGTGTTCGTGTTTCTGCTGGGGAGCTATGTTGTTTTTACGAGGGTATACCGGTTCCGCATCTTTCTGCTATACACGACGAATGACGTTCCGTATTCCTTGGCGGATGGCTGTGCTTAGAATGTCATTGAGATCAGCAGCGGGATTGTCTCGACCTGTCTGCCCACTCTGGTGAGTGCATCGAGGAGTTGATCCCTATGTGCGGCTGATAACACCCACTAACCGCACCTGTCCTTCTGTAGGGCCCCCTTGTACGGGACACGTTCAAGCTGGCTTGGCCACCATCACTGGCCGGCTCCAAAAAGCACGCTTCTCAGTCCAAGGGCTCAGACATCATGACCATTTGGGGAACGGGCAGACGAAGGAACAACACGGGCACTGGGATCGGCTCAGCGATATCTCAGGGGTCACAATGGAACCGACTCAGCAACTCGGACGAAGACATGTTGGCTCGTTCGCGTGCCAAAACCGAGTACGGCATCAGGAACGAGATAGAGCTGGAAATCCCAAACCATCAAAAGGGCGAGTCGGCACAACACATGTGATAGAGCTAGGCGTTCATTCACCCGCAAGTGTGGAGGCCCAGGAGACCGTGGGGGCGGGCCATTTGCATGCTCCAACCATTAGGGTGCAAAGAGGTAGCGAATGAGAGGTCGAGGATATAGGGAACCATACTGGCCGAGCGAAGATGTGAGAGTCCACCCGGCTTCTGTTTTCCCATCGCAGTTGATCTAGACAACGACAGGCACACTTCACGCGACTCTAGTTTCAGCGAGTGCAGTTTATCCTCGAGTCCTAACGTGCCATGAGGCACCGCTTGTGGCCAATATCATGGAAGATCCAGCAAGTTACTATAGTCGAGAATTTGAGCGATACCTGGGTACTACGGTTTGTGAACGACACATATGGAGTTTATACTAGTGTGGAATAGCCTCTTTCGATCTGTGGAAAGATTCAAACGGGCGTGTACAGGGTCACAGCTATCAACTTGTTCGAACTTCTTTACGAACAGTAGCCCGCCTCCTGGTAAAATCGTCTCGCACCGGGATGCAAAGGAATAGATGGCCTCCCAGTAGCCACAGGGTCCAAAGAGTATGTCAAGGGACTTCTCTCCGGTGGCAGATGGGCATACTGCGCCTCGAGCTCATGCGCTCTTCTGCACCAGGCACCAAGTCAACAGGTGCGCAATGTCTTCCGGCATGTCGTCGCGTACAATGATCAGAAAGTCGGAGAAATCGATGACTGGAATCTTTTTAGTCACTGTGTCCCAGAAACCGGCGCGGATGGAAGCTGGCTTGACGCCCTGCTCTGCAGCCAGCTTTGATACCGCTTGCTTTTCGGCTGGAATGGGAACCAGGCCGTGGTGTCTATCAGGTTATTCCACCAGGGAGTCATGATGGCTTCTTGCAGCACCGCGTCTGCATTTCCGACCTCCATGTTTTGGATAGCTTGCTCTGGGCGCGTCGTCAGCACGTACAAACCACCCCAAGACGTCAGTGCCTCCTCAGAGATGCCATGCGCCTCCATGAGCCGCATGGCGACATAGCCGATGAAGTTCGTACCGTCGTCGACTGACGTGGCGATGCGCAGCGGCGGCTTCTTCTGCCGCAGATCCTCGAACGACTTAATCTGCCACTTCGGGTCTATAGCGAGCATCATCCGATCACGCTGCGGTAGGACTGCCAGGGTACGCAATGTCGGCATCGGCCCTGTTCCGGCAAAGAAGCCCCTGCCGGTAAGCGCCGTCTCCATGAGCTTGGCTGGCGTGGCGATGCAGAGGTCGACCTCGCCATCATAGACACGCTTTATCCCTTCTAATAGACCTCCACCGCGCATGTTCCAGATGGCAACACGACTACGAGGACCGGCGCGGTCGCGGAGTTGTTGCGTCAGGAAGGAGCAGATCCTGTGGAAGTTGGCCATGCCCCAGTCTCCCACAAAGTGGAGGGTCACCGACCGGTCGATGGTAGGCTCTGTTGGTATATGTTTCGCCATGGCGTCTTATAATTTTACGTGGTGTCGTGTGTTGTTATGTGGTGTCGTATGTTGTTATATGTTGTCGTGTGTTGTTATGTGTTGTCGTGTGTTGTTATGTGTTATCGTGTGTTGTTCTGTGTTCTCGTGTGTTGTTCTGTGGTAGGGATAGTGGATAGATGGCAAAGGGTTGGGGTGCCAGTAGCACCCTGACTTGAGAACGGACTGGACGGTGAGCTCTCAAAAGGAAGCTCGACTTGAAATAAGAACAAGTCAAACCAGGCTCACTATCATCCTCTCCTCTTTGACCCCAGATACCACTACCACTACCGAGTTCCTATCACCTGAAGGAGAAGGGGGTTGTATGTGGTCAGATCCGTGTGACATCACTAGCAGTGGGTGACAGCCGAGGCGAAAGCGGCTACACAGAATACCGAAGCCCGGCGATATACATGTTGGCTGAAGAGCGCGAGGCCGACAATAACGGCGACATAAGATCAATGATGGTGGTCGCGGCGCTCGGCTTCCCGATGCCGACAGTTGTGGTAGGATCATGCGGGGAACGAGTTGACAACTGGCTGACAGGGTTGACCGACAACCATAAAGACCGAAGATGACTGATGTGGTACTTATAGAGGAGAAAGCCATCGACCAACACAGCATCACATGGAAATCCGGGTAAGAGAGCAACTTACTGACGAACAACAAGACGAGTCAGCAACGCTTGATATCATCATGTCGCTTCCACCTGCTACTATGCGCACAGAGTTGGACCCGGTACTGGTGCACGACCTGGCAAAGCTGACAGACGAGCGCAGCAAAGCATGCGAGGCCTACTTGAGCGCAGCCATGCCACATTTGCGCCTCTACGGGACCCGCAGCTGATGTTCCACAGCCATATGCCTCATGTTCGTATGAATCCAATGGCAGCTATCGGGACTATTGCTGTTACGCCACGAAGTCTAATGCTCAACGCAGGCACTTGGTTCAGCATATGAGCTCGGCGCTAGTGCCGAGAAGCTGCGCGAGTACCATGAGAGGGGAGCGCCAACCCTTGTCCCTATTGACAAGAAGTTCATTCGAGGGGTCATCACCAAGGACAACTGGAGGGGATACTTGGCTCAGAAACCGTATGTCGACCTATCCATATTGCGAGAGTGTACTGGCGTGTCGAGAGAGTGTACTGCCGTGTTGCGAGAGTGCACTGCCGTGTTGAAAAAGTGTATTACCGTGTTACGCTATGTTGAGAGAGTGGACTGCCGTGTTGCGCTATGTTGAGTGTGTGTACTGCTGTGTTGAAAGAGTGCATTGCCGCGTTGACAAAGAACTGCAGATATACCGTAGCTTACACGGACTTCTTCGATCAAGAAGTCCAAGAGAGCGGCGGAGACTGGAAGCAGGTTGTGGAGAGGTATCTCTACTCTGGGAAAGAACCTTTCATCAACGGGTTCTCGGGTGGATGTAAGTGACCTGACATATCCAGGGACAACCTGTGCACAACTGAAACAGGCCACATCTAATCTCAGATTTGCAGTGGCGCACCCCTTCAACCACCTGGCCTACGCGTATGAGTTTGACCTTAAGGAGGTCGCTACAGAGGCCCTGAGCCTGGGCTGCACCGAGTACGACTTTCTGCATCGCTACATTGACCACGACTTCCCAGACAGCTCGACTTACAAGACCACATCATTGGTCGAGATTCTGACCAAAGTGAGACAGGACAGACGCTGGGATCTGTTTTTCGAGACTCCCGGCTTCCCGAGCGTCTATGGCGTGCTCGGAAGAGGTGAACATTTTGTTCTCGAACACTTTAACGCGTTCAAGATCGACCACCCCGTGCAGTCGCTCGAGAATATTGTGGGCAGCGCTGTACTCGTAGCTATCAGCAACGGGGACCCCAAAGAGCAGTACGACTTCTTCTTGGCTCATGTACTCACTGTTGCTCACGCCCTTCGCGTGCTCTGGACGTATTTTCCTGCAGAACGACGGGAGACCATCCTGCGAGAGTTTGTTTTGTGGGTCGTGACTGTTTACATCGCGCAGCTGCGGCGTCCACTCGATAAGGAGGCGATCGACTCGGTGCGCCTCGAGGGTCATGACTGGTCCTGGGTCGTGCAACAGGCATCGGCGAGTGAGCATTACTTCGATTGCCACTTTGTGAAGGTGGTCCGGGCCTTGAAAGTCAGTGCGAAGACATACGGCGAGAAGGACGGCTTTTACTTGAAGGCAGCCGCCAAGTATGTCACCGAATTCAATGGATGGACGGGCTTCGGATTCGGCGTGTGACTGTTGAGGAGCAACCTTGAAACTAAACAACACTACTGATGTACCTAGAACCTAACCCTGACCATCCACCCTCACTTGTTCATGACCCCTGGCCCCGTTTTGCCTTGTTGTCGAGAGATTTGCAGCCCGGGGATGTCCTGAAGTCACCTAGTGAAAGGCTGCGACCTCGTTATAACAATGGCCAGCGCCAACGGCATAGTCGCAATCACTACCAGGGAACTGGAGAATTCTCTTGGCCTTGCTGGTAGGCCTGCTGCAGCCGGTTATGTGGACGGCCACTCCGTTGAAGTCCATGCAGACATCTTTCCGCATGGCACACCTCCCCTTGCTGATGCCAAACTTCTTGCTGCAGTTGACGCCTCCGTGGTTCTTGACGCAGCCTTTGCTGGGACACTCTACGTTCTCGCAACGCTTCTCCAAGCCGTGGTCGTGGTCGTCGTCGTGGTCGTGCAGGTCCTTGTACCCGAAGTCATAGACAAAGACGTTTCCAACACGACGGTGTGGTAGGACCCTCTCCGAGAGGTAGATGACACCGTCCTTGATGATGTTGCCGTCAACGCCGCGGACGTGGTCCGTCTGATAACGGCCAACAACGGCGTAGTCGCCATCGAGCCGGTCAATCTCGAACTCGCCCAGCTCGTTGGCCTCGATCATATGGGAGCCGTGCTCGACAAGGGCGTTTTCGACCGGGAAGTAGATGCGGAGCTCCTGGCTGGCCGCGTCGTAGAAGTGGCGCTCCAGCCGCTTCATCACCTCGGAGTTGGCGTGCCACGCCTCTGCGAACTCGTCAACGTCGGCCTCCGGAATCTTGATCTTCTTGCAGCCGATGAGCTTCACGGTTGCGTTGGGGTGCTTGTAGCTGCGGGAGTTGATGAAACCTTCCTCGTACGTGTGGAGTTCACGTCTCACTACCTCGTGAGACGGTCCTGGCCGGCCTGCAGCCGGGGTCCATGTGATTGCCGAGGCTGCAAAAAGTGCAACTTGAGAGAATGAGAGGCGCATTTGATATTGCGTTGATCAGATGCAAAAGGAGTACTGATAGTTCAAGTTAATATAGCCAACAATCATTCCCTGGGGCTCCTGGGACAAGGAAGGTTTGACAACGGAGACGGGAGGGCGGAAGTGACCAATTTAAAGATGATCACCTCTGCCCATCTGGACGTCGCCTGTTACCTGCGAGCATTCGGCTTGATACAGACGCTAAGCGACCAAATACGACCATCTGAGGGGTTGGTGCCATCGGTTCTCGCTTAAATATAGTACGGCCCGGTGGCCGTCCTGTCAACGGTGCAGGAAAGCTCAGCTGAGCCCAGCCACTGGCGCTAAATATGCGAATCAGTAGACTAGCATGCGGGGGAGGAAGCTAGCCATGGGAGGCAGTGCACCGGAAGAGTGTAAATAGAGGAAGATCTCACCTGAACCCAGCTACCGGCTGAGGCGGCCGCACAGCTTTGCTTTTGTGAGATCAGATGTGAACTGGCTTGGGGCATCGAAAGAGGTAGTGTCGGAGGTTTGGACTAAAATAGTTAGAATACCGTTCACAGTAGTAGCTTCCCTTTCACGCATTCCAGATCTCTCGAGACTGAGGACGCCCTGCTGGAAATCAGGTGAGAACCATATGTAGCATTTCTTTTCTATGCCACAAACCGCATCCGCTCAACCATAGATCACTCTTCGAAGCAGTAAGCAATGAATGCTGTCCCAAGCACGCCTTCCCAACACTAATTGCTCTCAAAGACTGTCCAGACCAAGCTTCTGCCTCAGCGCCCAGAAGCCCGGGACATAGCCCGTCAGGAAGCCGAATACGATCCTGCTGACAATAACGGGGGTATACTTCAGTGATGCATTGCCTCCCTTGCTCGAGACTCCAATGGCTTTGAGGTCACCGTACTGGTCGTGGCATGCAAGCTCCACAAACGCAGCCCCAAGGTCTTCGTACGAGCAGGCGAGGTTAACATGCTCTGTGCTGAGCTTACTCCCAGACGGCGGCTCCTCCACCAAAACCGGTGGCTGCACCAGCAGCACCGACAAGAGAGAGGGCGCTGCCAGAAGGATATCCTGAGCCTTGGCTAGGTCCTGGTATGGATAGTAAAAGGCGGTCTGAATGAACCAATTCGCCAACCATGGGCGTGCGGCGGCAAAGCGCTCGTTCTTTGAAGACGACGACAGATAAACAAGGCGCAGCTTCTTGAACGAAGAATCCCGACGCCTCAATTCCTCCACTGCGGCCACAATGTTGCGAGCAGAATCCTGTAGGATGCTTATGCCACGGAGGTTCTCGTTCTCACCCAGCGTGACAATGGCTGTGTTGGCGCCAGACAAACAGGAGATCAAAACTGACAAGTCGGATATTGCTCCCTCATAGATCTTGACGTTCTGGGAGGCTGCCGAAAGTTGAGGAAACAAGCCGAAAAGCTTTTGCTTGGATCGTACGTAGATCTGGAGGTTGTGCGTCCCGTCCTCAAGCAGCAACCGGAGGACGGATCGTCCGGTCTTGCCAGTGGCTCCGAGCAGGGCGATGGTATTGTTGCCTGGCTGCATTTTAAGCTTGTATTCAAGCAAGGCGAGGCGCAGACTGCGTTCTCGTTACCCTGACATGAGTCGTAGCAGAGTACTGCGGTGCAGCAAGACGCTTGTCTTTATGTGAGGATTGGGCCCGCGACCCATGTCGCTCTTGTCCCGCGCATGGGTCCGCTCGCCAATTTCATGCACTTCCCGTGTACTCAACCCTATTCTTACTGGACTGCCCGAGAGCGGGAAGTGGTTAGGCATGATTTCATAGTGTTTTTGGGTAGCAGTGGTAGTAGTAGGAGTTGCATCCATGGATAAATCGGATATTGTTTGACTTCGGCCACCGATAGACGGGACGCGCCTGTCCGGCTCCATTCGGACTCCAGGTTTCCCCGCTTAGGTAATGACCGGGAGAGGAACCTCAAAGCCCCGATTTCCCTTGCCCCACCCTGACGCGAGCCGCAACCTGGAATTCTTCCCGTGGGTCGCAGTCAGCATGGCCAAGACATCCAACCCATCCAATTGTGTACCTATCCTATTGTCCACCGGATCGCACTCATTCGTCTTGATGCACTTGTTTACTACACACTCCCGCTATGACCACTACCAAAGGCTTAGACTAGTCGACGGCGAACATGACGGCTCGTCCCCAACCTTGTGTCCGCGCCCCAGCGTCAAACATACCCCTACGTGCAAGTGAACCTTCTTCAATGGGCTTACAAGCTGACAACTCCCAGAAACGACCTTACATAACCAATTGTCAGTGAATTTGTGTGGTTCACGATGGAAACGCTTGACGAAGCTGTAGCAGTGCCAATTGCCCGCCAAGCCACCTCGGGCCTCTTGGTGCAAGCCAAGGCATGGCGAGGCTTATCTGAACGTTTGATGCATGATGCAGACCCGACTTCATGTCAGCAATGTTACAGTGGGATAGCCTCTTGAATGTACTCCTGTGTACTGAGAAGTGTAGGTAACGCGAAACATCACTTGAGAACACAGACGGAGTTCTCGTCTTATTGCTTGCATTACTAATGTTCAAAGTCCTTCCAAGTTTCTCAACAGTGCCAAATTTTGAATAGCGGCAAGGCCATACAACGACGTGATGTTCGTAGAGACCCACGGGGCCTCATCGACCTTCGTGAGCGCTGCACTTGGCGGCACCTCCTGCGTCCTCCACTCTACCGAGCCATCATACCCATCTGTGGCACTGAACTCTTCCCAAGCCCGTTGGGCAAGCGCTATGTTGGAGAGTCTTACCGCAGCATAAGCTGTCAGTCGAGAGTGCCCCTGTCGGAGCTGAAGCTTGCCGAAACTCACTCCATATCGCTGCAGCTGCTCCTCCGCCGAGGCATTGAAGTATTGGCAGTAGTCCAGCCATGCATCCTCGAAGCCGTGTGGGAGCTCCTCAGCAAAGGACTGAATGAGCTCTGCGCAGATCTCCACAAGACCGAACATGGCTGATAGATGCGATATCTTCACCACACCTTGGTTCTGGGGGTCAGTCAAGGGGGGCGAGATCTCGCCCGTATGCATATTGTACAGAGCAAGGCCGGTGACGAAGCCGTTTCTGAGATCAGCAATACCAGACATCGTTCGCAGGAGCTTCTGCTTGGCCAGCGCCGCCTGGCTTCCATTTCTCTCCCACTCAATGAACCAGGAGGAGGCAAGCGCTGACCAGTCTGTGCCCAGAGAGATGGAAAGAGCCTCCGAATTTGGATGATATGCTCCTCTGTCAGCCCGGACCTTACGATAAGGGTCTAGCACCAGGAAGACCTTCTCTGCCTCTAGCGTCTCCTCAAGCAACTCGCCAACCCGCTCGTCACCCCCGGACACGAAGTAGAAGACCCGCCGGTAGAGTGCGTTGGAGACGCGTGCCTGCTTGCAGCTGTCGCCCCAGTGCTGTACCCCGTGCCTGGTTCCGAGCCCTTTGTACGGTCCCAGGTGATACAGGTCGACCTCACCCGTGTGTCTCGTGAGTGCCTCGGCGACACGGAAGACGTCCTCGCGCCCGGTGCTGAGAAAGTACAGCCACAGCCACAGGTCCGGCGACAGTTCCGAATTGTCCCAGGCGTACCCGCCGATGTCATAGCGCCATGTGTGTCGGTCTGCGTCGTAGGTGTGCATCACGTCACCATGGTCCCAAAAGCCGTACCATCGGCGCTGGTCTATCTGCTTGCGGTAGAACTGGAAGAGAAACTCAAGGTGGTCTTGAACAACGGACGTGGAGTCTGGTTCGGGTGCAGAAGGGGTGTTTCGTTGCAAAGGAGCCCAATACTGACCCAGCGCAGCTGTTTCGTGGATGTGTTCTGGTGCAGCCATGAGCACTGGTGGTGTGCGGATGTAGTCAGCCAGTTGGGACACTTCACCGGCTGTTGGTGTATGGCTCAGACCAAACACGAATATCTCACTTGTCCTGGCTATGCCGTAAGGTGAGCCCAGACCTTCTTCCCAGTCCTCGTATGTGACCTTGAGAGCGTCCAGCTGATCGTCGTATGTCTCCTGACCTAGGCCGTCATGGTAGGGTCGGAGATCCATGGGCTCGGCGGATGGGCTGTAAAGCCAGAGGGTAATTTCACCGACATCCTCGGCAGCGCCTTGGATGTCGAGTGACGTTGGGTACCTCTCCCAGAAATTCCGAAGACCGACAGCGAGCCCTCCAGTGTGGGCTGATCCGAGGAAAGCTAGGCCTCCTGCCCTTGTGCCGCCCGGTATGTTAACCCAGCTGTGACCCTGCTTTGTTCTCTTCTTCAAGGTGAAGCCGTCCGGCGAGAGCTGCAACAGGGAGTAGTCACTCCAAGAGGGAACATAGTGAAAAAGACGAGAGAACTCGGGATCCCATGTTGCAATAGGTGGTGTCGGCTTACCCTGTCTTTGCAGGTCACGTACAGTGATGCCGGGATCCTTCCACAGGCCCGTGACACCCTGCACAGCCTCTGAGAACACCCCGCCATTGACTCCCGCAATACGGACGTGTCGGTCGTGAAGCTCGTTGCCTTCAAGCGGCACCCGGAAGCGAATGCCCAGTCCGCGGACAAAGGATGTCTGAGGATTACCATCATAGACCAAGGTGTGGACAATCCGAATGGCCTCGGAGCCGGCATACAGGTAGAATCTGAGGGTGAAGGGTATTGATAGGCCTATTTCGTTAGCAGGATGACTTTGATCGTCTGCCTTGTGCTTCCCTCGTAACACCACGACGGCACGAACTGGACCACTTTGATCAACCTCAACCTCATCGACTAGGCCCTTGAAACACTGCCAGGGTTCTCCGCCTAACGCATCCTCGCCCACTGTTGTCGGCTGAGATAGAAGGATCAGCTGTCCATTCTGGCCGAGAATTGAGCCATTTCTCGCCACAATCTTGCCTAGGACGCATGTCCCTGACCTAGGGAAGGACACCGCGATCTTCCCGGTATCCACCAGGATGAAGTCGTGCGAGGAGCTGACGCTGAGCCTAGGTAAATCCGGCCCGTAAAGGTCCGGTATAGGAGGTTCTGGCTCGGTGTACGTGTCTTGGATCTCTGCCAGAATGTGATAATTCTCCGAAATGGAGATGGTCGAGGGTATTGCGTGAGCCGACCACTTGACGGAACCATCTGGCCATACAGCAGTCGTCCAAGACTGCAGCGGAATGGCCTGTCCAGCGTCGTCTCTACAGATGAAGGTTGTCTGAGATGAAGGACAGAGGCCTCTAGGCCAAGGTAGACCAAACGTCACGCCAAAGCTGACTGGCTTCTTCTCCCCGAGCCAATGGACTGTGGCAACCTTTCCGCCGTGTGAGAAGGCCATGATCGGGGTATGATGCACCGGAGGTAGGGCAATTGACGGGGGCACTTCGGTCCTTACAACACCGAGTGCAGTGGAAATCGGTAGGTGCCGACCTCTAACAAGCTAAGTCAGAGCGGATGGGTTGCCTCATGCAGGCTAATCAGTGACGCAGGGTCAAGATGAGTGTGGCGGACTTCTCTGAAAGGATCTTAGAAGCTCAAGGTTCTGAGTGTGCAGCCATTGGACGCGGGTGTGCTGGTGCAATATGAGACTCGAAGGTGGGGACTTGCTCATCGTTCCTGGGAATTGCGACATCTGCGACCCTTAAGTACCTGGCAGTCTCCTCGTTCGGGTGCACCTACCCACCATCAAACGACGCTATGGACACGCTAAAGAGAACCGTGTAGATAACGCAGGATTCGTGGTCGACATGGGATATCCCGTCGGTTGTAATCCTGCGGTCGCGGCCATCAACAGGATCGGCCGAGTGGACCGCCTTGGGTCACCCAGTTCATGGCATCACCTATACCATGGATCGCGAATGCAGGGTCTCTTCCATGGAGCTGGATCTGATGATAAAGATGATTTTTCGCTTGTACATGAAGGTGATGTTGATAAAGGTACCAAAGACCCTCCGAAACCTCCCTCGGGTTCAGGTCCTGAGCTGCCAGCATCTGAAGTGAATTCTGATCCTGCGCTTTCTCACCGAAGCTCAACCTATCACCACAATGGCTGCTAGTTCCGATATCACCTCCCCAAGTGATAGCCATCCCTCGTCAGAGAGGGACCCCAGCATCGAAAAGAAGGGAGACGCCGTTCCCAAGTACGAGGTCACAGTCACCGACACGAGTGATCTCGTTGAGCCTGAAGATCCCGATCAGTCTCACGGCTTCCTGCAGCTGCTCAAGGGCACGAAGGGTCGGCGGGATCTCGACGCCATCGCCACCGTCCGGAGTGTCTTCGATGATCCCGCTCTGGCCCGGTACTACTACCCACACCCCGGTTATGAGAACCTGCACCAATTTGACCCGTCGGAGCGGTGGACGTACCGCGAAGAGCGCTCAGTGCGGCGCAAGACGGATTGGAGGATCTTTGTCTGGATTCTGGTCATGTTCTTCGGCCTGAACATTGACCGCGGTAACCTGGGCAACGCCGTGGCGGACAACCTCCTGGGCGACCTGCATATCAACACCAATGACTACAACAACGCGCAGAACATGTACCGCGTCGGCTTCCTCATTGCCGAGATTCCCTCCCAAATGATTGGCAAGTGGCTCGGCCCTGACCGCTGGATCCCCGTTCAGATCATTCTTTGGAGCTTGGCTAGCGGTGGCCAGTTCTTCATGCACAACCGGGCAGGTTTCTTCGCCTGCCGATTTTTTATTGGCCTCTTCATGGGCGGCTTCATCCCCGACTCCATCCTGTACCTGTCGTACTTCTACAAGAAGAGCGAGATGCCCATCCGCCTGGCCCTTTTCTGGTTCGTCGACTCCATGTCTGGCGTCATTGCTTCCTTCATCGCCTACGGCGTGCTTCACATGCGCGGCGTGGCCGGTCGGGAGGGCTGGCGATGGTTGTTCCTCATCGAAGCCCTCATCAGCTTCGTCATCGGCCTCTGCAGCTTCTTGTTCCTGATCCCCGGTCCCACCCAGACCAAAACGTGGTGGAACCCCAAGGGCTACTTCACAGAGCGAGAGGAGAAGATCATCGTCAACCGGGTGCTCCGCGACGACCCCTCCAAAGGTGGCATGCACAACAGAGAGCCCATCACGTTGCCCATGCTCTGGCGCAGTCTGAAGGACTATGATTTGTGGCCGGTCTATATCATCGGCATGATCTTTGAGATTCCTACCGCGCCGCCCAAGACGTACCTGACTCTCTCGCTCAAGGCCATCAAGTTCAGCACTTTCCAAGTCACCCTGCTGACCATCCCCGTCACGGTGTTTGCCTCCATTAACCTGCTGTGGATCACCTATTTGACGGAGCGGTTCCGTGACATCTCCATCATCGGCGTTCTCTCCCAGCTGTGGACACTCCCTTTGCTGATTGTCCAGTACAAGATGGGCGAGTCCCTCAGCCACAACCACTGGGGTCAGTACGCTCTCAGTTTCATCCTCTTGGGATGGCCGTCCATGCACGCGGCCCACGTGTCTTGGTGCTCACGCCTGAGTAACGCCGTGCGCACCCGGGCCGTCAGCGCCGCCCTCTACAACATCACCATCCAGCTGTCCGGCATCGCTTCCTCGAACATCTACCGCGAAGATGACAAACCCTTGTATCACCGCGGTAACAGCCAGCTCATTGCCATCAATGTGGCCACCATAGCCGCGTACGGGCTGGCTAAAGTTTACTATGCATGGAGGAACAAGCAGAAACGGACGCAGTGGGATGCCATGTCCGGCGACGAGAAGGCACGGTACCTCGAGAATAGCGGGAAACTGGGCAACAAGAGACTTGACTTCCGCTTTGACAGCTAGATCTTTGAGCTGATGAAGTTCATAATCGTATAGATAGTACTTCGCTTGCTTAGATCTGAGTGAATCATAGGTACACGTGGATTTACAAGGTCAGCACGGTATAGCATACGAATAACAAGTGTGAACATTTGATGTCCTCCCAAATACTTCTCTCCATAGTCAATCCATGGTGGCTCATGCAATACTTCTACAAAAATAACGAACCAGGAGCGTCTTGCTTCCAGCACTTCATTCGTAGTGGCCTTGCAAAACGTTGGTGGCTAGTTGCATTTCTTGGCAAGTTGAGGAAACAGTACCGTGAAGCCACAAAACGCCAGGCCACTGCCGCTGCTGTTGTGTGCCACTGTATTGGGTCGGTCGTGGAGGTCGGCCCGCCGCATGAGCCGCTGTTCCCGTCTTGGACAACACAGTAGTCTGGGGTGACGCGCGTCAGATGAGGCAAGGTGGACATGGGATCACGTCAACGGTCAGCCATTAATCCACCAATAAAAAAGCCGGCCTACAGTATCTGCCACTGATCGCTCGTTGTGTCCATCTCGAGAGGTTGTCCTGCACGGGAAGGACGCCGGTCACGGCGAGGTTAAGCTCCATTTCCACATCTCGTAGGGATGCCGCTTTGCCGCACCGGACAGGATGACAAGTGTCTCCTTCTTCATGTAGATTAGCTGCTCCGACAAGCGTCTTGCACGCCATCGCCGAGACTACTTCATCTGCGTAATCGACATGCAGGCCAGCACGTGTTTGGCAGTTGTCGAGTTACGTCCTTGGCTAAAGCTTACTTGTGGGACAAGTCCCGCACTGATGCATGGTCATGGGTTGAGGTCGGTGATTTGGAGCTGGGCCCGGTGTAGCACTTGATCGTTTCTCCCGACATCTCCAAGGTCAGAGGAGAAACGACAACATTGTTAGGTTACCCGACGGGATATTCACGCAGTGCGCAGTAACGATCCAGTGCCTCTGATCCTGGTAGATCGGCAACATCACATCCAGCCAGTCGGACCTAACTTTCATACCCGCGTACCCTACAGGTGTCAGGGCCATATCACCTAGGATGAACGTAGAGCATCTTCTCTCCATCATCCACCTGCGACCATGATGATAGATGATGATAACTTGCTATTCCCATCTAAATGACGGAATGGTACCCTTGCGCTTGTGTGAGACTGGTTCCAGCCCGAGTAAATAAATACACGTTATATGCTTGTCTTCAGCAACCCGTTGTATATGATCTTAAACTCCCGAGCATTTGTCATGCAAGGGAACGACTACATCAGTGAACTGAAATAATCACCACTGTCCCCAAGCAAGCCTGTCCATCTGACCAAAGATGAAGTTTCAGGCGTCTTATCTGCTTCTACACCTCGCGGGCTTGTCCATCGCTCAGCTTACAGGCCCAGTTGGCCCAACAACTGGTCTATCCCACAAGACACGAGAATGCAGTGTCCTGGACTACGGCGCCATCAACGACAACTCTACAGTCATTGCGGATGCACTAGAGGCAACCTTTAGTGAGTGTGTACTAAACAACCCAGGAAGCAGACTTGTCGTACCGGAGGGTGAATACCTTCTCAACAGGTCGGTCGTCTTGAGTAATGGGACGAATTGGGCGTTTCAGCTCGAGGGCCTCATCACCCTTGCATATGGAGGAAACTACTCAGTCAACCGTGGGTTGATACTGCAAGGATTTGCCGGAGTCCAGCCCTTGAACAACACCATTAACGGCGAGGGTGACCACCTGTTTTTAGAGAACGGTCTTGTCATAGTCAATGGTACGTTGCGGCCTTTGTCCCCAAGGTAGACTCACAGACTCGAACTTACACAGCACAGCTGTCGACTTTGAATTCTATTCGTCGACTGGTAAGGGGGCTTTCCAGGGTCAGGGCTACATTTATCGTAACTCGAAAAAGTCAGTTACCATTAAATCAGATCTCTGCTTCTTCCCGGTAACGCACTGACACCTTGAAACCAGCACCGTCCGTCCTCGCCTGATACGCTTGATCTCACCCGTCAATGCCTCGGTCCACGATCTGATCCTGGTAGATAGCCCCAAGTTCCACATTGTCTTCGACTTCGCAGTCAACCTCGAGGTCTATCACCTGACCATCCGAGGGGCAAATCTGGGCTCTTATGACGGAGTTGATGTTGTCGGTACGAACTACTGGATCCATGACATCGAAGTAAGACACTCTGCCCGCCGCCTGACACGCCGGTTTCTACATCAGCTGACCTCCTCCAGGTGACGAACAGAGACGAGTGTGTCTCTGTCAAGAGTCCATCCAACCATGCCCTGGTGGAAAACCTCGTCTGCAACCAGGCTGGCTCTGGTATCTCTATAGGCAGTCTCAACGTCTCTGCGTCGATCGCCAATATAGTGGGTGCAATGCCAGATCTAGGAGTAGTTCCTCCCAACTCACACCCATCTCTTAGCATGCCAGGAACATTAGCATCATACAGGGCAACAACATAGCCTTCATCAAGACATACCCCGGCGGCTCGGGCTATGTGACCAACGTTACGTTTGAGAACTTTCGATCCAAGGCATCACTGTACGGCATGAACGTCAACCAGTACTGGCAAAACACCAACACTCCGGATACAGGATCAGTGACACTGAGTAACCTGATTTTCAGAAATTTCTCTGGTGTGCACGAAGCTGAATAGTGAATACATTTGACCTTGCCGAAGTACTCATCGTTTTGCAGGTTCTGTGGCCAATGGCGTTCAGCGGCCACCGCTCTACTTGGTTGCCAACGACCTGACATTCGCGACGAACGTGACAGTGGAGGAGTTCTCCGTGTGGACAGAGAGCAATGACCATGTCGTAAACAAGGTCAGCAACGTCTTTGGCAACGGCGATGACTCTTACAATCCGGACAACGGCATCAAGACGCTTGCGTCGGGCGAGACACCGGCGCCGTACACGAGCACGATTACGATTACCGCTTCACCAACGAACTGGGTTGCGCCGCCCTCGCCGACCTGGGCTGCTCCAAGCACGGGATATGGAAGTAAGTGGACTGACTGAACTCTTTCCGAACCTGAATAATATGGCTCAAAGCCCTAATAACGAAGACAGCCGACATCCCAATTCCGGTCTACACGCCAGAGCCGCTGTGGTGGCCACAGGGCGACTACGACAAGCATTATTGGGGAAGCTTTTAGATTCACAAACCCAAGCTAAGCTTTCAGTCTGACAAGGCCGGGGACGAGGTGGATGAAGGAATTACTAGTATTGCCAAATGCACGGAAGCACTTTGGTGGCAAGGACTGGTGGTGTAGAGGGTCGAGCCATAATGGAGTCAAATAGCTCATGCTCTGGCAGCTGGAAGGCATACATTGCACTATTGCTAGTACTTCAAGAAGCATAATGTAGCAGAATTATGTCAATGATACGATAGCTGTGACAGGTGAGAGTACGTCTATCACTTCGACCAGGATAACAGCCTTAGCGCGCCTATCACAAACCCTGGTTCTTCCTGTCCTGCACATCCACTCTGGGGGATCACGACATTTGCTCCGAAGGTTGCGTCAATATCATTCTAACTGACCTCGCTTCTCCCGATGCTTCTTGCGACAATTAAATCCACGCTATACTCAATGAGGAGGGCTTCCTTGCACGACTCCGCTGAGCATAAGTCTTTAGCCAGAGGTTCTGCGGGAGAAAGTTATCTGCCCCTGACACTCCGACCTCGGCAGGCACGCTAGAGCTGTCATGTCCAGTTATCATGCATCCTTGCAGAGCCACTCTGGTTCCACGTTGCAACTAGGATTGTGTCTGATATCGTTGTCTCTGGCCTGGTTTTGCTCTCTTCAGGAACTTCTGCAAGCCGGACACAATACTCGGGAAGGGATTCTGCGGGCAACCTCACATAAACAACACCAACCAGCAAACGGATGGCACGCAAGAACGTTCTCCTGCTCGTCGCAGACGACCTAGGCAAGCAGCTAGGATGCTACGGCTGCCCGTATATCAAGACCCCCAACATTGACAAGCTCGCGGCGGAGGGCGTCCG
The DNA here is from genome assembly GCA_003635345.1 of Coniochaeta pulveracea. NCBI lineage: Eukaryota > Fungi > Ascomycota > Sordariomycetes > Coniochaetales > Coniochaetaceae > Coniochaeta > Coniochaeta pulveracea. The sequence goes on along the minus strand of QVQW01000086.1, from coordinate 51,238 downwards.
GTTCGACTATGCGTTCGCTAGCACCGCCTCTTGCAGCGGCAGCCGTTCGACCATCTACACGGGCATGCACACGCATCAGAACGGACAGTATGGTCTCCAGAGTGGCAAGCACCACTTCATGACCTTCGACCACGTAGACACCGGCCCGGCCATCCTGTCCCGGCACGGCTACCTCACCGGCATTGTCGGCAAGATCCATGTTGGCCCCGACGCTGTCTACCCCTGGGAGTTCAAGGCGGAGAGTTTGAGCAGAGACGTCTTCTGGAGCGCCGACAGGGCGGCAGAAGTCTTCGAGGCATCGAAGGAGGACGGGCGCCCCTTCTGGCTGACTGTTGGGTACCATGATCCTCACCGCGACCGCACCAGAGGCGGGTTTGGGAATGATGAGGAATTTGATGAGACGATTGAGAAGGTCAAGTACCTCCCCGAGGACATGACAATCCCAGAGTTCCTGAGTGATACTCCGGGCGTCCGCCAAGAGCTTGCGAGCTATGCGGAGGCCATCAGCCGTTTGGACCAGGGTGTGGGCAGGATCCTGAAGAAGCTGGACGAGTCCGGTCTCGCCGACAGCACGCTGGTGATCTTCATCAGCGACAACGGCCCGCCGTTCCTGAATTCCAAGACCACCCTGTTCGACGCCGGCACCCGCCTGCCGCTGATCATCAAACACCCGGACCTCCCCCCATCAGTCAACCAGAACCTGGTGTCCTACGTTGATGTGCTCCCTACCATTCTGGAGTGGACCCTCGGACCAGAGTTCGATAAGCTAAAGAACGAGCGGGCGGGCCTGTCCTTCCTCCCGGTGCTTGGTGCCACGGAAGAGCTGCCGGAGTGGGACCACGTATTCGGCTCGCACACCTTCCATGAATCCACCAACTACTGGCCGACACGGTACATCCGGACGCGCCGGTACAAGTACCATCGGAACATCGCCTGGCGTCTGGACTTTCCCTTTGCTAACGACATCTACGGCTCACTCACCTGGGAAGACATTCGTAATGCGGACACGGAGCCCAAGATGATCGGCCAGAGACCTTTGAAGGAATACTTTTTTCGCCCGCCCGAACAGCTCTTCGACCTGGACAACGACCCCGCGGAGGTGAAGGATCTAGCAAAGAATCCAGAATACGCGACTGTCCTGGAGGATTTGAGGACTCGACTGGAGGACTGGCAGAGGAGAACTAATGATCCATGGCTCTACCGCGACGGCATCTCCATCTTGCTGAACAAGCATCATTTAGATGCGGGCCTGGCCGTTCCGGATACCTGGGATTTGGATGTGGAGAAGCCCGGGACGAAGGACAACACCAAGATGTACAATAACAAGCCATTTGGTGTCAGGGGGCCGAGATCATAGCCAAAGAATGACAAAGTCTACACACATTGTGACGTGACATACTGGTGTAAAGGCCCTTGCCCGGTACGGGCCCGTGTCAAAGTCAATGTGAAACATAGAGTATGTCTCGTGAGCGACTTACCTGGAGCAGTGAGGACATGCCCTGGTTTGGGGGCTGCCAACAAAGCGACAGATGTAAGAGGAGTCGAGAACTCGCCGTCATATGTTTCGGCTGCATCCGCTTAACCAGCTGTCCGCGTGGACCGTGCGGAAGACCTTGCCCAGCCTATGTGGGAGGAGACCGGCAGAAGGGACGAGTATCCGTGTGGGGCTCTCAACCTCTTCTATAGCGCCGTGGACGAGAGCGATATCAGACAACCTGTCCCAGCATTCAGATGGATGTTTCCAGCGGCGTGAGTCCCTGCTACCCGATCCCGACTCCTTTTGTTCGTGGCTGTCCCATGGAGGACGTGTTGAGACGTCGTCGCTTTCGACGATATATAGGAAATTCGTTTTCGTGGGTTACTCGTCAGGTCGGTGTCTCTCTCAATCGTGTAGAGTCGATGAGCTGCAGCTGTTAGGGAGCAAGTCGAGGAAGGGTACAGGAGCTCGTGATCGAAGGTCACTGTTTGCGGTCGCGTTGGTCCACGGTGGATTTTGTCGGAGGCTGTGCGAATGAGGGCCTGGAGTACAAGCAGTGCGGCTCGCGATGCGTACCGATTGTGTGATCTCATTTCCTGGGCCAATGGTTCATCGCTAATGATGGCGTACGTCGTTGCATGTTGGCTTGCGGCAGGGCCGTCACGGAACCAAAAAGTTGATGTTTTTGTTTACTGCATAAGGTACCTAGGTACCGTACAGGGGAAGAGTGGGGACGGAAGGTTATCATTGGGCCAGGGCAGCTCTGTTGCCCCGCCGGACTAATTTAGGTATTGGAAGGTATCGCTTAAGGCCCATGTCATGACAGCAACAAGACTTTTAGTGCCTGACTTCCCTCTTGTCCCAACTCTCATTATACAAACCGTACTCGACCATACTTCTGCCACGGTCCTCCTTCCTTATACCTATTCCCCCTACTTGGCACTCCGTCGGGGCCATCCTTTTCAGACCATGATAGTCGCCAGTCAGCCTTGAGAAGACCTCCAACGCGTTGTTCCTCCCGATGTCCACCAAATCCCTCCCGTTCATCTTCACGTACTCATCGAACCATACACTCCCGTTGGGAATACTCTCGAATGGATAGTCAATGGCGAACATGACGGCTCTGACCCCAACCTCCTGCACCGCACACATCAGCGCCGGCGTGGAGAAATGCCCGGACGTGGTGATGAACAGCTGACTTCCGAAGTAGTCCCTCACGCACTTGTCCTTCCGCATAGGCATATCCGCAAAGCGTGCTCTGTTGAGCTTGTGGTCAATCCTGTACAGATCATAGGATATCTGCTCCCCCATGTGGCCCACCACAATCTTCAGCTTGGGGAACCTGTCGAGCACACCACTCGTCACGATCCCGAGCACGTGCATGGCAACCCGCTGTGCATATCCCAAGGCAGAGAACTCCAGCCATGGTCGTCCTTTCCACATCATGTCGTGTATCGGGCCCGCCGCAGCCCGAGGATGGACATAGACAGGACAGTCTAGCCTCTCCGCCTCAGCCCAGAACGGGTCATACTCCTTTGAATCATAGAAGATCATGCCCTCCTTTCCCTCTCCGTCCCTGCAGGTCTGGAAGTCGTTGAGCATGACGCCGACGAACCCATTCTTTCCTTGGAAACATCTCCGCAGTTCCTCTGCTGCAACAGCTGCATCGTGCATGGCTACTGAAACCATGCCAGCAAACCGGGACGGGTTCTTTGCGACTTCGTCGGCCCTGCGGTCATTGGCGAGTTTGGCCAAAGCGGCAGCAGAGCTGGGGTCGGCTTCACCCTGAGCGCCAGGGGAGGAGAGAGACAGTACCATGAGGTCCACGCCGTTCTCGTCCATTTGTTGTAGGCGCGTGCCATGCACGTCCATTAGATTGGAAGCCAGATCGCCACCAATGACGCCCTTGGGCGCCAGAGTGGTTGGGTCGTAGGCCTTGAAGTTCTCGGGAATGGCCCATGCCTCTTCAAGGGCTATCTTGCCTAACATTGTGGGATGATGAATCGGAAAACGGGAGTGTCTTTGAGTGTCAAAACAAGTGCGCGAGGGTATGCAGCTCCTTGAAGTAGCAAGAAGGAGAATGACGACCAGACGGACAGAGAATCGGTAGGAATTGTGCCTCCTGGCATGACTTATAGCCAAAATCACCACGGCTTCTAGCATGGTGATGCCGAATTACCCCTTACTCCGCATTGACGTACTTCCCTCATGGGTAACATTGGACGTACCCTTATCTCCCCGGATCTCCGCCCTCCCCGCACCGCTATCTACCGGTGCATGACACCAGGAACATCGGCATGTCGAGGTATTCTTAGCAAGCTACTGTGATTCATCTTACAAAAATGGCAGCGACAGATGCTCGAGTTGATCAGACAAACCCGAGTGAATATCGTTGCAGAAGCAACCATGGCAACTCACAAAGCACGGTTAATAGAAGAGAAGGCTATCATCAGATAGCAACGAGGCATGATCCGACTGTGGGATTGTCAGTAGCATAGACGACAGGTATCTCTTGGCCATCTAATTACCCTTCCTTTCGCCTTGGATTGGACTTGGCATTTGTTATTACATGATCAAGCCCTAGCGCATCAAGAACTCATATAACTCCCAGCTCAAAGATCGTTATGGAAGGTTGGTGGCGCCTGCCATGAAAGGTGGCGTAACCTGGGGCCGTAGAACCGCAACAGCACGACAGGAAGCATCAGCACAAGGTTTATGAGGGCAAATGTAAGCCATGCGAACTGGTAGTCGATTTCATCGCCTAGAGGAATGCTTGAACACGGGCGCAACATCATAAGTTAGCATCAATATCCTTCAGCGTGAGACCAAGTTAGGGTAGGTAGGACTCAGGGGAACATACGCATAGAACGAGATCAAACATGAGAAGACCTGTCGGAAGGTATTGAACAGAGTGGAGATTTCTGCGCTCTGTGGCTTGTAACACTGCATACGTTTCAGTATGGGTCGAGTTGAGCTGATGTGTAGGATTAATGGATGCAAAAGAGGACTCACGTCTGTCGTGTACGCATAAAGCACCGTGGTGGCAATCTGCAAGCCCAAGCCGGCAATCCTCATGCCAAAAGCACTGCCAATCCAGCCCACAGTGTTGTGATGAGAGAGACAGACGCCCTCGATAATGACTCCGACTGGGATGAGGAGTTCACCCCAGATAACGTTGAGTCGGGCCTCCGGCAACCGATTACCTCCATGTGCCTTGGCATACCGGTTGGAGACCCAATCAGTCACCCAACCTGCACTGAACTCGCCGATCAGGCACCCCAAGGTCAGAGGAATACTGAGGAGCAGACCGATCTGCCAGTTCTTGAAGTGGTAGAACTGAGCAAACAGCTTGGATCCTGTGAGGGCGAACAGCACAGTGCCATAGCCGAAACACGTCATGTAATAGATGGCCGGGACAACCACCGCAATGTATCGAAGCATCTGGAAAGGTCTTGTAAAGTCGCGCCCCCGGAGTCGGCGGGTTACATGGCCATGTCTAAAGGTCACCAGGTCGAGATAGGACCTCTCCTTGTATGGCATGGATTCCGCATCATACCCCCTTGAGTATAGAGTCTCGGGCAGGGTAACGAGGGTGATGTCAAATGTGCCCAGCTGGATGTAACCGGGAATGTAGAAGCAGGCCTGCCAGCCGACATACTGGGAGACAAAGCCTCCGATCAGGGGCGCAATCTGCTCACAAGGAAATATCAGCAGCTGCACACATAAACGACAGACGGGTCATAGGAGGTGAAACTTTGGTGTGGAAATACTCACATGCGGTCCGTTCGTCAGGAAAAAGGTGTATATACCCATGTAAAGCCCACGTTCATGCTGGAAATAAAGGTCGCAAATGGTTGCTGCACCGATCGCCACCGTCGAGCCTGCCGCAATGCCGTTGAACACGCGAGTGATCAAGATGCCGTTCCAGGTGGTACAATATCCGGCAGCAATGTTGGTGACAGCCGCAATCAGGTTTCCAAGCAGGTAGATTGGTCGGCGGCCGTAGACATTTGCAAACGGAACGATGAGCAGAGGGCCGACGCCGGCGAAGACAATGTACACGGTAAGTTCTAAACGACAAGGTTAGTGGTCATGCTTCCTCTTACCGTCCGTCACCAAGAGTGTGCTTCGCGAAGATGGCCAAAGGAGCAGTCTCACCATAACTGATTTCCACGGGGGTCATTTTGAATATCTTCCCCATGGTGACGAAGGCTGGGTTGACCACAGCGGAGCTCATGGGACCCAGCATGGCAAGCCAACTGATCTGTAACGTCACGAGCAGCTTCAACATTGGGGACCAGTTCTGTGGCTGCTGTCAATATGGCTGCGTGTGTACCAGTTGTGAGTGCATACATACCAAGGGATCATCTCGGTGTGTTGTGGGCTGAGGTACAAGAGGAAGGCCCGCCTTGTCGAGGCGTGTGACATTGTCCTTGCCAGAGGTGGTCATCCGATCTATGTCTCCATGATCTGTGTTGTCCCCAGTCACTATCTCGTGCTGGGATGGCCTGAATTTCTCTGTATCAATTGATTGACGCTCCATGCTGTTGGGTATGTGCTTTGTGTGAGCCCAAACAACGAGGGGGCTCAGACTTGAGTACTGGAGACTAAGAAGAGACCTGACACGATATCTATTCCATGGTTGGGGGATCTCCAAAGCTTTGAATCGAACACGTCTCGGTCATATCTCCAGTCATATTCCCAAACTGCCGGGTTCGCCAATGTAACCATCCCCAGGACGCGATTGTCATTGCCGGCGCAGTACAGACGGGTGCCCAACAATTCGGGGAGTTAAGAGCGGAAGGCTAAAATCCAAACGGGTAAGACATTGAGATAAGATTGACACATTCCACCTGAATCTCAGTTCAACCAGCCGAATTAAGTTAGCTTCAATGACCTGCATTGTGCCTCTGTCGCTACATAAGCGAACGGGATCTGGGGTCCGGGGAAATAAGACGCTGGCCAATCCCAGATCAGTGAAAGCGCGGAGAATGTGGAGCTGTAAAACGCGGGGAAGTGGAACTGAGGGACCACGTCTGACATTGACACCATCGTGTTTTCGTGTACTGCGTGTCATGCATAACCCTTCCTCTGCTTATACGCTGGCTTGTAGCACCTATTGTAATCTTGTTCCAGGTGTGAGATGTCTGGCTTCTAGTATCAGCAGCCTCAAGCTCTTGTTCTCAGTTACTATTAAATGCTTGACGGTGGAGGAGGAGAAGGAGGAGAAGAAGGGGGAGCACCCGAGAAAGACGGTGGTATTGGTGAGGAAAGCGACCCGAAAAGCAACAGACGACAGGCCAAGCGCCGCAGAAATCGAGTTGCAGTGTCGTGCCACACGTGCCGGGCACTGAAGACGAAATGTGACGGCGTGAGGCCCACTTGCGCTACATGCGCACATAGCGGCAGATCATGCACCTACCTGCAACAGGGCATCTCCGGCTCCGGAGGCGTAGCAGAGACCGTGGTTGTAAGCCGACAGTAATCAACAGCCGACCGACACGTTTCCCCGGTAACTCCCCACCCATAGCTCTGGCTAAGTGACATGTCAAAAGATATCTTAGAAACCTCGAATAACGTCTCGCTGTACTCGAGCGCAGAGATGCCGCCATGGTGTCTGGAGTCGCGCCACATCCAGTTCATGAGCTTCCGGAGGTTAGGGACGAGCAGCTCCATCCACCAAGCTTGTCTTGCTCAAGCGAGAAGCAAGCTCCCGCCTTGGACAACCAGCCATCCTTCGATGGTTCTCACAAAGACTCACCAGCATCAGTAATCGCCGACGCTAATGTGTCCCTTGGCGGAGTTGCGTTTGCGCAGCTCATTCTGAACACGCTGCACGGCGGCGATGTCGTCAAGGCCCAGTCCATGTCCACCGATAACGAGGTGCGAGAAAAGCCGTCCCAGATCAATGAGGAAGACCTTGACAAGATTCCGTCCAACGCGGCGGAATTGTTAGCTCAGTTCTTCAACTTCCGACATCCCTTATCCCCCGTCTTTCATGTCCCCACAATACGACCTCTCCTCGACAGCGCCATACGTTGCCATTCTGGCGAGCGGCTGAGCACGTACAAACCCACCATGATCATCCTCAACATGATATTCGCCCTCTGCACTTCCCACTGGCTGATAGTCAGCGACGACACAGTGGCGAATCATCGTGCGGCAAGGAGACATTATGACATAGCCATGAGGCTCATGCAGCCGAATCTGCTCCGAGACTGGAGACTCGAGCACGTCCAGGCTCTACTAATCGGTGCCCGGTACCTTCAATGCTCCAGCTGTGCCGACGAATGCTGGAACGTCTTGGGCTTAGCCATCCGGATTGCCTACGGCCTGTGCCTCCACCGTGAGCCGCCCGAATCAGACCCGCCTCCTGTCAGGGAAACCAAGAGAAGAGTGTGGTATGCGGCGTACACGCTCGACCGGTTGATGAGCATGGTGTATGAACGACCTTCGGCCATTCGTTCTGCCGAGTGTTCTGTCCTCCAACCCGAGGATCTCGATGATGACTGCATCCGCATGGACGGCTTGCTGTACCCAATGCCTAGGCGGCCGACTGCCATGACCTTTTCGATTGAGATTATCAAGCTGTACCGCATCATGGAGGCGCTAATGACGGGCTTAACCGGTGACGTGCATAGCAACAGAAATATGGTCCAGCTGGTTAGCTCTTTGCATGAAAGGTACCGCAGGTGGCATCGGGCCCTACCAGCCTGCCTCGTTCTTGACCATACCAACCCTCTGGAGCAGCCCTGGATCTTGGCGTTGCGCGCCAACATGGTCCAGATACTCATCCACCGCCAGTCACTCGCCATGACACTGCACGGTCTAGCGGTACCCCAAGAAGCAGACGATGTCATGGTTCAAAAAGCCCAGCAACGAAGCCGTGATATATGCGTTGGTGCAGCTGTCGAGACTGTGGATATCGTGGCCCTTCGACACGAGGAGACCAAGAAGACTCTGGGCCGAAATTGGTTCAATATCTACTACTGTGTGTCACCCTGGCACTCTCCCTTGACCTCCCCAAACCCCAGTCTCCTTATGCACCCATTAGTTTGGACGCTTGCTGACATTAAAGCTCCTCTGCTTAGTGTTCAACGCCGTCATTGTGCTCTTATCGCATCTTGTGGATCCGCAGCACTCCAAGGACGTTATTGCGTTAAGCAAGGTCGAACTGGCGCTTCAAATGATACAGAGCATGTCACACAACCATGCCTTTGCCGCACGAGCGCACTCGTTTTTGAAGAGAGTTCTAGACTACGCTTATCAATCAGCAGCACAAAAAGAAAACCACCGGGATGAAGCAATGGCGGGCGATACTCTGTTTATGTCGCAGGCGCCGGTATTGCCACTGGGGATGCAAGTCGATCCCACCACCACTATGTCTAATTCACCCGCCTATTTTGCGCCCCCGGACGACATCCACCCTGGTCTCGACCTTTTTTCCGGATTCGGAATGTTCGATGTCAGAGATCATCCTCTAGCCCCATGGTCCTTCACTGATCAGTGGTTTCATTAAATGATGAACTACTGGGCAGAGACTCTGCTTTTTATATTCTGATGCTATGGATAAAGTTGATTTCTTACTCTGATACTTGAACGAGCTTGGTATTTCTGTGTGCACTCTCCTTGTCACCGTGATAATCCGGGTACAAATGTAAGTGGTCCACGTAGGTAGGTACCTGAAGTACTCTGTCCACCTTACGGTACTTGGTACTTGGTACATGGAGACCCTGCTCCTAATGGACCCAGTTTTCAGAAGCGTATTATGTACCTAGGTAGGTACCCTGCCTCTACTACTGGCGGATGTCCGGGGAGTTAAGACATGGTGAACTGAGCCCCTGACACTCGGGATCTTATTTGCCCGTGTCCGTCAAACACGTGTAGCGACGATTAACCACAGACACCGCCGCTTAGTGACATTTGAGCTCGTTCTCGATCTCCGATAGGAAGACATCTGTACATGCCACGAAGCGCTTAAATGTGACTACGGCCGTACTCGGGAAGTCTGTCGTCACCATTACCCATTCGCTGTTAACGTTGCCTTGTTAACTCTTTGTGTCTTCAACACTCGACTCCAACCTGATCTTGTGTTGGGACTGTGCGGACAGCAATGTTTCGCATTGCTATAATCGGAGGGGGTATAGGCGGACTGTTTGCCGCTCTGTCCATACACCATCACTGCTCGTCACAAGACATCCAGATCGATGTATACGAGCAAGCAGCGCAGTACAAAGAGATTGGTGCTGGAGTTGCCATTGGGCCGAACGGGGCCAGACTGATCGAGAAGTTGGGTCTCCTGGAGGAAGCCTGGAAGATTGCAGGCAAGCGAGGCAAGGACTGGTTCTCGTTCCGTCGCTATGATGACGGGGCCGAGATTCTTACTGTCCCAATTCCCGAGACCGGAAGGATGTTGCAATTGCCCATGCACCGGGCCGAATTCCTCGAGCTCCTCGTCCGCGCCGTAACGGACAGGGGCGCAGCCACACTGCATACCAACAAACAATGCCGGAAACTAGAGGTATGAATCTTGCTAGCACCGACAAACTCTGCCCACACTGGTTCCTGTTTATCATGGTCTAACTCGATGTTATCATAGGAGCTTGGAGACACCATGTCGGTGACCTTTGCCGACGGCACAACAGTAACACCCGATCTGGTAATTGGCGCTGACGGCATACATTCAGCCGTTCGTCGCCACTATGTAGTAAGTAGCAATTTGCTGCCTCATCTGCTTTGCAACACTGCCTTCGTCCATATCGCTCTCAGCCCATGGCTGGATGACTTATTACCGGACGCTACCAACCATGAGTTCAGCACACTGACTGTGATGTAATTAGAATGACAAGGCCAGATACGGTGGCATGGTGGTGTACCGCGGACTGTGCGCCATATCGGACATCAAAGAGTTGTGGCCTGTACACACATATGCTACCATCTGGATGGCACCAGGGAAACACTTCCTCACATTCCCCATCTCCGATAACAGGACCCTCAACGTTGTTGGCTTTGTCTCAACATCTCTGGACAAGATGGACCACGCAGAAGAAAGCTGGACTCTGGCAGGGAGAAAGAGCGAGGTTCAGGAGGCATTCAAGGACTTTGATCCGGCTGTCCTATCCGTCATAAACATGATGGAGGCCAATCCGCTCAAGTGGATTCTCTATGACCGGGAATCTCTGGATCAATGGAGCTTTTCGAACGGTAAGGTTGCGCTACTGGGTGATGCAGCTCATGCGATGTGCCCTCATCAAGGCAAGTTCATTTCCCACACATTTGGTCTTGTGATTCACTCCCACGAATATACGCTAACATTATCTCCTGCTGGGCGTAGGAGCTGGAGCTGGTCAGGCTATGGAAGATGGTTATATCCTCGGGAGAACCATTCACAATTATCTTAGCGCACTTGGCACCCAGCGACAACATTCTCTTGCGAAAGCCATGCAGTTGTACCAGTCTGTGCGACATGCTCGTGCAGAGAAGGTTCAGCTGACATCCCGACAAGCTGGTGATCTATACGAGTTGCAGGCTCCAGAAGTAACCGGGCTCAGCTATGACGAAGGATTACCGATCGTCAAGTCCTTATTGGAACATCGTATGAAGTGGATATGGGGCGATGATGTTGATCGAGCGTACGAAGAAAAGCTGGCGTGGTAGTGAGATCTTTGCTACCTGCTTTCCCCCCTCTTCATCATATGCATACAGCGCCATCATACTCGCACAGCTGGATCGCGAGTGGTTAGAATTAGAACTATGAGGTATTTTCCCACTCCGTATGTGTGTAACACACCACCGAACAATAGTTCTTCTTCCTCAAAATGTTCAAGGTCGCCGCCGTTTTCGTAGCCGCTTAGCATCCCAAATCTCGTTCCGTCTTGTGACTCTCGTGATCGTGTCATCGATGTGCACTTACTTCATCCGCGTCGCCCGGTGCGGTCACTATACCAAATCCCTCAGTGTGCCCTGCAAAACCGCAATCAAGGCCAAAGAGCCTTGCGACGGCGGCTCCGAGTCGGCTTCCACTACTGGAGGGAGATGTTTCATCGCTGGATGTGACAATAAACCTAACATTAGACGGGAGGGACCTGGTTAGTTCTTTGTCTTAGTCCATGTGGAGAATGAGTGGAGGCGAATATATTCGGGGAGAAAGAACGGTACTATGGTAAATGTAACAAGAAAGGCGTCATCGGGTGGAGAGAGCCCAGCAGAAACTGGAGTCGCACATATATCAACGCCAGCCTGTAATACTGACGCTAAACAACAGGCAGCAGGTCGAATGGAGGGTTCCATCCTGATGAGGTCGATTGGACGGAGTACGAGTAAACGAGGAGACCAGCAGACCGCCATAGAAAGCAAACCGGGGAAAAAGCAAACCGGGGAAACAGAGAGGTGGATATGTAACATTGTTTTGAAACCTTCGGCTACGAAATTTCACTGCCTCCAGTATCGGTTCTTGTCCTGTCTGGACGAAATATTCCCCAGCAGTATTTGACCAAGTCACCGAGACGTGATAACCGGTCTCGCAACCAATCCTTTGCATTTCTCTGGCCTCTCCACACCTCTTGAAGGCTACTGGCTCGCCCATCGCCAAGTGTTAGCTCGACACCCTGAAGGAAGCTGACAGCCTCCGCGATACCCATCCGTTTCTCAGGCTCGTGGACCGTGAGTCTGCTCGCCGCAGCCTCCAGCACTTCACCATCCGCATCCTGCCCATCCAAACCCGCTGCAAGAGCCATCCTCTCAAACAGCCTTCCCAGCGCCCAGCAATCATTCCTCACCCGCACTTCAAGCCCCAGCTGCGCTAGATGGAACACCTCCCGCACCTCGGGCGCCAGGTACTCATGGGTTCCGGCCCAGCCGCTGATGTCAATGATGACCGCCTGCCCCGCGCCGGAGATGACTACGTTCGACGGCTTCAGATCCAGATGCGCCAGCCCCTGCTCATGAAGGTATTGCAATCCGTGCGCAACCTGGACTGCCCAGCCGCGCCATGGCCTCTTGTCCTGTGGTGTGGGTGCATTGGTAGACTCCACTGGCCGTATCTGACGTATTTCTGCTGTCGAAAGGGCCTCTTCCAAGCTACCCCCGGTGTGGTACTCCAGCAATATTCCGCGGGCGACGGTCTGTTGCTCTGCGTCCGCTCCATCGATCGAAGTACGGTAGGGATTATCAGAAATCACAGCCGCCACAAAGCGAACCACATACTTCCCGCCATCAGTGTCATCATTCGTGTTCGCATTGCGAAGAAGTTTCAGATGTTGCATTTCGAGCTCAATCATCTTCGTATCATCGGGTGTGTACAGCGGTCGCTCAATCTCCTTGTAGACGTAGGATTCTCGCTCATCCCCAGCCAGTCGGACGACGCTCACACCTGGCGCAAGAGGACGCTCCTTGGATAGGACCGAGAGCGGAACCATTCTCGTTGTTGCGTCGCAGGTGTAGCTTGGAAAGCGGACCCTCCATGGGTCCTCGCGAATGTAATACCAGCTGTCAGGCAGCGATATGTCGTCCTGCTCGGCATCTTGCTTGTCAACGCGACGTAGCGGCAACGGCAGCAGCGCGGCGGAATCGTGGTGCGACGAGACGACGACCTCGGTCACGGTGTCGTGTAGAAAGGGAATGCGCTCGAGGTGGATGCGGCGGACGAGGCGTTGGGCGGCGGATACTCGGGATTTGTATGTCGCGGTGGGGAGCCAAATGGCGCTGAAGGTCAGGCGCACGTGCCACTTGAGGCGGGAGGTTGTCGAGGCGTAAGTGAACAGGATCGAGTGCTGCTTAATGCAGATCCGAGAGGCCAAGTTGGACACTGGTGTGTCTAGGGGCACTTCGCGTCTGTAGCTGTTTGACGGGAAGGAGATTGAGGTGGTGCAAGAGATAGGTAAGGGTGTTGCGAGGTGGAGTCCAGCGACTGCCATGGATTGCGGACCCTTGCCGGAAACAGGTTTACAGCATTGTCAATTGCGACTGCGGTCTGGTGACAGGAATCAGAGTGAGATGGTACTAGGGAAGGGCAGGTGCCCAAAAGACGCGACGCAATTGACACGCGCCAGGACTGTTTCTGCACGGTTACTCATCACTGCACTTATCGCTAAGGTACGTACCGATTATCGCTAATCACGTGGTTGTAGCCCTGCACCCTCAGTGCGGACACCTTCTAACCCCTTAGGTTAGAGCACCTTAACACAACCTCAAAGCTTATACCTTATCCACATTAGAAACACTGACCTTCTCATCGGAGGACTCCGTCTCTTTAAGAGCATTTGCTTGCACCCGGCACTCCAGCTCCTCCATGCGTTTCTTGAACTCGGCTTCTTCGTCCCAGGTGAAAAGACTCTCGGTAGCGAACAGAAAGTCCATAGCCTCAAAAGCTCGCCTGGCCGTCTCCGGGAAGAAGCAATAGATGATGGGAATGTAAGTCAACATGGCCGCACCAAAGACGTAGAAGGTCTTCTCGCCTATGCCATCGAACATGATGGGCACGAGCAGCGATCCACCACCGGTTCCGATCGCCCAGCCGGCCACACCAAACGAGTTGCCCTTGGCGCGCAGCCACGTCGGAAAGATCTCGGTCGGGTAGATGAAGGGAATCATAAGCCATGAGGAGCTGAAAATGAGGACATAGACGAAGACCATGGCGGCAGCTGCTGTGCCGTATTGCTCCTTCTTGGCAGGATGATCGATAGCACCGCGGTTGAGGGCACCGATGGCGAACAGAATGACACTAAGCGTCACGGCGCCCCAGTAGAGTGTGCGTCTGCGTCCGACACGGTCAAGGGTAAAGGCAGCAATGGCAGTGCCGAGGATGCCAACCAACATCAGAAGGGCAGAGAGCCAATTCGATTTGAGGTCGTCAAAGCCAGCGGTACGGAAGATGGTGCCGGAATAGATGACCACGGCAGCGATGCCGGTTCCGTACTGCATGAGAACCTGCAGCCAGAAGGCCAGCTGGATGCGGCGACCAATGTGGATGTCGCCCGAGCCAATGCCAAAGAACATCCTGAAGTAGTTGGTGTCTTCCGATTCCTTTTCCATCTCAATGACCGTCAGCATCTCCCTATATTCTCGCTGCGCAGCAGGATGATTTGGGTCGTCGTTGCCACGGATCTTGACAATGATCTCGAAGGCTTCTTCAGCCCGGCCGACCTTGATCAACCATCTTGGTGATTCGGGGATCAGAAGCGATCACCGTGTTTTAACCTAGCGTCCTACCTACTATATTTTATTCATCTCATTGGTTTACACACAGATACTCCGATTCAAAAACAAAGGGGCCAAATCTACCGCCCTCGGACTAGAGGCCTCATTTTCTACACCAGTTCGAGGTGTAGAAACCTCACTTCTCTTCCAAGACAATATTCCGCTCAGCCCTTGCGGTGGTTGTCGAACTCGAACGCCCAAGCAGTGTGGTTGTCGGTTTGATAGACCGGAAACGACAGCGTGTTGCCCGAGTACGTGTAAACGACGGTGTTGCGGAAGCGGGGTGACCCGACCACTCGGAACACGGAGGTGCCATCGAAGCCCCAGGTGTCGATAGACACGTTCCCCGCAGGCGGGTAGCCGGCGACCGCCATGTTGTTGACCGTGATCTGCCAGGTGCCGGTGTTGACCTTGACACCGACCAGGAGGCGCACGCGATCCTCACCTACAGTGGCGTAGATGTCGAGCTGGCGGTCGGTGGACCCTGTCGTGTTGACGCGGAGGCCCGTCATGTTGGAGGCGTAGTACTGGTAGACCGGGTAGCCGGGTGCCATGGCGTAGTCGGTGGCCCTGTAGTTTCTGGGGTCGGCGACCTTGGTCAGCAGGTTGGCGAACAGGTCGTGCAGCGTCGTGCCGCCCTGCCAGTTGCCCAGGAGGCCGATGGCGTTGTATCGCTCGAGGCGGCTGATCCACCACGCGTATCCGGACGGGATCTGCTCGCTCAGCTCGGCATATTCGTTGACGTTGACCTGCCGCTCCGGGAGGCCGTACCGATGCAGCAGCCCCCGCAGAGACGCGTTGGTGTGCTGTACGTCGTTGCCGGGATCCGCCCGGCCGCCCTCGAGATGGTATGCGTACTGGTCCGGCACCGTGTTGTTGCTGCTAATCTGGGACAGCCAGCCAGTCCACTATGCGTTCGTGGCTTCGGGCACGTATGCCAATGTCGGCCCGCTGATCTCGATCTTGTCATAGCTAGGGTAGGATCTGATACGAGAGAGCAGTCAGCCAAGCCACATTCGACACACACGAAATCTACCTAGCCAGGTCGCGCCAGGACTTGGTTTTACGCACCGGATGATCTTGTGTGTCCGAATGTACAAATCGATCCATTGTTGAGTGCTTCGCTTCCAAAACACCGAGATGTCCGGCTCGTTCCAGATGTCCCAGACCATGCTCTCGAGAGCGTTGTTGGCGTTGAGGTCAGATAGCAGCTGGCGGACAAAGCGGTCAGCCCTAGGTCTACGAAGGCCGTCGTTGAGGCCCGGGGCACAATGGTATTAGCCGTGCAGGCGCGAAAGCTCAGAGCGACGAGTGCGGTCGAGATCCAATGCATGACAGATGATGTGTTCTTGCTTGGTTCGAATAAGCTTTTCGCTTGTCACGACACAACTACGTACCTCGCACAACTTAGCCGCTGGCCTATTTATATTCACTTACTGTCGATAATGACGGCCAGTTGCATGGGTCGGCCATTGTGTCCAAATGAGGTAATGCGGAGGATCGGACCATCGACATCCATCGCAACCTGGTAATTCTGGAGACAATCAAAGTTGATATCGGGTTAGAAGTGAACAGCCACATGGGTGACTGTTGAATATCTAGTTGCGATTGGGCCGCCTAATCTGGCGGATCGCCATGCTGGGGGGGGGGAGGGCTCTGTTCATGAGAAGTGTAGAGGTAGTGTTGGGTACCAAGAGGTAGGCAACTAAGAATTTGTGGTTGGGCAGCTTGGAATACCCATCCCCCACCATCACCCCAACTACCCCACCGTACTACGGACCGTCCCAGACCCGCCCCAGTCCCCACACTGCCCCCCGCATTCCCATGATTACAGGGGCCGGGACTGGATTTCTGTTACGATGCAAGAGCTGTTTAATCTACCTAACAGTCAATGCCATACGCTGGTCGATCACGTATTGTAATTGATACGGCATCGGTCATCGGATTGCTGATCTGACAGTCAATGGCACGGACGGCACTGACCAGAACATCTATACGGACTTGTTATATAAGGATGATAGTCCGCTGGTGCCTCTACTTCATTCACTCGTGTTATTTTGGTTGGACCTGCTCAAACTTGAGGCGTTCAGATAGGTACCTACCCTGAGACAACCTCCTCCCCATATTAGTCTTCCACCCACGCCTCTTCTCGCGTAGGATACCTCGTGACGTTCATTGCTCACAGCAAATAGGGCGAATACCCCGGGATTGCGGACATTCTACCATTTATAACAAGGCTAACCATACAATGCAGCAACAGCACAACTACGTTGACTGTGTTTAACCGAGGTTCTTGAGTTCGTGGGCTTGAGAAGGCTTAAAACAAGGGCATTCCGAGCGCTTCCCTTCTGCCTTTGCTCTTCGGGTCGAGGTACGGCACACCCCCAGTGCCGGAAGCCCGCACGCCGGTCCTAATTCCCTCCACAAGGTGCGTATCGGGCTGCAATTGGCATGGATTAGCTTGGCGAGGTACGAAAAGAAGTACAGAGACATGGAAGCACTTACGGTTGCTGCGTGCAATGTGCACTCATTGCTCCAGATGGCACAAGCGCCCCTTGTCCAGTGCATACGGGCAACGCAGTCATGGTTGCGGGTGATGAGACGCAGCACATAGTCGCGGATCATGGAGTCCTCATAGGTGGTGACCTCGTTGATGCGGCTGACGTGCAGACCAACACCGGCAAAGAGGGACTTCCACCCGGTGACGGGGTGGGTGCGGACGACGGGGTGCGAGGGTCGAAACTGGTAGTCGACGTTGAGAGGCGAGCCGCGCGGAGACATGACATCGTAGCCGCCCGACTCGCAGGCCGACTCGAAGACGGGCTGCGCGCACGTGGCAGTCAACGTTTCGAAAAACTTCTGAAACGGCGGGGACAGCCGGTCATACAGCTCATAACCGGAACACCACAAGGTGTCCCCGCCGGACGGAGGTGTCGACTGCATGCGCAAGAAAGAGAAATCCGCGGGACAGTTTTCGAAGAGACTGTCGCTGTGCCATTCCCTCGACAGGTCTTTCGGTTCACTTCCAGTTGTCGGTTTCTTCATGGTTGCGTACAGCCTCTTCGCAGCCTCCGAGTTTATGACATATCTGGAAACCAGTATCAGCATGTTTAATGGGTTTGGATACGTGGCCTGACCGGGCTGCTCTTACATGTGCTTGTCTGTGGTGCCGTCGGCCATGGGCAAGTTGTTTGGGTCATTGTACAAAGGATGAACGTGTAGTCCATTCTCCTCGGGACGCCCAGTCAACTTCCCAAGCATGTCGGTGATATACTTCTGCTCGTCTACCGACAGATCGTCCTGGGGACGGCGGAAGAAGGCAACGCCACGCTCGCAGATGGTGATGGCCAGGTCGCGCAGCTGCTCCTCTGCATTCGGCGCCTGAAGCATCTCCTTCAGGCTTGCCGTGGGATATTCACGGCCAATAATAGGGGTGACATCGACGTATTCGAGGTGGTCGATGGAGCTGCCCCTTTTCAGGGGCGTGGTGTTGGTATGCTTATGAGAGACAGAACCCATGATGTTTTGGACGAAGACGGTATAGCTGCGATCTAGACTTCAAGGTTACAGATTTGGCGCAAGACAAAATGTTCCCAGCGCCAGTAGCAACCCCGTCTGTTGCAGGTATTTAAGACTTCAGACACTCGCCGTAGCCAACGTCGAGGTCGAGATCTGCCGTGATGCACCCCCAAGACTCGGCTATAAGTCAACGGAAAATCGGCACAGTAACATGGTCTTAGTGCTTACTTGTCTCTGTCTTAAGGGTTCAGTGTTGCGGGGAAGGGTCCTGAATGTGGGGAAGGAGCAACCGGCAATGCTAGTGCATGAACTACCAATGTAATCTCCAGTTAGGGCTTAAGTTACTTCATAGCTAGACATCCTCTAGTCTAGGTCTCTAATGACCTCGGGCGCTGGGATGTGGCCGTCGGCAATTGCTGCGAATGCAGCAGAAATGGAAATGATGTTGATCATGTTATCCCTTGGACAAAGATTCCCCAAATCAGGTGTTATGACGGATCGATCTAAGCAACGTGCTAAGCACACGAAGGATGAGACACTTCGCGGGGGAAAGCAAGTTGAGGGCACCTGGGTGATGAAGTTTCCAGGCTATCGACACCTAGTCATCGGCTATCGCATTCCGGCAGATGCACTCGACGGTGCTGGTGGTGAGCTTAAAACCAGCTGTCACAGCAAAATACAGGCCGGCGTGCAGAACTCTCGGCCGATGGAGGTGACCATCCCGAATCCTTCTAACCTTGGCGTTTACCAGCTGCTCCTCTTTCTCCAACAGCCACTGCCAAAGCTGGTTAGCAGCACCCCGCCCCCGGATTTACACCAAGACACGGCGGATCCAATCACACCTTATCTTATACCAACATTCGCCGTGGACATGGACAAGGAATCAAACCCAGCCAGCATCTTTAGCCTCAGCCCAAGATTTGTCACAGGACGAATGCATTCGTCTCCCTATGCTGACATGGGGGCAATCTATATAGTCGACCCCTCCTCCCTATCCTTTCTCCTGACATCTTTTGACGTTGATACCTCGACAAAGTCTCCCTACCGTCCGGCGTCAACAATTTGGCCCAAACACCGCAATCATGGCTGGAGGCGCTGCCATACTCGCAAACCCACTGAAGCTCGACATAAGCAGTCATAGAAAATGCGTATTCATCTGCTTCGTCGTCACCGTGTCCAGCTTCCAGTATGGGCTCGACTACTCACTCGTCGGCGGCTTCATGGCCATGCCTGGCTTCCTCAAGGAGTTCGGATACTTCGACCACAAGGCGAACAAGTGGGCGATCGATCCAACCGTCCAGCAACTCATCTCCTCCCTGATGACCATTGGCACCTTCGTCGGTTCTCTGCTGGTAGGCCCCTTTAGTTCCAAGTTTGGACGCAGGTACGGCCTGTGGACGGCTTCATTGATCAACTTCGTTGCTACCGGCATTATGATCGGCACGACAAGTATTGGCGCCCTGTACTTTGCTCGCTTCATTCTCGGTAAGCTACCACGTTTGTCACTGCGCACAGCTAGCCGTGCTTTGTACTGATGTGGCAAGTCTAGGTATCTCTGTCGGATGGTTTCTCACATTTGCCCAAGTCTACATCAACGAAGTAGCCCCGGCACATCTCCGCGGCATCATATTTGCCATCTATCAAACCCAGCTCTCCACTGGATCTATCGTCGGTGCCGCCGTTGACAGGGCTACTCACCTCAATCCGGGCCCATCGGCCTACCGCATCCCACTCGCGGTGTTCTTCGTCGCGCCGACGATTCAATCAATTGCCTTGTTCTTCTTCCCCGAGAGCCCAAGATGGCTGATGACCCAAGGACAATTGGAAGCGGCTGAGGCGTCACTCCGAAGCCTTCGTAACAAGAACATTGACGAGACGGAGTTCCAGGCTGAACTGAACGAGATTCGGATCTCTACCCAGGAGCAGCATGAGCAACACAAGGGCAAGCATTTGTGGGTGGAAATGTGGAAGGGCACCGAGCTGCGTCGAACCTTGCTCTCCATCGCCATCATCTGCTTCCACGCCGCCAATGGTATACAATGCGCCCACCCCCTCGTGCTTATAGTAACTAATTACCTAGCTAACGAACTGACAACGTAGGATCATCCTGGGTCAATATCTACACAACGTATTTCCTCACCACCGCTGGGGTGACGAACCCGTTCTCGTATTCCATCATGGTGACCTGCATGGGTGTTATCGGCGTGATTGCCAGCTCTTTTGTCGTCCGGCATCTCGATCGTCGTCACATCGTTCTGATAGGGGTTGCCGGCTGTGGTCTATGCCAGTTGTCGTTTGCTGTGGCGTGGACAGTCGCCCCAGCCAGCCAGGCGGCCGCGAAGTGCGTTGTGGCCTTCATCTGCATATTTACCTTCTTCTATGTCGCTTATGGTGAGTATTGTTCTACCCCTCTTGCATTGTTTGTCTGTGACTTGGTCCACTGACTGTCCTTAAGCACCCTACGCATGGCTCCTCGGAGGCGAGTATCCGAACAATCATCTCCGAGCCCACACCTATGGTGTTGCTACCGCCCTCAACTTCCTTGGAAACTGGCTAGGTGTCTTCACGGCCCCGTACTTCATCAATCCCTCGGCGCTAGGATGGAATGCCAAATACGGGTTAGTAGCGCTTCCAAGATACGAATTCACATCTGCTAATCCGCGGTTTACAGATATATCTGGTTCGGCTCCAATGCGATCCTCTTCGTCTTCACCTGGTTCTTTATCCCCGAGACACGAGACCGGACGCTTGAGGAGATCCATGAGATGTTCCAGGCTAGGGTGCCGGCGCGGAAGTTCAAGGGTTATATCTGCACGAACACACGCGCTATGGCGGAGGCGGCGCGTAAGGAGCAGGGGGTGGAGGCAGTTCACATGGAGGACATTGATTTCAAGGTGTCGGGGGAGTAGATGGCTTAATATGGGGCACGTCTTCCTTAAGTACTAGCCGTTGCTCCCGTGATCATTAAGGTAAACGACCAGTCGACACTGTTCTGATCTAGGCTACCTTAGTATTTTGACGTGCCGGGCACGTCACGTTAAATGCGAGTTAGATGTACTCCGCGATCCATGCACGGGATTGCCATTTAGTCTACTTTTTGCTTTTGCTGATCGACTCTTCGGCGATGAATTGCGACCAATTTGCGGCAACTGCCAAAAGTCCAATCGACCATGTCGGCAGGAAAACCGTCAAGAAGCACCAATTCGTTTTCGCGATGGGAGACAAAGCATCTCCTCACGCTCCAAGACTCCGGATGTTTTCACCAGCGGCCAAAGGAGCCAGGAGTTCCCACATCACGCTCCGTCAAAACTCAGGCTGTGCAGGGTCTACCGAGATAGCCTTTACGAATAATGTCTCCCCTCTATTCCCGAACCCTCCCATATCCATCGCACAGCTGCTGCAACCGGAATCCGCTTCTCCGCTCTTTCAGGCCCCGTCGCCTTGGCCTTCCAAGGGAGACCCCCGCTACCCCGGAGAATACTCCGATGATTCCCAAAGCTCTGGTTTGACACGAGGCACTACTAGTACACTACTACACCTTACATCTTGGCCGGCGGTTGAACTGCACCGACGCGTCTCGGCAGTTCACGCTAAAAATACCCGCTCTTTCCACGACCTCCCCTGTCCTGCTTGAAGCGATCATGTCCTTCGCAGCAAGGCACAGAGGAGATATCGAGGCGGCGAACCTAGCGTATGAACGCTGCATTGCCTTGCTCATTGACCTCTTGAACTCGGAACATGTGGCAGATGACGGCGTGCTGCTCTGTGCCGTCGTTATGCTCCGTGTCTTTGAACAACTAACAGCCCTCGGCAATGGAAGTGACTAGGAGAGACACCTAGCCGGCTGCAGTGCCCTTCTCCAAGCCTGTCAAGAACCCTGTGTCAATCCGGCAGCACCAGGTTTGCGAGAAGCAGCTTTCTGGGTGTACATGCGACAGTGCCTGTACAACGCCTGCATCAACCAGCAAGCTCCCAATGTCGATTTCTCTCTGACTTTGCTCCCTATCCCCAGCCTCGACAGTACGGACGCTTTCCGAGTCGAGACGTCTTGGGCCAACACCATGACGTGGATATGCGCAACGATCGTTCAGTTTTGCTTCAGCTCCCATACCCAGGGGCCCGTTAGCAGGATGGTGAAATGGCACGAGCTTCACGACACGCTGCAAGATTAGGCCAAGTCTAGACCGCGAAGTTTGATCCACTCTAACACAGCAATGACCCGGGCGACGACCGTGTTTACTTTCTAGAATACTACTTTGCCCCCGACTAGCATATGGTTGCTTTCGGCTTCTATCATCTGACATGCATGCTTCTGCTTATTACAAACCCACGCCGCGCTTTGTAATAAGGAGCGCTCGCTCTGGAGCCGAGAAGAGAAGATGTACGTTCCGGTTCTCGTCATGATTTACGCCACCCTCTAAGCTGATCATAGACGCATGTCCACCACGCTATGCTCAGATTCTACACCACGTCAATGCGTTGGTTGCGATGGGATGATAAGTAATCCTACACCGCTTATAGATCGTTGCTGACGATGCGAGCTTAGCTAGCATAGATTGCCTTCTTTCCTTATAACGAATGGATTTGATCGAGACTTAGAGAGCTTAGTAAGCTGAGGTCTGTCGCATTACCTTATAATGCAATCTGGGTCGTTTCGTAGAAGAGTAAGCGTTATGTTTCATCGTCCTTTTAATTAAAAACGTTCTCGTTAGTAAGTAACTTATATCTCTTATATAGCTCTTCGATAGCTATATAAGATGCGATTAAGGTATTAAACTTTTAACGTACGAATATATTCGTATTTATTTAGAATTTATACTCTTTATTAAAGGCTTAAGTTATATATTTGTAAAGAGGTCCTTATTTAAAGGCTAAGTAAGAGATATGATACGGGAGGGCAACGGCTAATATTTAATATTATAAGGGTCTTATAGTTTATAGACTAATTCTTAAAGAGAGAAGAAACCTAAGACTATTAGCTTAAGGGGAGTCTTAGAACCTTATTTAGTTCTCGGACCCGTACTCGTACCCGTATAGGTATATAAGCTAGAAGTAGAGCGGGGTTAGCACCGAAACGGTGTAGCTTTAGCTCTCTAACTCTAAGCCCTATTATAATTATTCCCCCCTTTATAGTAGCTAACCTTAACTACTAAACGCTTCTAGTTCTATTACGTTATAACCGTTAACCCTAAGCCTTATAGCCTTAGACCTTATTATAGATCTACGATTTATAAGTCCTATTATAGTTCGGTCGGTCTCTATTATAAATCGTAAAGGGTATATTAAACCGTTTAGTTTAGTAGTAAACTTCTTCTTATTCTTTTCCTTTTCTTAAGCTTATTCGATTAGTAGCTTTATAACTCCTTTTTCTTATAAATAATCAATAGCCTTCAAACTCTCTTATCCTCTTTATTAATACTTTTCCGGCCCTAATCTATTATATTTACCGTTAGCCCTAATCGTTAGTCTAAAGGTAAAGGTAAGGTAGTATCCCGGCTTTTAGCTTATCGGTCGTCGTAAACCGATATTATTATACCCGATATTCCTACGTCGGATTAGCCTTTACTTACGGTAGCGCTAACGCTCCCTACTACTATACCGGAGCCTACCTTAGAAACGTTTATAATATCTAAGAAAGATAAGGCGGCCCTTAAAATTCGCTTACTAACGAAATACGTTTATATCTCCCTTAACTCGTATTTAACTTACTTATAAGTCTAATATACTTCGAATAACTTAGAGTACTTCCGTAATAGTATCCCGAATCCGAGTTATACTTAGGACGTTATCTCGTCTCGAATATATAAACGTTACTTCGGAAACGGCTCTCTTTATAGTTAAGTTAGTCCCTTAGTCTTCTTCGAATCCGGAACCGGACCTATTTACTAATATTTCGTAAGTACCGCTAAGTATATAAAGAGATTAGGAAGATATTAAGATAATCTTTAGCTAAGCCCGTAGGTTTTATAAGGCTAATAAGGAAAGGTTTTACTTTTACTACTAAGAGGTTCGTTAGTTAATCGGTAATATTATAGTTAATTTAATACGTAATTTTATAAAGGCGGTCGGAGCCTACTCTTTAGTATAGAAGATTTCTAAGTTTAATAAAAAATTAGAAAAATAGGGCTTAATAAGTCTCTTATATCTATTTTATCGTAATTATTAGCTAATCCGGTCTATTCTAAGAGCTATTTTATAAGTATTAACGTTATTATAATATACGTATAACGTTAGCTAATACCGATAAGAAGTTATATCTATTTGTAGGCGAAGCGGGTTACCTTAGCTTTCGGGTCGGGGAGGATTATTTAATAATAGATTTATCTAATATCCGGGACCTAATAATCGACTTATATAAAGCTTAGGATTACCGGATACCGATTATTAAGGAGTATCTTACTTAGTATAAGTAGCTTATAATATATCGTCCTTAATTATAAGTTAAGAGTTCGGGTCTATTTCGGGGCCGGTGCTTAGCGTTTTATAAGATAGTCTTTTTATACTTTTAGTAGCTTATTCTCAAAATTTACCTCTTACGAGGAATCTCCCCTCTTTATATTAATTCCCTTAGTCTATTTTTCTAAGTCTTCCCCTCTTTCTCTTCGGAGTAGGGGTAGGCTTAACCCGTTCCGTCCCTATATTAGATTATATTAATAGTTCTATTTTATAAGAAGGTAATTTAGTCTTTATAACTTACTTCTTAAATTTTATAATAGCTTTTAAGGCTTATATATCTTTTTTATTAACTTATTAATTATATTCTAAGGGCTAACCTTCCTACTTTATATAGAACTACGTTTTACCGCCGATCCGGCGCTTATCTTTAACCTCTTCTACTACTTATTAGTTATCGTCTTTTAACTTAAGTATCTAAAAGTAATTCTTTAGATACTCTCCTTCCCGTAAATTCTAAGGTTCTAATAAACTAATAAGGAATACGTTATATAAACGTTTATATTATATTAATAAGCTAATACGGTACGCTTATAATCCTACTATTATAAAGACCTTAAAAAGTCTAATAAACTTAAGGGCTAACTTCTTATTAGGCATCTTTAACCTTAGGTTTTTAGTCGAAAGAGCTATTAGACTACTTTTTTTTAATATCTTAAGTATATACTTTACGTTATAATACTTCGCTTATCTTTCTATAATAGTTCGCTAACGTTTTTATAGCTTACTCCTTAATATTACTAGTTTCTCTAATCTATCTATTATTACCGGTACCTCCCTCCGATTAAAACCGTCCTCGGTTCGGAGGTAGAAGTTAAGTATATAGCTTAGTAATACTTTATTAATACTTAAACCGATTATTATACTTTACGCGTTATTATAGGTAAATTATATTAAAGGGAGTAGATTCGGTTACGTTAGCTATTACGAATCGATAAATAACCTAAAATAACTTTCGAGTATTTAGTTTACTTTTTTAGTTTAGCCGTCGGTTTAAAAGTAGTACGTTATTAATAAGCGTCGTTAAATCTTATTATAATAATAAAGGTTTATCTAGAATTAACTTATAAAGACGCTACCTTAGTCCGAAACTACTCTTTTAAGGGTACCGTATTTAAGTTCTACTTCGGTATAAAAGAGTTTTACTAATTCTACCGATATAATTATCGTATTAATAAGTAGGAATAACGTATACTTAGTAAATCGGTCTATTATTATTAGGATTACGTCTACGTTTTCGCTTTTATATTAAACGGAGGGTAGCCTTATAATAAAGTTTATTAAGACCTCCTTAAAAGAGCGTATAAGTATCGGGAGTAATTCGAGTTTATTATAAGGCCTATATCTCTTAGATACCGTTCTTTAACAAATAATATAACTCGTAATATATTTCTTAACGTCGGTATATATACCGATTTAGTAATATTTACGTTAAAGTAACTTTATAATATAGCCGACGCCGAAGTACTTTATATCCGTTTTATCGTAGTATAAATATAATAGCTCTTATCTAAGTCCTTCTAACCTTAAGATATATAACCGGTCCCTAAACTAGATTATTCCGTCTTTATAAACGGTCTACGCCGATTATAATCGGGTTTATCTATTTTATAACGTTTTACTTTTAATACGTTATATCTTCGGATCTACTTCTTATAACCGTATAATTAAGTCTTTTAAGTCTTTTATAATACTTATTTCTAAAGCCTATTCCCGGAAGCTCGTATTAAGTATTATTACCCTTAAGATATATTATTCTATAAATAATTAATATTATACCCGATACTCTTTTAGCACTTTCTCTTAAGGTGTTTTTAGACCTTCTAAGTCTTTTAAGTCTTCTTAATATTCTAAATCGTTATCGACTAGATTATTCTTTACTAACTCTTCTAAATCGTCTTCGGGATATTCTTCGTATACGAGATCACCTTAATCCGGTACTAATTCTAAGCCTCTTTGGGTTAGATATTAGATCGTAAACACCTATATTCTTAGGCTTTCTATTTTTTCTTAGAGTAGATTTAATAGTTCTATTTAAGTACTTAAAGAGCCCTCGTAATTAGGCCGTCTCGATAATATATCGGCCGGGTTAGATTTCCTAAGCCGATATTTAATTACGAACTTAAAAAGCGTTAGATATATATATTATCTAGCTTACTTTTTATTAAGTTTCGGCTATTTTATAAAAGTTTATAAGTTAGTATAATCCGATAATACTTTGATTACGAATCGGCTCCCTTTTAGATAATACTTCTAATATCGGAAAGACTCGATAATAGTAAATAGTTCTTTATCTAAGATATTATAATTTAGCTCTAATCCGATAAACTTATAAGACCAAAACGTTATAAGGTACTATTTACCTTTATCGTCTTATTAAGAGGCGATATTAGATATAACCTAATTAGAAGTATCCGTTTCTAATCGTATATAACGATCTAAGTCGAAGTACCGTAATAAGGGAGCTAACTAAAACGTTACTTTAAGGGCCGTAAATACCTACCGTTCCGGTATACCGAGGATTACTAATCCTAATTTCTTACCGTTCTTACTCTCTTTTAATAAGGAAGTTAAAGATAAAACGAGGCCGGAATAGCTTTTAATAAAACGACGGTAAAAATTATAAAACTTAAGGAAAACTTAAACGTTATAATAACTAATAAATTCCGGTTATAAAACGATAATATCTATACGGCTCGGATTTATAAAAACTCCTTTAACCGATATAATATAGTTAAGAAATTCTACTTAGTCTTAAAAAAAGATATATTTGCTAAGTTTAACGTAAAGTTCCGTAAAACGGAGACGATCTAAGACTTATCCGATATAATAGAAGTATATATCCTTATCCTTTAAAAAGATAAGGATATTATTAAGGTAAGCTATATAAAAGTCGTCGAGTAAACCTCGTAAAACTAAGTATATATAGTTCTAAAACGTTACCGGAGCGTTAGTTAAGCTAAACGGTATAATTAGGAACTCGTAATAACCGTATCGCGTCCGAAAAGCTATCTTCTACTCGTCCCCTTCCTTAATACGGATACGGTAATAAGCATCTTTAATATCAATTTTAATAAAGAATTATACGCTTATAACGCGGTCTAAGATCTTAGATATAAGAGGTAAAGGGTATCGGTTACGGATCGTAGCCTTATTAAGGCCGTAATAGTTTATATAAAGGTATAAGGAACCGTCTTTTTTAGAGACGAATAAGATAAGCGCTTCGGCTAAAGACTTAGAAGAGCGTATACGGTTATTTACTAAATTCTTATTAAAGAATTTACGAAGCTAAGCTAATTTACGTTAAGATAATAAGTAAATCGGTTTATAAAGTAGTTCTTATCCCTTAATTAGGTTAATCGTATAATTAGTCTCTTTAGTTCGTAGTAAAATATTAGTATTAAAAGATTTAAAGATATCCCTTTAGGGTAATAGTTTTATCGGTAAGTCTTCTAATCCCGATATAAGGCCGTTAATCTCTTCTTCGCTATTTAGTAGGAATTGCTCCGATATATTCTATATAATATAGATCTTTATAACGTTACGAGTAATACGTTTAAAACTTCGTTCCGAAACGATCTAAAATATATACTTATTATACTCGAACTACTACTCCCTTCTCTACGTAATTACGTAGATATAGTAGTCTTTTATTATCGTTATAAATAAAATAACGGAACTCCCGCTTAAAGCGTATTCTACTCCGACGTAAACCCGGATTACTTCCTTTATTATATTCCGAGAGTCTCGAAGGCGTATAAGAACGTTCTATACTTTATAAGTAAAGACTTTTATACACCTAATTACCTTAATAAGAGGTATAATTAGTTCTCTTTATTATAAGTAATATTACTTTATTATTATAATATTAATCGTATCTACTTTAATACTAATATCTAAGTCCGTAAATATATCTAATACAGGCTAAGAAAAGATACGAATAAGGATATAAAAGTAGTTAATAATATCTACGGTTTTTTAACCGGAAAGGCCCGTAAGCTCTACTCTTCCGGCTTCGCTTTTAAACTTATAAGGGTATTATTAAGGCTTAACCCGTAGTAACCTCGTCCTCGGCTACTTCTTCGGCCTTAGCCTCGAATAAAGCCGCCTCGGGTATAAATTACTAATCTTATTATTATACGTTATTTATTAAGATAATCTAAAGTATAATACTTAATATTATCGTAGATATAATACCGATTTTATTTTCTATCTTTTTTAATAAGATTACCCCCGATTAAGGGCGGATCTTAACTCTTATTACTTATTCTCTTACGACTAATACTTTTATAGCTACGCTCCGTATTACGTCCCCGAAATCCTCGGCCTTTATTTCGAGAAGGGGTGCTACGAAACGTACCTCCGCCGAATAAAGGACGTTTCGTAGTTAAACCTTTTCTATAGTCTTTATATTCTTTTTTACGCTTTAAGCCCGGTATAACTTTTAAGGTAAACCTAACCGTTAAAGCTATTATACCGTCTCGGGTCTAAGGTAGAACCGTAATAGTCTTCTTAATATATATATATAAATCGGGTTATAATTTCGTAAAGAAAATATTAGCCCTTTATTTATCGTCTTATCGTTTAAAGTTATTCTTAAACGAATCGAGGTAAATATCGAAAGCTTAAAAGGTCTAATTTAGGAGCTATTTAATATCGTTTAAGGATTATATTAGCTTAGTATCGAGATTCTTATAATTTTATAAGAGGGTAGCGGTTTACTCCTTAAACGTATCTTAATCGGTTTCGTTAAAGTCGGGATTAATTTCTTATTAGTTTTATATATAACGGTCCTAATAGGACTAATAATTAAATTATAATTAATTAAGAGCTTTAAAGATACGACTCTCCTTTATACGATACTTACGTTTCGTACCTCTAAATCCCTTCTTAAGAACGTAGAGCTAATCTTAGCGTTATTAAACCGTATAATTAAGCTTTAATTCGGGAATATTCTTAATCTTAATCTCTAATCCGCGGGGGGGATCCGAGTCCGATTCCTTATCTATACGTTTATAAATCGCCCGTTATAATTTACGGATCTCCTCTTAAGCCGAAACGTAAGCCGTAAAGATCTTACGCTACTCTTTTACGCGTTAAAAGTCCTTAGTAGTAATAATATCCGCCTTAAGTCCCGTAATAATAAGGAGTACCGTAGCGATAAAGGGATTTGGGCGGGCCGCCGTCTTAAACCGTCTTAGTATAAGATCGGGGACGAACTCGACCTCTTCCTCTTCTAACTATAGTTCGTCTTCGAAGTCGTTATCTAAAGGTATCGTTCCGGAACTCTAATCTAAACCCCTTAGGTAAGCCGGTTACTTACCGGTAGCCTTTCCGCTACGAATTATACAGGTACTACTTAAGTTAAATATCGTATCTCTTAGGTAGCTTAAACGGATAAAAGAATTAGAAATATAAAGGGGTCCTTATTTAAAGGCTAAGTAAGAGATATAATACGGGAGGGCAACGGCTAATATTTAGTATTATAAAGGTCTTATAGTTTATAGACTAATTCTTAAAGAGAGAAGAAACCTAAGACTATTAGCTTAGGGGGAGTCCTAGAACCTTATTTAGTTCTCGGACCCGTACTCGTACCCGTATAAGTATATAAGCTAGAAGTAGAGCGAGGTTAGTATCGGAACGGTATAGCCTTAGCTCTCCAACTCTAAGCCTTATTATAATATTATAAACTAAGAAAAGCACTTTAATAGTTAATATATTTATAAAGATAATACTTAATAAATAGCTACGGATTATTATATTATATAATAAAGCCGAGCGACTTAAGCTTAGTATTATAACTTTTAATATCGGGTTAATTATTTAATATTAAAAGATTAAACTTAAGAGCTTAATATTTATTTTCTTAACTTAACGAGTTTAATTTAATATAAAAAGGGTGCGTAAGTTAAAGCACCTTTTTTTAAACTACTTTTATATTTAAAACACTTTAATATATATTACTACTTAACTTAATTACCGATTATTACTTACTTATACTTTTATTAGTTCTATTTAATATATAAATAACTTACGATAAGCTTATAATAATAAATTATAACGATCGGGCTACTTTATAATAATTATTAATTAATAGAGCCTTTTTTATATAAAGGCTTTTTACGAGTATAATTTATATAATAATATTAACTTATTTTATTTAGAAAAGAGGTTATAAGATTTATAACTCGTTTTATTTATTAGGGTCTTAATTAAAGTAGCCCGTACTTATATATATATTATTTTAATTAAGTATCTTAATCGGGATCGGGGTCGAATATTAAAAACGTTCTAATATTAGTAATCTTTTCTTTTTACTAATATAAGTGTTTAACTTAATAAATTTATAAAACTAAGATATAAATATTTACCTTTTTCCTTTTTATTTAAAAGTAAAAAATAAATATTAAAAACGAGTAAGTAAAAATATATATATACGAAAAGAGGTATATATAACTATTAAGTCGTATAATAGTTTTATTAATTATATTAAACGTTTATCGCGTTTACGAGATCGTTTATACGAGTAAAGTTTATATAATTAAGCTAATTAAACTAAGATAGATTATAAGACTTAGAAGTTAAGCTTAAAGGAATATATATTATAAATATTAAAAGAACTTAAAGAACGCGTTACTTCTCTTTTATCTTATCGTTTCTACGAGTCTCTTTTTATAAACTACTTTTATAAGCGTAAATACTTACTTTTCTTATATAAGCTTTTACGTAGTTAAGTACGTAGACTTTATTCTTATATTAATCTTTTACTTATAACGATAAGAAGAAATACTCGTAAGTAATCCCGATAATCTTTTATAAAACAAATTCCGGTATATCGAATAAAATCCTTATTATTATTATAATATTAACAACGTCCTAATTAAAGAGAGAAAAGTAAAGAAATTCTTTATAAAATTGTTACACCGTATACCTTAATAGGCTTAAATATAGTACTTATATAAGGCTACAACAACTATAATCGCTATAACGTAGCGAGTAGAAGCGTAAGGAATCTCGGCCGAAGGTAATAAGGTCGAGAAGTCTTAGGTACGATAATAGAGCTTACTAAAGTGCTAAAGGAAGCGAAGATATAGAAGAATAAGGCTTATATTTTTGCTTACTTAACTACTTACTTACTTAAGGAAAGTTTATCTATAAGAGGGTAGAAGGCTTATATTTATAAGCGTCTAGGCTTTTAGTTAATTTATAATCCTTTAGATTCTAAAGGGTTCGGCGTAACGTAAGTACATTATAATATAAGGGGAGTGCTTTAGAATATAAGATTATTACTCTAAATTTATAAGGCGATTAATAGACCGGTAAAGCCTACGTTAGTAGTAATACTCTTAGTATCGGGAATTATAAGGTAAGTTCGGGAATCTTAAGAAGATTCTTATAATAATTCTTAGCCTAAACTATAAGGTAAGTTCTATACCCCGATTAGGCCCTAATTAAGTTATAAGGTAAGTTCCCTTAATATAAGGTAACTTCCTTAGCACTTATAGCTATTATTTTAACACCCTCTTTATAGCTATTAGTATAGTAACCCCTTTTATTCTTATAGAAAGTATAAGCTTTTTAATAAGGCTTAGAGAGGTTTAGTAAGGCGAGGAATCGCTCGAATTTAAGGGTTAGTAAAGCCTTAGTAAAGCCGTCGGCGGGCATTTCTTCGGTAAGAATATAAGTGACGATAATATTACCCGCGGCCACGCTTTCCCTAATATCTTAATATTTTAATAAGGTATATTTCGTAAGGTTATAATGCTTAAAATTATAAGCGGTATCGATCGCGCCTTTATTATCGCTTTTTAGAGGCGTAGGGCCCGTAATAAGGCGTTAGATCTCGTTATAAAGACCCCGTAGCTAGAGGGCTTCTCGGTTTCCCTTTATAAGGCCGTTATATTCGGCTTCGAGGGTAGAATAAGCTACGGTCGAGGCTCGTTTCGATTTTTAGCTAATAAGGCCGTTCCCTACTTTAAATAAGTAGCCGTAAGTCGACTAAGCCGTTATTTTACAGCCTACGAAATCATTATCGGTATAGCCCTCGGGCGTTATATTATTATCCTTAGTGCTATAATGAATTCCGAGGTCCCGAGTAGCGAAAAGATAGCTAATAAGCTGTTTCGTAGCCTTTAAGTAAGCTATAATAAGCGTTTAGAGTTGCCGGGAAAGCTACTAAACCGAGAAGGCAATATCTAACTTAGTTTAAGTCATAGCGTATATCGCCGTACCGATTAGCTGCTAAAATAAGCGTTTTTCGGTGTTGTTTAGTAGCGAAGTAGGCGAATCGGGCCTTATTAGGCCCGGTAAGAGTAGTATTTTCGGCCCGTTTGTGCTTAAACCGAAGTACTAAACAGCCTTTATAATATAGGCCGTTTAGCGAATCTATAAGCTCTTTTTAGGCTTATTTCGCTCGATTTGGACTCTTAGAAAGAATTAGCGGGTCCTAAGTCCTCGATATCGTACGTCTTCGCAAATAGCCTTTTTAAAGCGTTAATTCGGCGAATCGAGGGTCCGATAAGTAAGTAGTCGTTAACGTAGCTAATAATAAAGATTCTCTCTTTATTATTATAATAGGTAGTTATATCGGAAGCTAAGGGCTTAAAGCTTAGGCTTTGAAAGAGGGTTGCTACTTTTTACTACTAAAGATAAGGGGCCTATTTTAGGCCGTATAACGACCGTTTTAGAAGAATAACTTAATCCTTAGAAGGATTTTAGCTGTACCGCTTTAGAAGGTCCGTAGCCGTAGTACTACTAAGGCTAAATTCGTATAAGCCTTCCGGGGGTTCGATTTAGAGGTCCGTATCGACTTCGGCGTTTAAAAACGCGCCTACGAAGTCGATTTATTCGATTTCTAAGTCCTCGATAACCGCTATAGCGAGTAATACTCGCTAAGTCGGCGGCGTAGCGGTAATAGCGTAGGTCTCGGTAAAATCGATTCTAAGGATTTGTTAGAAGCCTCGGACTACTAATCGGGCCTTATATTTATAAATTTAGCCCGAATCGTCCTTCTTAGCCTTATAAACCCAACGGCTAATAATAAGGGCCTTTTTAACCTCGGAACGGTCGATAAAGAAGAAGGTATTTGTCGTAAGTAGTTGCTTAAGCTCCTTAAAAGAAGCCTCGAGC
The DNA here is from genome assembly GCA_003635345.1 of Coniochaeta pulveracea. Taxonomy (NCBI): domain Eukaryota; kingdom Fungi; phylum Ascomycota; class Sordariomycetes; order Coniochaetales; family Coniochaetaceae; genus Coniochaeta; species Coniochaeta pulveracea. The sequence goes on along the minus strand of QVQW01000086.1, from coordinate 17,463 downwards.
TACTCCTTCTTCTTAAAGTATTTTAGAGCTTGTTTAAAGGTATTAGGCTCCGAATTCTTCGCGGTTTTAGCTTTATTAGCTGTATAGACCGCGGAAAAGGCTTTATTAACTAAGTAAAGTACTAGATTACTAGTATCTATTAGGTCCTCGTTATTTACTAATTTATATTCTTCTTAGTAACTTTTCGGGGCTCGAGAAAGTAGAATTTCGAAAGTAGGAGGCGTTATATACCGTTGTTACCCTTATAAGGTAGGTTACCCTTATAAGGTAGGTTGCCCTTATAAGGTAGGTTACTTTTATAAGGTAAGTTGCTTTTATAAGGTAGGTTTCGGCGGCGGCGTAAACGGCGTTTCGTCCGTTTCGGACGATTCTTTAAGACTTTCTTCGACGTTAGGGAGGTCTAAGGCGTTGGTAGGGCTAATAAAGCCTTCTAAATAAGCCGTTGGATTTTCGTATAGCTTTAGAAAGCTAGTTTAGATAACTCTTCGTTGCCCGAGCTAAACTAAGTAAGTTTAATAGCTTAGAATAGCTAAAAGCCTCCCTTTAATACCTTTAAGCACTAATCTTAGTAGCTATTTCGGTTTAGGATTTAAGGTTTTTTCGTATTATTATACTTACGTCTTAGACGTAAGTATAAGATTTCTTATCTTTCTTAGAGCTTATAAGTAAAGTACTACGTTTCTTACACTTACGTTATAAACGTAAGTATAAGATTTCTTATCTTTCTTAGAGCTTATAAGTATATTAAGAGCTTATAAGTAGATTATTACTTATCTTATACTTACGTTATAAACGTAAATATAATATTTTTATAAGTAAATTACTACGTATTTTATACTTATATTATAAACGTAAATATAATATTTCTTATCTTTCTTAGAGCTTATAAGTATATTACTACGTATCTTATACCTACGTCTTAAACGTAAGTAATAGCTTTCTTATCTTTCTTTTAAGTTATAAGTAGATTATTACGTATCTTATACTTACGTTATAAATATAAATATAATATTTCTTATACGTAGACTACTATATATTTTATACTTACGTTATAAACGTAAGTATAATATTTCTTTTACGTAAACTACTACGTATTTTATACTTATATCTTAAACGTAAGTAATAGATTTATTATCTTTCTTATAAGTTATAAGTAGATAACTACGTATTATATACTTACGTACTAAACGTAGGGGTAATAATACCTTTATTTTTAAATATATATTATTCTTTTATATATATAATATTTTATCTTCGCTTTTTATACGTACGTCCTTTATAAAAGTATTATAGTTCCTTTACTTTATATTATAAGCTTAATAAATAAGTCCTACCTTATATATTAATATTCTTTATACTTAGTTTATTTATTTTAAAGCTCCTTATCTCTTATACTTATAATTATTACGTAACTATTATTATTACTTAGTTTAATTATTAAAGCTTATAAAGTTTATTTTAACGTATATATTAGTATTCTTTTATCGCTTAAGTATATAATATAACGTTCCTTACTTCCTATATTTACGTCTCTTATATAAATATAACTATTCTACTTCTTCTTCTTTACTTAGTCTTTATTAAGTAAAGACTTATATTATTTAGACTAAAGAGTTTAAGTAATTTTAACGTAGTTATATACTCTACTTTTCTCTTTACTTTTTCGTTTTAAAAAAGATCTATAGATATAGATATACTTTTAAAAGTTAGCTTACTCTTTTTTATTTTTATTTTACTATAAATACGAAAGTTTAAGCTTATTTATACCTTTATATTTATATAAACTATCTTATTTATCCTTAAATCTATAACGTTAACTTAACTAAAATTTTCAAGATTAAATAATAAAGTTATCGTTATAATAATATTTTACGAGTTAAATTATATAAAATAGTCTTTATTTAAAGACTAAGTAAAAGATATAATATAGGAATATAATAGCTAATATTCTATATTATAAGGGTCTTATAGCTTATAAACTAATTCTTAAAGAGAGAGAAGAATTTAAAGCTATCCTTTTTAAAGTAAGTCTTAGAGCCTTATTCGATTCTCGGACCCGTACTCGTATCCGTATAAGCGTATAGCCTAAGAATAGAACGGGGTTAGCGTAGGAGTAGCGTAGCCTCGGCTCCCTAACTTTAAGCCTTATTATAAATTTAAAACTAAAGGCTTTATCTTCTTTCTTTTATTATATAAGTTATTTAATTAAAGAATCTTACTAATCGAGGAATAATTATATTTAAATATTTTTATAAAATAATCTAAACTTATTATATCTTATATATTATAATATCTTAATATTAATTTCTAATATTATAAACTATTTATAAGATCGACTTAAGTAATTTTTAATAAGTTAATATAATAAATCCCTTTATTATTATAAAAAACTTTTTTATTATTTAATATATTAATATTTACTTTAATCTTAATTTTCTTATCTTATAATACTATTTTACGAGTTTTTAATATTAAAATAAACTATATATTATTTAGTAATTTAATATTTATCTTAACCCTAATTTGTTTTATCTTATAATACTATTTTATCGGTAAAATATAAGAGTAAATACGTTCTTTTATTTTTAATAATAGAAATAACTATCTTTATAAAAGTTAATTAAATAATCTTAATAAACGGAGTTAAGATATAATCTAAAATATTAGTTTAATAAGTATTTATTTCGCTTTTAGTAAACGTAATATATACTTAAGATCGATAATTCACCGAGTATATTTATCTTTTAGAGCCTAAAGCAAATTATCTTTTAACTTTATCCCCCTTCTTTTTCCCTTAATATCCGTATCTCTTTCCTTTATATATCTAATAATCCTTAAGTCTCCGTTATACTTCTTTAATCTATCTTTATCTTTATTAATTATAATAATATCTTCCGGATTAGACGATTTCTAATTATCGAGGTTAATTATCCCTTATCTTTTTAAATACTAAATTCCTTCCCTAAAACTATACGTTTTAATAATTAGTTTAACTTATTCTTTTTTATATAAGTCCCGAGTTAGCGATTCCGAATATAATTCCGACGAAGAACGAGATTAACGACGCTTATTATAACCTTCCTCCGAGCCTCCCTTTTTAAACGAAGAAGAGGAAGGTATCCTCGAACCGTTATTTCGTAAGAGCTTATATCGATAGATCTATTAGATATCGGTGTAAAACGAATAACTTACTCGACGTATTATATACGTACTCCGATAAGGCTTCGTCCCGTATTTTAAATAGTTTTATTTTAACGAAGTAATAAAATATAAAGAAACTTATCTTCGATATAGTAACTTAGAAAAGACGTATTAACCCTTTAGTATTAAAGTAACCTTTTTTTCTATTACCGAGTAATTATATTAAATAAGTTTATATCGGGGAAATAAGAAAGATTATAAAAAGGCTTTTAATCTTAAACTTTACGGAGCTTACCGATTTAACTTTCTACCTACTTATCGGTTATATAATATATTCTCCGGTCTCACCTTCCGAAATATAACTTAAAGTTATATTTACTTTTATAAATTATATATATAAAGTAGTTATCTTTTTATCCTTTAATACGACGTCGATAATATTATCTTTATTTTTACCGACTTAATATAGATCGTCTATATTATTATATATTTCCTTACCCCTTTACGGATATAATCCTTTTCCAAATTTATTTATATCTATATTCTTATCGAAGTTATAAATAAAAAGACGGGTAAGGTTATTTTAAAAGCTACCCTCGTATATAAGATCTTTTATATCCTTTTTAGCGAAGTCGAGTATTACTTATTTTACGTCTTCTTCCTTCGTTTATTTAAGCTAAATAAAGCAAAGCCGGCTAAGTTTAATAATAAGTAATACGAATAATTCTACGATTTCGTTACTTTTCCGGCGTTATAAATACTTAAAGATAATATAACTTATTATATTCCCGCCTCTTTTAATATCGGATTTATTAATATTTACGTAAATAATAAAGAGGGGTTTAGACGCTTTTCTACTTATAATATATCCTTTAAGATTTAGATTACGGTACCGAATATTTTAACGTTTTAGTAACGAGTTTAGTCGAGCTTATCTAAAGCTTCGTCTTTAGATTATTATCTTTAAGAGTTCGGTAATTTATTCTTTCTATACGATTATATTAATTATAAGCTCGAGTTCTATTATCCTCTTTTTATTAACGGTTATTTAGATTAATATAAGAAAGATTATACTCGGCGGATCCGACCTCTTTCTAACTTAGTTATAACTCGTTCGGTAAACTAAGAATACCTCGACTTTACCGCCGAGTTTTTATTATATTACGAGTAGACCGGAAACGTTATCTTTACTCGACGATATTATTAGAATAATACGTTTCGATTCTTATTCGATAATAACGTTTATTCTATATTATTCGTTAACCTCTTCGGTAAAGTAGATATAAATAATTATAATTCCGACGGTATTATATCCGATAACGATACCTTATTTTAGCGGTTATTCCGGCCGATAAGAGCGATTATAATAAAGTATAACCTCTTTACCCTTTAAGATATTATCTCTTTAACCTCGGAACCCTAGTATATTAACGTTTTCTACGATTTCGGTCTTCGTTACTTCTAATTTTACTTTATTATAAAGGAGCTATTTACTAATATATCTCTTTAGTTATTTAGCCTCCTTAGTTTATCGAACCTAACTTATAAGTAAAGATAATAATAAGATATTATAATTATAATAAGACTTATATATTCTTCGTATAAATAGCTCCTCCGTTGTTTTAAAGTAAATACTTATAAAGTTTATATTACCTTTTAATTAAATACTTTTATACCTTTCGGCTATTATATTAAATTCCGTATTTATCTTCGATTAGTTTAGTAAATTCGTTTTACGGAAGCGATATATTATATAAAGCTTTTTATATAATATCGGAGTAATCTCCGACGAAGTACTTCTTCTTCTCGTCGCTTATTTATTAGTATATTTTAATCTAATCGATTACCGGTTTTAACTTCGCTTAAAAGCTTTTAAAAGATCTTCGATTTTCGTTAATATAAGTATATCGTTAGGACTTAGACCCGTTTAAATTCGGTTCCGTTTTATTTTATTACTTCTTTTAAGTTTAACAAATTTCTCTTTTATAATATATATAAATATTTACTTATCTTAGACTTTATTCTTACTTATTATAATATTATCGATAAAAAGAGCCGGACTCCGAAGCTCTTTATAACCCTCTTCGGACTAATACTTCTTTCCTTTTATTACTTTATCTTATATCTTCCTCTTAAGATTCGGTAACTCGTCGATAATCCTTTAACCGGAGATATAACGTAGATATAAAGCTCGTTATAAAAACCTAATCTCGGGTTATATTAAGTTCTATAATAATATAGCTTTGCCTTTTAACTAGATAAGGTAATAAACTAATAACTATTTAAAGTATTAGAAGATTTTAATAAAAGTTTCACCGTTCCCGACTTTTAAAGCTATACCCGATACGTTATTATCTAAGAGCTATTACTTAATAATACCCTCTTCGATTATCTTTTCGAAGTATATTCTAAATATAAACTTAACTTAAAATAATACTATTTCTTCTAAGAAGTTATAATTTATTTCCTCCTCCGGCTTTACTATTAATAAATATTCTTTAAACTTTTTCTATTTATTTTTAAACGAGGTAACTTTAAGGATTATTACGATAAGGATATATTCCGGTTCTCCGTATAAAGCTTAGAGATTATTATTCGATAATATAATAAGAAAGGGATTAACCTTATTATAAAGAATTATATTAACTTATTAGACTTAGTTAAATTCTTTATATAGATTTAGATAAACGAAGCGTCTACGTTTAACCGTACTTATATTAAAGACCTTCTCTTCCGTTATTAGTACTAACGATTCGTTTAAATAATTAGTTAAAGTAGTAATAATATTTTTACCGGACTAAATCTTATAATTATTTTATATTACCGCTTTTATTAATAATATATTACTTTACTATACCCGGATTCTAACGGTTACTTAGTCGTAATAGAGAAGGGGATTAGTAATAAGTTTATATACTATTAGAAATCCTTTATACCGTATCTTAATATCGGACCTTATACTTCTTTTTAACCTAACGTTATCTAGTTTATAAAGAGGAAGAACTCCTTACCGACCAAAGAACCTCTCCCCCCTCCCGATATCGTTAAGAATATTAAGAGTTTCGAGGATATAATAGTAAGTATTAACCGCTTATATAGTTATATTACGAAAAAGCGTAAATCGGATTAATAACGTAAGAAGTCTTATTATATATTCGGACTATACGACTTATAAGCTAATAAAAAGATAAGAGGAGTAAATATCCGTCTAATATATATAAATTAGTTATTAGCTTATTACTTTCATCCCTTTAATATCGGGTCTTTATTTCTTATATTATATTAATAAGACTTATTAGGTATCCGCCGTCCGGTATAACGGTATCGGTAATATTATATAATAATAATAATATATTTTATATAATACGTTTTTATCCTCGAGCGTAAGAGAATTTCTACTTTATTTCATATTTTATATAACGACGAAGTATAAACTTCTATATTTATATAGCTTAAATAGTTATATAATACTTATAATATAAATAGCTAATATAATACGGTTAGCTTAATACGGCTAATACTACCTAATTATTAATAAGTAGCTAATATATATAACTTATACTAACCTTATTAGTTTTATAATAACCCGTATTACGTTATACTTTATTATTTTAGACTCGGTATACCTACGATATTTAGTTAATATAAAGCTAAAGGAAAGTTTTCCTTTAACTTAGTAATAATTTAAATATAATATAGCGAATATTATATAATCCGGATAAGATATATACGAAGCTTATAAAGCTTCGTATATATCTTTAAAGCTTATTATAATAATATTATATATAAGTTTAGCTACTTAGCTAATATTAGCCTACCTTATATTACGACTCCCTATTAGTTCCTTAGTATTATTAAATATATATCGTAAACTATATATCTAAATTATATTACGCTAATTTAAGGATTTATCTAATACCTATTATAACGGTAGTTATATACTTAAAGATACCTATTAACTTAATATAACGTAATATTTAGTATTTACGAGTAGTATATTAATTATATAAACGTAAATTTATAACGGAAATATTATTATTATTTGGAATTATCGTATTTATTAACGGTAAACCGTAATAAAGATATTCGGAATATAAAGGTAATTATCTTAAGCTTTAGTAAATCGTATATAAGTATATTTATCGGACGCGTATATCAAATTATATCTAATGTTTTATACCGTTATTATATCTACTTAACGTTTTACTAATACTTAACTATAGTAAATCACTTACGTATTATAAACCGATCCGTTTACTAATAACTCGGACTTATAAAATAGTAAACTTTTATACTACGTATTATTATTAAACCTTTACTCGACCTAATATATATATAAACTATAATACGAACTAAGAATACTAATAAACGTAATATTTATACCGGTGGGAAGGTCGCTTAAAAAAACTTTATAAACAAAGCCGTATACGTCTCGGTATTACCGACTAAGCTAAAATAAAAGCGCCGCTACCGACCCGGTATTATCGTATTCTAAGAGATCCGTCGTTATTAAAAGAGAACGGAGCTCTTATTAGCGAAGCGACTATTTATTAGGCTAGTTACCTCGATTTTACCCTTCTCTCTAATCTTATATATTATTAACTACGCTTCTAAGTTCGTAAGATCACCTAAGATATTTAGCGTTATAACGATAACTTTTAATATAAGGGTAATACCTTAAGAGCCTTATAAAAAGCCGCTAAAGTTTATATCGTTAAGGTTATAAAGGATATACTCGTAAAAGCTATATATACCGGGTATATAATAATTATAAGTAAGGATATACGTTATATTATTAAGCTTTATATACGGTTTAAGTCTTAGCTACGTCGTAACTAAAAGAGACCGAGTATCGCCGGCGGTAATAAAGATATACCGCTAAAATATTAGTATATACGATATATAATAAAAATAGAGGCCTTACTTATATTATAATATAGTAAAGTTATCTAACCTTACTAATATTTATATATATCTATTAATATTATATAACTTATTAGGAGCTAAATTATTAGGAGTTAATATAATAGTTAAATAAATCTATCTTATTTAGGTTTCCTTAATTATTAGACCGAGATAATAAATAATAAGATAAAATATACGGAGTTAGGTTATTTATACTAAGTAGATAAAATTAACGGTTAAATATATATCCGTTCTATATTTATATAATCGTTATATCTAAGTAATTATTATAATAGAAATAAATACGTATTTAAGTATCTAATATCGTTATATCTTTATACTCTCTTTATTAATATATTAATCTTATATTCGAATAACGAGCCGAAGAGTTACTAAAGACTTTAGTTAAAGAGTATTAGCTCGCCTTATCTATATTATATAAGATAAACGAGCTAACTTATCGACGGTAACTAATAGATTATATAATAATACCGATACGATTCCGCTAACTAATTACGAGTAAATACGGTAACTTTAAAAAGGTTACTACGAGTCCCGCCCTTCTCGTATCCGAGTAAAGAATAGTCGTATTATTATATCCTCCCCCTTTATAATCGAGCCGATTTTATCGGCTATTAACCTACTAAATCCTTCCTAATCTTAAACTCTTTCGGTTAATAATTAATCGAGTAAATTTAACTTTATAATATACCGATTTATTATTATACGATTTTTAAACCGTATAATTATTAAAGATATCGCCGCTTAAGCCGATATATTATAACGTCTTCTTTCTATACTTATTACCGAGAGCGATATTATCTTATAAGTTAAGTCCGAAACCGTCTTTACGTCTTTATAACCGCTAACTTCGACTTATATATCTAAGACGACCTCCTTTTTTATAAGGATAAAGCCTACTTCTTAACTATACCCTCCCGAAGAATATCCGCTTAGAGACCTCGTCTCTTTTTAAATATCTTAAATAGACTTTATTAATATTATAACTCCCTTAGCTAACCCTATTCCCCTTTTTAATAATATAAATATAATAGGTATTAGCTTTTTTAATAATCCTTATCTTCGTATCGATTTTTAACTTAGATTTATAAAATCCCTTTTCGTAATTAGCTCCCTTACTCGGTATTATTTATTATTTAAAGTCCTCTTTACTATTCCCGATATATAATTATTATTATTAAGCGATACGTAAAACAAACTCGTAAATAACGACGATCTAAATATAAAAGGTAGTTCTAATAACGATTATAATATACGTCGAGTAGCCGATAATAGTAATCGGTATAAAGAGAGTAAGGAATTAGACGAAACTAATTAAGGCCGAAGGAGGAGTAAAAGAGCGATTAAAGAACGTTCTACCTCCCCTTTTTTAGCCCCCCTTATATATCTAAATAAGAAGAGGAAGATCGTATTACCGACTATATTAAAGCTTACTTATTAGTATATCTAAGATTAATTATTTATTTTTATTAGTACCGATAAGTCGATATTTATTTCGATAACCGATATCGTATAAGACCTTATTACTAAGCTTCGAGGTAACGTCTTAGAATTAGAGATTAAATATTTAAAAGAAGATTTTTATACCTTTAAATCTATATTATTTATCGATATATTCGGTAATATTAAATAAGCTAATTATTTAAAGCTTATTTATAATTACGACCGTAAAGCTAATAACTTTATTTAAGGTATTTAACGTAAGGACTAAGCTTATTAATAGCTTATTAACTTAGGATAACTATAATTTATATCCTTATTAAACGATTAGTCGGAGGTCGTTTTATTAGAAGATACGAGTTATAGTTTAGTAAGTCGTATCCTAATTATAAGATAAAAGGTTAAGGTCGTATAATAATAAGAGTAATTCTTTAACTTATTTAAAGAGGAAAGTAGTAAGTTATCGGACTTCCTTAACGTATAAAGATATAAACCGGGACCGTATCGTAAGTTATCGAGTCGATATAATAAATATATAATATATTTATTATATTTTAATAAGATCCGTAGCTTCTCGGACCGTATATACTAATAGAAACCCTTCGTAACTCTTATAAACGTTTTCGGCCTCGATATTCTACTACTACTTCTTATAACCTTAAAGATAAATTATTATAAATTATTTCATAATAAGGAGTTATAAAAGAAGGATAAGTTCGTTATTATTATAAAACTCTTATTATAATATTTACTTATTCTTAAAGAGATATATACCTTATCTAAGATTAAGATAATTCGGCCTCTTCTTTCTAAGGAAAGCTTATATTATAACCGATCCGCTTTAAGACGTAAAAAGGATTCTAACGTCGGAAGAGGATAGTTTACGATATACGATATATTAAAAGAAGACGAGTTCGACAGCTCCGGTAATAACGATAAGTTATATATATTAGATAATAAAGAGGAGTAAGATATATTAAATAACGATAACGATAACGAGTAGACTTCCGATAAGCTAATTATTACTTTACTTTACTAATATATTTTACCGTATATATTCTCTTAATAACAAAGCCGAAGGTTAAATATCTTTAAGCTCGTTATATTTCTAATATATAATAAGATAAGGCTTAATATTATCTTATAATATAATTATACCTTAATTATCTTAAGATTATAAAGATAATTAACTTACTTTAAGTATATCTCTTAATCTTATTAATTATATCGTTAAACTTTATATCTCTTATTTATTATAATAACCTTTACTATCTTCTACTTATAATTAAAGATACGTATCTCTTAATAAAGGGTCTAATTTATTACGAAAGTATTAATAATTAGTTATATTATAATAATATCTTTAAATAAATATCGTCGGTAATAATAATAACTTATCGGCCTTCTTATTTTATAATTTACTACTCTTTATAACGATAACGAAGCTTAGGTTATATATAATACTACTCTTCGCCTTTACGCTCTTAGTTATAGCTTCGATAAAAGATAATACGTTAAAAGATAGCTCGTCGGAGGAAGACTTATCGGAAGAAGACTCGTCGAAGGTAGACTCGTCGAAGGTAAACTTATCTAAGTCGGAAATATTCGTATCGTTTATTATACCGTCGTTATTATTAACGTTATCGTTATCGTTACTTAAAGCGTACTCTTTATCGTTATCGTATTATTATCTTAAACTCTCGGCTACCTTATACGGTATCTTCTCGGACGGATAAAAGATATTAAATTATCTACCGTTATATATTATAAGAGTTAAGAATACCCCCTAATATATATAATAATCGGGCGACGATATATATTTTACGTTATTATCGAGTATATATAAGCTTACTTTATACCTTCGCTTATATATCTCTTAATTATATTATAGAAATTATAAAACATCTTCTTTTTCTTTTTATCGGATATCTTTCGAGGAGCTATCTCTAAGGTTTATAAACTCGTAAGCTTATTTTCGGAAAAAATAAAAACGACGTAAACTATATTACGATACGAATATAAGGACGAAGGTTAGTACTTATAAACTAAATTATAAGATTATAAGGTTTAAGTTATATTTTTATAGTAACTATACGTCGCTTATCCTTTCTTTTTAGCCCTAATTTTATATTTATATATCGGTTTAATCGTATATCTCGTCTTATTTTTAAGTTTATTTACTTACTTCGATTAACTTATTACTTCGATCTTTATTAATACTTACTAATTATATAATATCTTAATATTATATTTTTATTAATATTTAATAATTATATAATATCTTAATATCGTATTAATAGTTTTATTTATAATAAAGTTCTTCGCTCCGACCCCTAAAGTCTAAGATTATATATTAGATATTTATAACTTAAATAAAGCTCTAAAATATAACGGTTATAAAAAAAGTTAAGTTATAACTTTAATTATTACTAGTATATAATTAAGGTTATCGTATATACTTATATTAACGTCTTTTATAACTTTTAAAAGCGATATATTATACTTTACCGACGAGATAATCGATATTAATAACGACGAGGTTATTTTCGGTAAGCTAAGCTTATACTTCCCTTTATAATTTTATAACTAAACTCCGTTATTTATTAAAGACCTCGTTTATTATTAAAAAACGTAAAGTAAACGAAGTAGTTACTCCTAATTCGTCGCTTATATTAACGCCGATATATCTAATTACCTTATTAACTTAGATATTAGTTATTAGAGACCTTAAAGCTTAAGCGTCGCTATCTTTATAATAAAGATAAAGAGTATCCCGGTATATTTATATTTAAACTCTTTTATTACTTATAAGATAAGTATTTAGATTTAATATTCGTCCTCTTTTATTTAAAGACTCTTTCTTCGTAGTCTATCCCGCCGGCTCCTAAGCCGAAAAAGACTAAAGAAAAAGCCGGTTCGTTTACCTCTTTTATCTTCTACTTCGTACCTTAAAGCTAATATTACTTATTTATTAATACTTTCCCTTATTCCTAATAAGTTATATAATAAGTCTAACCGTAAATAAACTAAGTCTTAAGTAATATAATATAAGATAAGTATATAAAACCCTTTTTAAATAATATAAAGTTATAACGTCTTTACTCGGATACTTAATAATAATCTTTAATATATTTATATAAAGGAATTTAATAATAAAAAGATAATTAACCTTAAGCTCTTATTAACTATAAATTAATACTTATATATATTAATATTAGTTATTATAACTTAATCGTTATACGTTAACTCTACGCTTAGAACTAATAAACGTTCGTTCCGAAATATTACGTAATAACATATATCGATCGCGTTTTTATAATAGTTTCTAAATTACTAATTCGTATATCTAGCCTCGTTATAATAACTAATTAATAAATAACTATATAACGACTTTAAGACTTCTCTTTTTATCGTACCGCTTTATTATAATCGATTCGACTAACTATTTTCTTTTTAACTAAGGTAGCTTCCGTAATTATTATTTTCTTACCGACTTATTCTTATTTTCCCGATTAAACTTTTACCCGTTTACGTAACGCTTTTCTTTTTTACGAGTTATCTTATTATCTTTATCTCGTTATTCGGTTATCGATTCGAGTAACTTATATTTACCGGTATACTTCTCGTTATCGAGATAAGCGTTAAGGTCGCCCCGTACTTCGAAAAAGTAATAATATTTTCCGATTTCTTTTACGATACCGGATTAAATAGTTAACGAGTTTAAGTTCCTTAAGATATTCGATAAAATTAATAACCGTCTATCCGAGGCCGAGTAATAGGAGTTCGCGAATATAATTATTACGATAATAATAATATATACCGAGGAGTACGGTTTAGTCTTCGCCGAAGACCGGCTTAACTCCGAGAGCTCGTCGTCGTCCGACGCTAATTACTAAATCGACTCCGATATTAATATAAATAAAAACGATAATTTAAAAAAGGCCGGCTAACGCTTAGTTCTTAAGCGATCTAAGAAGTAAATTACGATATATCGCTAAGATCGTATAATATATTATAACGAGTTAGATATCCGTAATAATACGTTATAATTATATATCGGTACTATTATAAACGATATTTATATTATAAATACCTTAATTATAATCGTTTAAGACGTTTATTAACGCTTTTTATATATATAACTAAGTATTATAAGAAATAATATTATCTAAGTCTTTATACTTTTAGATAAATAAGCTTAAGAATAGATTACGACCTTTTTTTAAGATATACTCGGAATTATAATAAACCGAGTTAAAGAAACAATCGAAGTTATTATTACTTATAATTAATCTATTATTATAAAGCGCTAATAAAGCGATATTAATATACCGCCTTCTTTACGTTAAATATATAAAGACTTAGCTATCTTTAGTAATATAAATAAGTCGAAGACTTATTAATATATCCGGTATAATATTTAGCTAATCCGCTTCTTATAATATTAGTCGGGTATAAAGATTAGTTTCGAGCGTTATAATTACGACGTCTACGTTATTATCGAGTATTATAACCTAATTACTAAGCTCGGTTAAATATATAAGAGCTTAACTAAGTCGAAGTTATACGAAAAGATTAATATATTAGCTTAATTATTTACTAATATATTAAAAAGTATAACGATACTTATAATATTAATAACTTATTATAATCGTAGAGCGATCTTCTTAATACCGAATAATATTAACGGGTAAGCCTCGTCGGTAAATATAATCTTAAGCGTCTCGTTATTCCTCCGCTAACTTATATTATCTACTTATAATAATAGCTACCGCTTTTATATATCGGTAATAAATAATATTATATCCGTAATTCGTATTATTAATAAAAACGATATTATTAGTCGTATTTATAATATTATATACGAGTATATTATTAGCTTTATCGAGAACGATAATCTTATAATTTTCGATCTTATTAACTTCCGTATAACGGTAAGAACTACTTTATTAAAAGCTATAAAAATATTAAAGCCGGCTCTTAATACCCGTCTTATAAGCTACGTTATCGAAGAGCTTTATAAAGAGGCCTAAGGTACGGGTAATATAAAGATAAACTAAGGAATATAATAGTCTAGTTCGTCGTATAAGATATCCGAGTCTTAGATAATCGTTACTTATCGGGTCGTTATTAAATATATCTCCTCGTAATCGTTTTCCTATTTTATCTTTCGTCGTTAACCGGTCCGCCTCGTTACTACTTTTATCTTAATAAAAATAACGAAAACGGCGATATATATTAATATAATAAGATCCGACGATTATATCTCGTATTATACCCTTAAATTTCCCTTTCTAACTCTTTATATAATAATAAATCTTAATATAATTCGTCTAACCGAAGGAAAAGTTTCCTTTAGCTATTACTTAAGCTTATTACTTTATATTTCTCGCTTTACGGATATATACGTTATTTATATATAATAATCGTAATTAAAGAAAAGAGTAAGGGGGTTATTATATATAACGAATTAACTAATAATATTATATTATATTATAAAGCGTTATAATATAAATTCTAATAAGCTTATTATAATTATCTATTATAATCGTATCTTTTATAATAACTCGCTACTCCGATATATAGCTTTATTACTTACTATTCCGATACCGTTATATCCTCGCCCTCTTAATCCTTATTTATAAGATGTTTAAATAAGTAATACCGGCTTCTTCGCCTAAATATATTTTCGTAGATAATCGGTAATACGTTTTTATAATACCTTAGGATAGAAGTTTAAGTTATTAAGAAAGGTTAGTTAGCTTTTTATTATCTATAATATTTAAAGTAACGGATTACGGTATATTATTATCGCTTAAGCGGTAGACTTATTAACGCTTATTTAAGTTATTATTATCTAAATCTTTAGTCGAATAACTTACGGCTAATAAAGTTAAGACGGAAAGCTAATATAGATAAGTAATTAGTATAAAAGGTAGCTTTAATCTAAGCTATATTATTTACCGTTAAGGTTCGATAGCTTTCTTAAACGTTTTAACGTTAGTATAAAACGGATTTTCTTAAGAGATAGCCGGAAGCGGACTAAGTCCTCCTTAATTATATAGCTAAGCGTATTTACCGGTTTTAAATCGGGTAAAGGCTATCCGGTTAATATTATCTAAAGTATTAGAGAAGTATAAAAATATTTAAAGTCGGGTCGAGCTATACTTACTCGGTACGTAATATAAATTACCGAGGCCTTCCCGCTCTTTTTTAATATAATATATAAGTTAATATATAAAGTACGATCTTATTCGATAGCTTACTTAGTCGTTAAGGTCGTCGGAAACTCCCGATTATTTAAAGCTTTATAACTAAGTTAGTTATATTATTATTAAAAGTCTTAGAAGAAAGTATATATTAACCTCGATTATATTACGATATTCCGACGCTTTCTAATTATTCTTTATAACTTCGATAATAATATTATATATATTACGAATAATAATAATTTTAATAAGAGTTATATTACCTAATCGTTAATCGGTAATTCGTATTCAAATATAAATAAGCTTATAAAAATAGTAAAGTAATATAAGAAATAAAAGAGTAAGAGTTTAAAGATATTAATAAACGTATAATTATAAAAAAGTAGGACTAAGTAAACCTTAACCTTATTATATATATAAGTAAGCTTTATATTTTCGTTATTTTAAACGATAAAATTATAAAGAAAGATAATTATAACTTATAAAAAAGTTAAATAAGTCCTTATAAACCCGTATTAGTAAACTTAATCTTAAGATTATACTTTTCTTAGTTATAAATAAGCGAAGGACGCTCGGTAACTACCGAGTACTAAGTATTTAATCGTTATATAAGCTTCTTAGAAGTCTTTTAACTATTCGTAAACGCTTTCTTCGTATTATTATATCTTAACTAAGACCTTATTTACGGTTTATACCGGTCTTATTATTAAATATAGCCCGGCCGCGCCTCTTATTTAATATACTCTTAAGCTTATCGACTAAACTTAGAAAACGAACGTATTAAACCGGGCCGAGATAAGATAAACGGGATAAGATATAAGATATAAACCTAACTTAACGTCCTTAATAAGTATAAAAGGACCGATAACGACCTTCTTAGTTAAATAAGATATCGGTTATTTATTATATTATTAGAGATTAAACTTAGTAATAATAATAATAGTTATAAATAAAGTAATAATAAAGTTAAATACCGGTTTATCGTAATAATAATAAGTATAAGAATAAAAGAGGAACGGATTAAGCGAATCTTTAAGGTTTAAACCTTATTTATTATCGTTATTACTACGGTCGTATTTCTTAGATATAGTCGATAAAACTATACCGGTAAATAAAGATTAGTATTAGCTTATATAAGTTAATATTTATAAGACTTATTTTTAAGATCTCCGTCGGAGTTATTAGAATTATAATCGCTAAGAAGGACGAATTTTAGATAACCGTTATAATAAGTTATTAGTTATTATTAAACGAAGCGAGAAATAGTTAAAGAGGTAATCCTTACCGGTCTTTATAACTTTTATAATATCGGCCCGCTTAGCGCCTTCGTTTTAAAGTATTATAAAAGTATTTAAGATATCGTAGAAGGCGTCGTCCCGCTTAACGTTATTAACGGGAAGCTTTATAATAGAAGCGAGAAGTAAAAGTCGACTTTATAATAAGTAAATAAATAAATTATAATAAAAGAGTAATATACGATAATTTTTAGATAATTAGATCGGTATATAAATATAAAGTAGGGACGAAGCGCGAATAGGAAGAAGTATAATATAATATACGGTAAGGGTTATTAAGCTAACTTAGAATTAGTAAATCCTAAATAAAACGATCTAACGTACGAGCTATACCTTAGGGTTACTTAGGGTTAGGGTTACTTAGGGTTAGGGTTAGGGTTAGGGTTAGGGTTAGGGTTAGGGTTAGGGTTAGGGTTAGGGTTAGGGTTAGGGTTAGGGTTAGGGTTAGGGTT
>QVQW01000085.1:0-107130 GCA_003635345.1 Coniochaeta pulveracea | reverse complement strand
TTGGTGGACATGTAAGAGATGAATCATCACCAAACGCAGTAGAATGAACCCAGGGGTCAACAGGAACCCGGGAAAAGCCATGCCTGGGACTTGGCGGTAACGGATACTATTAAGTGAATATGCCAAAAGACATGCTCTTATACCTATCAAATAGTCACCTAACAGTTCGTAGCTCTAAATAGCTAGACCGGAGTATCCAAACCTCCTATCGTGATCATCTTGACTGTGAGATACTCGTCTATGCCGTACTTGCTCCCCTCCCGCCCGAGTCCACTTGACTTGATACCTCCAAATCTGTGTCTAATAGTCAGCAAGGCCTTTTCGTACAAGTGTAGAAGTCAACTTACGGTGCGGCAGCATCGCTGATGAGTCCCGTGTTAAGCCCAACCATGCCCACCTCAAGCCCCTTTGCCGTTCTCCATGCCTTCTGGTTGTCCTTGGTGAAGATATATGCCGCCAAGCCCATGTCCGTGTTATTAGCCAGCCGTACGACTTCTTGTTCCGTCTTGAAACGGAACAGACCTGCCACGGGGCCAAAGGTCTCCTCTGTTGCTAGCTTCATGTCGCAGGTCATGGCAGCCAGAACAGTAGGTTGGAAGTAATTGGGTCCTAGCTCGGGCACTTTCTGTCCGCCAGCAAGGATTCTTGCCCCCTTGGCCACGGCGTCCGTGACGTGCTCATGGACCTTTGCCACAGCGCGATCATGTATAAGAGGTCCATGTGTGACTTCGGAAGAAATGAGGCTGTCACCCACGGCAAACTTATCCCGGACATGCGCAGCTAGCTTCTCAGCAAACCTGTCGTACACAGCGTCTTGAACAAAGATGCGGTTGGCGCAGACACAGGTCTGGCCTGAGGATCTGAACTTGCTGATGAGGGCGCCCTGCACGGCCGCATTGATGTCCGCGTCGTCAAACACGATGAATGGTGCATTTCCTCCCAGCTCGAGAGAGATTTTCTTGAGAGTTATTTCGGCGCATTGACGCATCAGCAGTTTACCGATGTTGGTGGACCCGGTGAAGGAGACCTTTCTCACCAGTGGAGATGAAGTGAGGGTGTGGCCGACTTCAACAATGTTCTTGTCGGTGGTTATGACGTTTATCACGCCCTTGGGAATACCGGCTCGGTGGGCAAGCTCCGCCAAGGCATTGGCTGTGAAAGGCGTCTCTGCTGGAGACTTGATCACCACTGTACAGCCTGCTGCTAGAGCTGCACCTACTTTTCTGCATTCAAAAGGGAGGTGTCAGTTATTTCTAACACTGGAAAGTGATGAGATGGGTCATACCGTGTAATCATGGCCGCTGGAAAGTTCCATCTGTGCGTAGTATCAGTCAACGAGTTCAACGACATACTCGGAGATGGTAAAGTACTCACGGCGTCACCAACGCACAAACTCCTACCGGCTCCTTGATCGTAACAATCTGGTTTCCAGGGTTCGTGGCGGGAATGGTGTCACCATAAGTCCGCGGCGCCTCCTCACTAAACCACTCCAGGAAACTGGCGGCGTAAGCCACCTCGCCCCTCGCTTCACCTAGAACCTTCCCGTTCTCCAAGGTGATCAGAAGACTCAGGTCCTCAGCGTTCTCTACCATGAGATTATACCACTTGCGAAGCAGCCTTGCTCGACTTCTTGCCGTGGTCGTGCGGAAGGACTCAAAAGCTTGAGCAGCGGCAGCTATAGCTGTCTCTGTGTCTTCTTTGGAGCATTCCGGACACGTGCCGAGGACTTCATTGATGGCTGGGTCTGGCGCAAGTGGTCAGTGTCTCACGAAACATCAATCCAGTGCTGGAAGGCTTACTCTCGACATTGAACGTTTTTCCTGACCGTGCAGGTGTCCACTGTCCGTCCACGAAGCATTGCTCAATAAATAGGGATTTATCTTTCAGCTACGCAAGGTTGAACGTTAACAGGTTCAGTAAATCAAGACTCTTGAAGAGGCAACTAACCTTGGATAGGAGTGTTGGAGCCATGTCTATTACCCTTCAAGTTTTCGAATTGAGAAGTTCGGTGCTTGCTTGGATGCTTGGATGCTATGCGCATCCAATGTCACCTTCCTAGGCCAGCCGGTACTATATTAGATGCTCTTCATTTTCTTGTCCACGATGTCTCTTGATGACACGGAGTTAGGGACGAAACCCCGTTTGATATGATAGGTTATCACTGTTTGAAGACGCATAGCTGCCACGACATCCGCATGGAGCACTTGAGGCGTCACTGTACTGGGGGAGGCGTGACCCGCTGCGCTTGTCGGGGAGTTAGGGCCTTGCACGCCCGATGTCGGACTTCAGACTTTAGTGGGTCCGTATGTGCCGCTTGTCCCTCAACGTGCACAACTTACCCTACAAACACCTCAGGTAGGTTTCCATTTGAACATCGCAAGCGGTCCTGGCCCAGCATTGACGCGATATTGCAAGAATAACACGTTCATATTCATTTCTGTGATATACCAAGCCGCCCAAGTGATGGTTACCATTGCGCTTGGTCCGGGGTAAGAATTGTGTTATGCCAGAGGTCGTCATGACATTCGTAATTCGTCTCCCAAATTCACGCCTGGGCGCCGGCAAAATCGGTTATGTCATCACAGTTTCTTGTTACCGGACAGTCAAGGAAAAATTCATTTTCCTGACATTTTGTCTCATTTGTGACTATTTAGTACAAAACCGACATTGGGTGTGCCTGCATCGCTGTTGCAACCTTCATATTACGGTTGGTTGAGCATTATATCCACCATATGTTTATTTCACAACTTCTGCTTTGTGCATCTCATAAAGGCTGGTTGAAGAAGCTCCCGAGGAATGCCAGGTCACCGTCCACCATGAACTCGCCAAGGTCCATGTGTGATAAGGAATCAGACCCAAAGGGGTCTGTTGGATACATGGCGGGAATGTTCAGAAGCGTGTTGCTACCGAGGCTTGCTTCGTTGGGAGGAATGTTGTCTGGAAAGTGTTAGCTTATGTGGTGTGCTGACTCGGGTTCGGCAGGACAGAAGGACGAAACCATCTCGGCAATGGTACAGAGCCGGCCCTTTGTACATACTTGAGGCGTTTAATATCAACGAAAGCTGAGAGAGGTAATCCGCACAACGTTCGATCACGCGGTTGCCTGCGTCAAGTCGCCGCAGAGCTTCGGCAGCCATGTCCAGGAACGGCCGCGACCGGTCTCCCATTTCTCCGGCGGAAGGATCATGAGAGCTGTCTTTCGACGCGATCAAGATAGCTGCAAAAATGACCAATCCTGCGTTGAAGGCTACTTATGGTTAGCTAAAAAATGCCTTGGTGGTTTTTGGACAACGTACTGTAATATAAAGAATAGTTCCAAGCACCGAGCAGTTCGCGACGCCATCCAGTCGAGAGAGTGATGGTATGAACGGCAGATATGATGGCTATGGCTGAGTCGACACAGTTTTGTACGCTAGTGATGCCCGCTGACTGCATTAATCTTTGATCTGGGGCAGTCTCATCATGCCCGCCTAGCGCTCGAAGTAGGCTTTCGAGCCGTCGCCGGTAGAGCAGAATGCGCAAGTTATGGTAGCGCACGGAGAGAACGATGCTGAACCGGTGCCGGATTACCGAGTCTTCCTGCATCGCCTGGACATCTTCGGTGCGCAACGGCTGCTCCCAGACACGAAGGCCCAGGGTACTTAGCTGTAGGCGCCACTGGTCTAACTGCCGTTCTCCTTCGAGTATTTGGGAGATGGCGCTTAGCGTTGTTGAGGGGTGTTCAAATCCGAGGTTCTGGTCGTAGCAGGAGTCCAGTACATTGTATAGAACGACATATAGCTTTCTGTAGCCTGTTTAGTCCTTTCTTTCTGCGGTGACCAGGTGGGGTGTTTTATCTTACATGGTTGCTGTGAAGAAACAGCCATCCAGTTGTGGATGGACCTCCGTTTCTTGTGTATGGTTCAACATCTGTAGGTCTTGAAGGGGCATGTCCAGCTTGACATGCGTCTCTGGAATGGTACACGGACGTCCAAAGGTCATGCTGAGTGTTCTGAAAGAGAGGTCAGCGAAGTTCATTTGGTGATAATTGTAGTCACCCATACCGGTCAAGCAACACACAACCAAACCAGGTCCTCTTACGGATCTCACTTTCGAGTGGAGGAAAGCCTTTGTTTGCATCAGGAGAATGGAGCCCTAACTGGTAAGCAGCTGAAATAGCCAGACCATGAGTAGTCCACGCTTGAACAGACTTCTGTGTGCCCTGGAGATACTGTCCTAGAATAAGCAAATATTGCACTAGTGAAGGTCTGTTAGCTCGTGGTATAGCTACAATCGTAACAAGAGTTCGACTCACCCATCTCCAGGCTTGCATTGCGTTTCGAATCCTTGTCACAGAGACCATTCGCCCGTTGATAGTAGATATCGGACTCCTGAATCCGCTGCTCAGCAGGCATGTCTCCGTCCGTTGACAAACTCGCAGCAATGGCCATCACGATGTTCAGCAAACCAAGCCACGTCCGTCTGACCCTTGTAAAGTTCTCCCTCTTCATCTGAAAATATGTCTCACAGAACGACGCTTCATGGATATAAGGTAGGAGCTGGCCGGTCTTGTGGAAATATTGTCGGATGAGGCTCCATGTTCGGTCATGTGATGGCAGGGCAAAGATGTTGACTCCTCCAGATGCTACAGCATGCTTCGAAACTGGTGATGGTGGTCGAGATCTCGTAACATTCACCATCCCCCCTCCTCTTTGGTCTTGTGGTGATTCTGCTGTCACTGATG
The DNA here is from genome assembly GCA_003635345.1 of Coniochaeta pulveracea. Taxonomy (NCBI): domain Eukaryota; kingdom Fungi; phylum Ascomycota; class Sordariomycetes; order Coniochaetales; family Coniochaetaceae; genus Coniochaeta; species Coniochaeta pulveracea. The sequence goes on along the minus strand of QVQW01000085.1, from coordinate 102,407 downwards.
GGTGGTAGGGATTTGACTTGAGTATGGCTCGTGAGATGTGACGCATGAAAGCGATGTTGGATGAAGGTCCTGCGGGTTTCCAATGTCAGCATTCTCCCTATAAAAGGGAAGTTGCAAGGTTTGCTTGACTGACCGAAATAGCCACAGTCCTCCTCATCCGTGAACTTGATAGCTCCCATCCCATCTATGGAATTCTCAGAAATGTCGATCTCACCCATCTGGGAGGTACCGCGATCTGTGGGAGTATGGCCAGCATGACCTATAGGTTGGTCGTCATCTGCCACTGCTATTGTCTCACTGTCCGTACGGTCGTCGCCTCCACCACTCACTTCAAGCATCGATCCAAATGAGACATGGCGGTGTTGTTGCAGTTGCCTGATGGCGGCCTCCATGTCGTGAAGCCTTTGTTCGAGTTTGGTAACATAGCTAAGGCGTGGTCAGATATGGCTTGGAAGGTAGTGCGATCAGAAACATACCTCTTGCCCACCGTGAGACTCGATGGCGCACTTCCTTCTCCGTAGACACACTCAAAACCGAGATCTTTACACTGCGCACAAGGACGGTCACCGCTACACTATGCCCATTGGGGCGTTAGTATCCATCACGGTCGTTGTTCGCCCACGCTTGCCGAGGGCTCTGCAGCAATGGTCTGCATGAAGGATCTGATCAACGGCTTACCCGGGATTTCCGATGCCGGCATGATCTGCAGGCCAGAGTCGCCCGTCGGCGCTTGTTTGGTGGCGGAGCAGCATCCGACGACATGATGGTCAATCTGGCCCGAAGACCGATGCCTCGAAGTTCTGGTGGTGGACTGTACAGTAACTGCACGCACGGGGTCGGGGAGATAGGAGGTATATATGCATCTGGGGTCACAGTCGTACGCGCGCGGGGAAGTTGGTGGGCGATTCGTGCACGCTTGCTCCCCACGGGGGCGGGTCCTCCTCTCGACGGTCCATCGCGTTGTGACCCGGTTCCTGGGCCAGTCGAAGTTATACCCGGGGCTGGTACTGGAGGAGGATAAGCGCTAGAGCTATTTCCGGCTCCTTCGGCTTTGAAAGGTCTGGGCGCTGTACCGCGTGCTTGGGTCGGCGGTTGGAAGCGCGGGGATGGGCTCTTTGTTGTGCCCAAGAACGGTTATTTCCGGGACAAATCCGCAGACAGGTTGGGGTAAACAGGGAGGAGGCTGGCTTGGCGACTGTAATCAGACAAGCGGATGTCGCCCTTCCTATTTGCCAAATGTCTTTGAGCTGAGTATTGTGCTGATGGTACTTCAAGCTGGCAATACATGAGATAAATGAGTTTCAGTACAGGCAGCCTGAGGGGAATCCGTCACCATGAATGGTACTTTCACTACTTTGGCTTTACGCTTCAAACAGCCAATGAAAGCGGGTGTGGGCATTGACGTATTTCCAGAAGGGGTAGGTGGGGTAATCCTTGCAAAGAGAATGAATGCTGAGAAGGCTTCCGTCCCAAATCAAAGGTGGGGTAGGTTGGTTTGACCAAGCACAGACGCGTCATTTTTGCTACACGTGTACATTTACCCTCAACGATACCTCACTTCCCGGCCCACTTCTTCGTGAAGTCAAGTAAGTTCTGGTGGACTTCCTTCTGATGGGTGAAGCTCAAGAAGTGCACGCCGTCATCCATCTTGACCAGCTTGGCCTCGGGCGAGTTCGTGAACAACTTGATCTCGGCTTCCGCATTCGCAAAACTGAAAACAACATCGCCGGTTCCCTGTCAAGGAGGTTAGTAGTTGGCATCAAGAACAGGCAGACATTTGTATTCCCTACCTGCAGCCAAAGGACCGGACACCGTATCTGCGGCAGTCTTTTGTGGAGCCCATCACGAGTGGTGAGACAGACGGCAGCGGCGCAAATCCTCCTCTTGCCCTCATCACCACTATAGGTTTCCTGCAGTGATTGGCCCCATTTCTGGACAAGCTCGGTTGTCACACCCTTGCCGTACCCAATGTCCAGGAGGAAGTCGCGGTACCCATCTCCGGGCTCAAAGTCGGGTTTGGGTGACAAGTCACCGTGGAGGTCCACCAAGCCGGCGGCCGCTGCAGGGCCGTCCCAGCATCCGAGAGCGCGACTTTCCGAGGACTCCGAGTCCATTGAGCTGCCAATGGGGATGATGCCTTGAATCTACCGAACCTTTAGCGCCTGCCGTACGTACTGCACAATGGATAACACTCACTCTCTGGGGTGCGAGAAGGGCCATCCTCGCAGCCATCAAGCCACCCTGGGATGTACCAGCGGCAAAGGCTTTGTCGATGCCCAAATTGTCCATCAGTTGAAGGAAAACAAGTGCGGAGTCCCAGTAAGTGAACGTCTCCGTCTTTGCGCGGGTCGCTCCATGGCCCAAGGGTTCCACAGCGAGAAGGTTCAACTTGTCGGTAAGCTCTGGGTTCTCGAACTCGGGCAAGTAATAGTCAACAGTTGTGGTGAAAGGGATGATGAGCACGAGAGTTGGCCGAGATGGATCCAAGGAGGAGAGCCTGTAGCCCACCTCGACCCCTCCCAAATGAGGTACGGATTCCGTCTTTCTGTTGCTGACCATGTTTCTAGCAATGAAATTTTGTCTCTGTATGTTGAGTCAAGTACGAACGTGCGTTGCAGGATGGACAAATGCTTGTTTACAGGTGGCAGAAAGGGTCGAGCACTTCCCCGCACCACGGTGTTAGGCTTGCAGGGCAGAGACGATCTCCTAACTCCCCGGCCATGCCGAAGTCACGGAAGGCGATCTGACCAAGAACACCTAGCTCGACCCTTCATAAATATGGACGCTGTCAATCGGAAGCTTCCGGTCTCTATCATCTTCAGGGTCTTTACAGCAACCACGAAATCCCATTGGCTTGTCCACCTACCCTTCGTCACGAAAAGATCCACAAGATTCATCTCAATATCACACCACATATTATCATGGTGAGTCCGCCAAGGAGCCATCACGAGGACAAACAAGGACGAAGCTCACATTGAATGTTAGGCTCCACAAAAGATTCACGTTGGAATTATAGGTGCCGGTATTGGTGGTCTAGCAGCCGCCATTGCCCTGCGGCGGGCTGGTGCAGATGTCACAGTTCTTGAGGCTGCCGAACAGCTTGGCGAGGTAAGTCCACTCTTCGATGACAATGAGAAGCCCAATCTGACACCACAATAGATTGGTGCTGGAATCCAGATGACACCCAATGTCTCCGTCCTTCTCCAGCGATGGGGCGTTGCCGAAGTCATAGGAGACAACCTCGTCCAGATCGAAGAGCTGAACATGCGCCGCAAAGACGGAACCAAAGTTGGATATACTAAGATCGAGACCGTTGAGCAAGCATTGGATCGGCCTTGGTGGCTTGTCCACCGTGCCCACCTACACGAAGGACTGGCTGAAGTGGCACGCAGACTGGGAGCGGACATTCGCATTGACTCCCGAGTTGAAGTCGTTGACTACGAGAACGAAGACGCCGAAGTCAATGTCAAGACTACAAAGGGTGCCAGCTACACCTTCGACTTGTGCGTGGGTGCCGATGGAGTCAACAGTGTTGTCCGTCGCACCTTGTTTCCTACCGTAAACCCTGAGCCGCCAACCAACAACTGCGCCTACCGTGCCATTGTCCCTTACAGCGAGATCCGCAAGGACCCTATCGCCCGGGAGCTCATTGAGAAGCAGACAATGGAGGTGTGGATGGCACACAATGCCTACATCATCACCTACCCCATCAGTGGGGGAAACATGTTCAACCTGGTGCTCTCACACCACCGCCCAGAAAAGCTACGGACTACTCAACTACACGTTCCCATTGAGGAGCTGCGCAACGAGTACAAGGACTTCGACCCACGCATCAAGAGGATCGTGGACATGATCCCAGAAACCTCGCGCTGGCCACTCCTGGTCACTGGACCATTGAAGTCATGGTCGTCATCTCAGAAGAACGTGGTGTTGATGGGTGACGCTGCACATTCCATGGTCAACCACATGGCTCAAGGAGCAGCTACATCGATGGAAGACGGTGCTTTCCTCGCCAAGTGCATAGCTCCCGTGGTCAACGGCAAGCTCAGCATCCGTGAGGCCGTCAGCCTCTTTGAGACAGAGCGGATGCCCAAGGCGTACTTCAAGCAGCAGGTCTCCTTCCTAAACGGAGCCATCTGGCATCTCCCAGACGGTCCACAACAGGAGGCCCGAGATGCCGCCATGGCCCCCGAGTTGAAGGGCAAGTACTTCATCCGCAGCAGCAATCTCTACGGTGACCCGCAAACCGTGCTCGACGTCTACGGATATGATGTGGAGGCGCATGCGGACTCGGCTGTTGCTCAGTACATCAATGGAGGAAAAGAGCCCGCTCACCATGACACTGGAATAACTCCTCTCATTGGTGAGAAGTATATGGGCTGGTTTTTGAACAACTCGCACTGCCGTCGCCCGGAAAAGCTATAGGGGACCAGGAACATTGTTTTATGCTGGGGATACGATAAAGTCTGTGAGGCTGCTTTTGAATCTGTTATCTTCGTTTATGTTTAGACGTGGTCTTTGAATGCATCAGAATTTGAACAGCTGTTTTCCTTCCACTTCGTTGTTTAGTGTCGTACGGTCGTACCCGGCTTGATGCTGCCACCATACAGGCAAGTTCACATCCGATCCATTTAACCTCCTTTTCACTCTCACATCACAGTTAGACAACGCTATCATCGCATTGTTCCTAAACCAGGATACCGAGTCGAAGTAGTGAAAGTTTCGAAAGAGTAATTTATTTGTATCGCAATGAAAATATAAGATCGACCGTGTTGAAATGTTACCTACCCTACAGAAAGTTCTGTGGTGACACCTTAGTCATGTGTTGACTTCCATGACGTAGGATCATATGACACACAGCGCACGTCAATACTAGTATGGCTGGTTCCTTACCTAAGAACCGCCACCATATATTGCCCTTTAAAATGACCCGAATCAGGTAACATGGCGTGTCTGGTCACCGACGCCACAATCTTAGATCGAAAGACCTCTGATCATCCTGTCAGTTCTAGCGCCAAGCCTTCCTGCTGTGCCAAGAGTCTAGACCTCAATTCTCCCTAACCCCCCGCTCTTCCTAACTCCTGACCACGCCAATGCTTGGCTTTGCCGCCTAGACGCGCTAAATGTGCACGCGAAATGTCAATTCCCCTACACTTGTCGAGTACGTGGGCATCCTTCATCTCCTAAATCCGGGAGACACCTCCAGGTAGAGGGGGCATATAACCAGCAGTGGATCTTTCCCCAGATCCCCGGATGAAACCCCAGATTCTTACCCCAGATCGTACCTGGATTACCAGAGCACTGGGTTTCTTCTAGACATCGGTTTGCCTGTATTTCTCTCATCATTCATTCACACAGACAGGTGACTGTCACTCGTCCTCCAAGATGGCTCTAGGGACCGCACATGACGGAAAAGCGGAGAGGGAGCAGCGAGGTATGACTTCCTGGACAGGTCAGCATAAGCGCGGATGTTGACAGACTTACAGAACTCGTGGAAGAAGCAAGTGAGGATCATTCGTCCAACGACCTCCAGACTCCCAACCTCAAGACACGCAATGGCATCGTCCTCATGCCACAGCCGTCGGACGACCCTCTCGATCCTCTGAACTGGTACGCCTTGATATCAACCACACGATGATCCGCATGACAAGCTAACATGCTCCCAGGTCGTCCTTCCGCAAACACATGGCCATGGGCACAATCTCCTACCTCGCCTTCGTCTGCTACATGACCGTGACAGCCATCATACCCGGCACCCAGCAACTCGCGGACGACTTCCACGTCAAGAAGGCAACTGCCGTGTACTTGGGTAACACACCCGTGGCGCTGTACGCCGTGGGGCCATTGCTATGGAGTCCGCTCAGCCACTTCATCGGCCGAAGACCGGTGATGATCCTCGGCAACATCGTCACGATCGTGGGGACCATACTCGCTGCCGCCGCTCAGAACTATGGTACTTGCATGGCTGGTCGGATTCTGCTTGGTTTCGGCGGGTCGTGTTTCTGGTGCTTGGGGCCGCCGAGCATTGGTGACATCGTAAGACATTCTAGGAGCACAACCTCCTGGTTGATAACTGCTAACGCAAGGTGTAACAGTTCTTCCGCCACGAGAAAGGCAAGAAGATCGGAATCTCCACGCTGGCCATCGTCGTCGCACCTTTCGCTGGTGGCATCATGGGAGGTGGCATCATCAACAACAAATCCCTCGGCTGGCGCTGGTCGCAGTGGATCTCCCTTATCCTCATCGGGATTGGATTCCTTGCACTGCTTGTCTTTGTTCCCGAAACAATCTACATCCGTCGGGAAGTCACCGTCGAGAGCAGCACCGAGAAGCCGTCCCTCTGGGCTCGCTATGGCGTTCACATCCCGAAGCGCCACCCGGATCACCAACACAGCTTCTTCTACGTCTTCTCTCGCCCGTTCGTCATGTTGGCTTTCCCAGCGGTCTTGCTGTCGTCTTTCTGGTTCGGAGTGGCGTACATGCTACACGTCGGTATCACCTCGGATATCCCCATCATATTCCAACCGGCTCCGTACAACTTTGACTCCCTCGACATTGGACTTTCCGCGTTCTCAGGTCTCATTGGTGGGCTCTTGGGCGAGCTGTATGCCGGTCCGGCGCTTGATTTCATTGCCAAGCGGGCGCTTAAGAGAAATGAAGAGTGGAAACCTGAGATGCGCCTTAAGGCGATCTGGCCTGCGTTGATCACCGCACCAGGAGGACTGATCATGTTTGGACTGAGTATCCAGTTCGGAACATCCTGGGTTACGCCACTGGTTGGGCAAGGCATTTACATCTTTGGCATCGAGATTGCAACAACCGTCATGTGAGTACCGCCTGACGTCCTTGTCAAGACGAGTTGTTTGCGCATGATACTGACCACGTTTTCCTTTCTCTCAGCCAAACATATGTCCTCGAGTGCTACCCCAAACAAGGCGCCGAGGCGAGTCTGGTGTTCAACCTGTTCCGAAACCTCCTGTCATACACAACACCGTTCTTCCTACCTGGCATGTGGAAGCACACGGGCCAGGGCGGCGCGTTCGGTGTGTTCGCGGCGTTGATCGTGTTCTTCTTCCCCCTGACCATTGGTGTCTTGATGTGGCGTGGACAAGAGATTAGGGACAAGGGAGGAGACCCTGGCTGGTCTCGGGATTAAATACTGGGGGACGATTCCGGGATGGCACCGGGTTCAGTGTGGAGCAAAGCTGGGGCAAATGTTTATTTTATGTCTAAGAGCTTTTGATGAACCTCACGGTGTGTCACGTTCCGATCCTCGAACGTTTTACTCATCATCCTGTCCTCCAAGTCGACACCATGATGTCCACATGGGTCTTTTACCATGCATTCACTAGAGATGCTGCCGCCTTCGTTCGGACAAAAGGGTGTCACTGGTGCAAAAAGCACTAATTGGTGTATAGCACTCAGTCAGACTTCTTCTGCGCCGAGACGTCCAGACCGTTGCATCAGCCGGTCCAGCTGTGGTCACCATATACCGTCATCTCCGCACACATCGGGCTTACGCAGTCACGCTGCAAGAGACACTACACCATCTTACCAGTGATGCACCACACTCATATTAACTCTCATCCGGGGTTGCTCACTATTCGACACGGCAGTGATATCGGCATTGCTATTCAGGGGTGATATGAGTATCCGATTCGGAGAGGAGGTACCGTTGTCGTTCCGGGCTATTCCGGCTTGCCTCTTTCGAGTCGAATCGGACGAAATAGCCGCCGCCGGCAAAAGGGCACGGCAGCTCTCGGCCACCAGGATCCGCAGAGGATCCTAGGATTCTTCAACCCCCGAGAGGGTCTCAGAATGCCTAATTTAACATCAATTGCTGTTTGTTGATTAATGATGCCCGGTCCAATCTGCATTGCAGATCTCCTCATATGGACTCTGCAGTCATTCTCCAGCTTCATGCCCGAAACGACAAGCCGACAACGATCCACGGCATCTAGCTCATCAACACGGGTACCATATAAGAGGTCTGACATACCTGTCAAGAAAATGTTCAAGGGAGGCTACACCGGGGCTCTCATTGAACACCACTGACCAATATCTCCAACGTGCCTCGACGGAAGACAAGATCCTCACCATGCATTACCAGTCCAGTCTCCTCGCCACGCTATTTGCGTCCCTGGTTCAAGCCTACGCCGCACCCACCGCCAACCACACCTCCCACTCAATGGGTTTCATCGGCTGTTCCATGTCCGAGAACGTGGCGCAAGGCTACGTCGCCGACCAAGGCCAGCGGATGTGGGGACCCTACGGCACGGGCGGCCTGGTCGTGCAGTCCTGGACCAACACCAACTCGCCCTCGTGGCAGAAGTTCGACCAGCAGGTCGCCAAATACGGCAAGCCTTCCGCCGTCTGGGTGCAGATCTGTATCTTCCAGAACCCCGGCGCCACCTACGACGAGGTCAAGCAGCTGATCACCAACGCCCGTCAGCATGCTGCCTCCGGCGCCCAGATCTATATCACCGGCCAGCCCATCTACCCCGACAATCCCAGTTCTTGCTACCTGGCGGGATCCAATGGGCCGCAGTTGACTGTCGATCTGGCTAAGCAGGCTGCTGCCGATGCGACGCAAAATGCCACGTATCCTGGCGAGTTCAAGTTGATGAAGAATGAGGTGCAGGATGGCTGTCATGCGAACACAGCGGGACAGAAGTCGCTGGGCCTCCAGGCTATTTCGTTCTGGGGCTGATTGCGAGGGCTTGGTTGTGAAACAGCTGTGTGTCAGGCAGCAGGAGAGAGGGGCTGGACAGTAGGTCTAGAGTAACATTTGTACATACGTCCAGGGCCTCGACTGGCACTCACTTCTGGCTAGCAAGTACGTGATTAGAGGAGCCAGGTATCCATGCCACTCTTTTCACACCCTGACTATTCAACCTGCGTGGGCATTTCACAACGATTTCAGAAGCGATAGCATGTTATCTTGCAATGCTGACTTCACTGCCACCGCTAGTAGCCACGAGTCCCAATGATGAAATGTATGCGAGGGTACACATGCGGCCAGCTCAGTTGATCCAACACTTGGACGTCAAAAAGCGGCAACTGTTGTCGGCAGTCAGAACGCTAGGGCCCCTCTCGCTACCAGGTTTCTGGTTCCAACCGCACTCTTGGTAGAGCTTCCGGTTGGCTGGGCAAGAGAATGAGGAGTAATGCAATATACACCCACATTAGCTCGGACCACATTCCGTGCGCAGTCCGCGATGCCAGCTTCACACCTGTGATATTGCATTCCAATTTGTACATATATTTCCCTGGTAGAATGTGTGATGTGAGACAACTTGATTACTTGAGTGGGGAGAGAGGGAGGAGGGGAGAACTATCTACAGATGGGAGGTGCAACCCTTCTTACGCTTATGCACCCGTGGACAGTGTCGTTTTAGACTCTTGACCTTCAGCATCCACTACGCTTCACCCCCAAGCGTAATAACTATCTTACCCTTGGCGTGACCGGACTCCAGTTTTGCGAACGCCTGCGCAAACTGCTCCAACGGCCACACACTATCCACCACCGGCGCGACTCTGTCGAGGTGAATGAGCTCGCCAATCTCAGCCAGGTTACTCCCGGACGGCTCAACGATGAAGAATGCACTCTTCGCCAACTCTTTCTCAAGCCCAGCTGGCTTGACCAGATCAGGCGGAGTATTCACGCTGATCAGATTACCGCCGTCCCGAACAGCCAACCAGCAATCAGCCAGAGTCTTCCCACCAACTACATCAATGACCAGATCCACCATTCTCGCTTCTGAGTCACGAGCAAACCATTCCCTGATTGACATCCGCGTGTAGTCCACCACCTCGCTAGCACCCATCTTCCTGACAATCTCCTCCTTCCCCGTCCCACATACAGCAACGACAGTAGCTCCAGCCAAAGCAGCCAGCTGAACCACCCAACTCCCCACTCCCCCAGCAGCACCCGTGACCAGCACCCTCTTCCGCGCATTCCTCTCCCTCGCATCTTGATTCCCCTTCACGCCCTCCACCTCCAGCCCCCCATGAACAAACAACCCCTGCCAAGCCGTCAACGCACTCAACGGCGTAGCCGCCGCCTCCACCCACCCCAGCCCCTCTGATATCCTTGCCAGCTCCCCGACCTTGGCCAGAGCATACTCCCTAGCCGTACCCGCCCTCTCTGCCGAGATCCGACAGAACACCCTATCCCCGGGCCCAAAGCCTGAGTCAGCAGGAGCAGCGACGACAGTTCCCGCGAGGTCCTGGCAGGGGACCATTTCCTTGTCCTTGGGGATGGCGTCGGGGAAGTTCTTTGCCCAGAGGAGTTCGCCGGCGCAGGGGGAGCAGGCGTGGACGCGGACTAGGACGTCGTCTGGGGTGGTGGGAGTGGGGATGGGGGCGGTGGTGAGGATGAGGTTGGGGGATTGGATGGAGGGTTGGAGAAGTTGACGCATTGTTTTGGGGATGGAAGAAGACATGGTTGGTTTAGATGGTGGCTTGGTTTCTTTGGTGAGTCGGATTTACAGTGTATATGAGAGGATAGTTTGAAGTGTATCGAGTACCATTGCACAGCATGAGTATGTCCCGACAGTTAGGGTCTTGCTGCTTTTATCTTTGAGAAGTCAAGCTCTCGGCCGCAGGGTAGTCTTTTGTCAGTAATGACGAATGCTGCCTACATCATCATGAGAATTTATGAGAATACGAGAAATACGAGGCCCTATGAGTCCTCGCTTCCGAATATTCCGTAGCTTAAACCTAAGCTATTGAGAACTATTGGAGGCAAAGGCTGTTCCTCCCAAAAGTCGAAGCGGTAGAAGTCGGGATGAAATAAGGTTCGCGATTCCGAGAATAAGCAGCCAGGACGGGAAGTGAATAAGCCACGCATGGAAGTAATCTCTGTTTGGGCAGGCTGCAGTTTTGTAGGGTAACCATGTGACTTTGGTAGTTTCTTGCATCTCCGCGGCATCCAGTATCAAAACTTCATGTTACGAGAATACTACTGGTTGACAAGCCCGTGGTGGTTCATTCAGCGTATGGCTTACTCATCTTGTACCTCAAATTAACCACAACCTGCATAGCACTGGTACTTCATTCCTTTTCCTGCCCATGAAAATACTTAGATTTCCCATCAAGCCATCCCGGTCGTTATCTCTGCTGAACAAAGATCTTCGAAGGCGGCTGCGTCTTGCACCCCGTGGTGTTCGGCAGAATGATCTGATCGCAGTCCCAAGGAACATACACGCTCCCATACCCCGAATAAGATCCCCTGGAAGAAATCAGCATCTGCACTTCTATCCCTACGACCAAAGAGACAAAACACTTACGAATTATCACCTTGGCCATTGCAATTCCAACTCTGGTTAACCTGCAAGATATGCGTGTCCCAGTCCACGTGAAACAAAGTAGCCGGCGAAAAGGGTGCGTCTTCAGGGTCAACCGTCCCACAGTACTGCCTAGGTGGATCCGGCGCCGCGGCAAGCACGCTGTGAAAGTAGGAACACCACACGGAATAGTTGTTGATGAGGTTCCTTGCCCCGAAGGAGATCGTATAGCCGGCTTGAGGCAGGGTCCAGGGGAGACCTACGGTCGGAGAAGACGGGGTGAAGGTGAAGTCGTCTATTTCCCAGCCTGAATTGGAGGAGTTCGCGGTGGTGCAGGTGAGAGAAGGCGGGGGTGGGATGAGAGTGAATTGCCCCGGGACGTGGTAGGAGCTGTAATACGTGTTCGACCATGTCTCGACGGTAGAACCGTTTGTGGGAGGGTCTGGGGGAGAGCCGCTGTTGGTGACGAAGTAGCTTCTTGTGGCGACGCCTTTGAAGAGGATTGTGCTTCTGTGTGGGTATGTCAGCTTGCTCGTACTAGTACACCGGTGTCTGAAGTGAGAGACGGAAGGTACAGCTGTTGAGGATCTGGACCGCACGACGACATCTCCCTTAGTGTGAGAGTGTCCCAGTCATTTGGGTTGTACTTGAACGAAGTGGTGTACTTTGCGGCAGTAGCGGTGTCTTCCGTGGCGCAAGTCTTCCAACTGCTACCGGTGAGAAGGTCCGGCCCGGTTGCCTCACAGTGGAACAAGCGATTGCTGAACGCGCCCACGAGGTCGAACGTTATGTGGGCTGTAGTTGTTGCTTGACCGCTTGGTTGGGTCTGGTTGTAGCTGACGTATAGTAAGTTGGAGAGGTCCCAGCCCGGTAAAGACGAACCCGGGCCGGGTGCTCCCGTGGGACAGCCTTCCGCTTGAGGTCTTGGTAGACCCTGGGCTATACCAAGAGTGCATGCATATGACAACAGGTTTAGCCCCGGTCTGGTCATTGTGTCTTACTGTACTTCCTATGAGATTGTGCTCTGCTTTGCAAAGAAACGATCTGGGGGGAGATCTCAGCATAAGAATAACAGCGTGTCCCGGTAACGCCGAGCCAATTCAGCCGTTCCGTCCTCTCGATATGAAGGTTACATCCATCACATATGGTAAAATCTATGATGGGAACTGAGCTTGATTGACGTGACTAAGAAGAGAGATCTCAATATGACATATAGTAGGCGGGAATCCCCCTTTATATGGGATTCTCGCCCATAGATTCGGCCCGATATTCTTCCGTCTATATACCTCACGTTCCTTAGAGTCCTACCTTTTCACTACTCCCACTTAGGATCCAAGGAATCTCCTACTAAGGTAGTACTCCTACTACTCCTATTACCTTAGTATTCCCTAATATATAAGAGCTCCTATTAGCCTTAGTATCCTCCCCTCTAGCTAATTAGCTCTATTCCTCTATTAGGGGCGATAATACTAGCCCGAGGGCCTTCTTAAAGTCCTTAAATATGCTTTTGTTTAAGGGCTTCGTTAATCTATCTATAATCATCTATCCCGTAGGTACAAAAACAAGCTTAATTTTCCTAGCTTTAACTATTTCTCGCACGAAGTACTATTAAATCTCGATATATTTCGATTTCCCGTAGTTGCCGGGATTCTTTACAAGGGTAATAGCTCCTTAGTTATCTAAAGCGATAATAACGGCGTTAAGTATCGTTATAGTATTAGGTATATTAGTAGCGGTAAGCTCTATAAAGAGCTTCTAAAGCCAGATTACCTCTTTCGAGGCCTATATTTGGCCTACGTATTCTACCTCGTAGGAAGATAAGGCTATAGTTTGTTACCGTTTCGAGGACCAACTAATTATACCGTTTCCTACGTCAAAGACGTAGTCTAATATAAAACGCCGCGTATTAGGGTCTCCCCCCTAATCGGCGTTAATATATCCGAATAAAGGCTATAAGTCCCCCTTATACCGGAGGTATAGCGTTCGACTACCCTAAAGATACCGAAAGATACGTTTTACTATAAAGAAGTATATAATATTAAGGTTCGAAGCGTAACGGTTAACGTAGGATACTACGAAGGCGATATCTAGCCTAATACCTAATATAAGGTATATTAGTATACCTACTTAAGATTAGTACTTTATACGGTCCGTAATAGGGCAAATATACTTAGGGTCGTATTTCTTAAGCCTATTCCCTACCTTTATAAGAATCCGTATCGGTACGTAGTTAGTTATACCGAATTTTGTAAGAATTTTATCGATATAACTAATCTAATTAAGGTAGATAGCCTAATATTATCGTTCCCGGTGGATTCGAATCCCGAGATAGTAGCTATACTCGCTAAAGTCTATTATCTTAAAACGTTTATAAAGAATAGATTTTAAAGCGTTAATCCTAGTTATACTTAGCCTTATAAGTAGAAGATCGTTAACGTAGATAGCGACGAAGGTTTTACTATTTAGGGCGAAGATACCGTTGTTAGATACTATAACGTTATAGCCGAGGGAGGTAAGGAAGTCTAATAAGGTCTAGAACTATACCCGAGGTACCTACTTAAGGCCGTAAAGGGCTTTTAATAGTTTATAAGTCCTATTATCGTAGTTAAGGCTTATAAGCTATTATACGTAGATATCCTCGGTAACTACTCCGTAAAGGAAGGCGGTCTTAATATCTATTTAGTAGATCTCGTAGTTCTTTACGGTAGCGATTATAAAGAGAGCCTTATAGCTTATAGGCTTAACTACCGAGGTAAACGTCTCAAAGTAGTCAACTCCCTCGATTTACTCGAAGCCTCGAACTACTTACCGTACCTTATATCGCAAAATCTCGTTGTTAATACCTCTTTTAAGCTTAAATACCTACTTTCTAGAGAGTATATTAGCTTTAAGGGGCGCCGATCCTAAGGTCTAAGTATTATTTTCGATTAAAGAGTCGTACTCGTCTATTATAACCGCTTTCTACTACTCTTACTAAGAGGTGGCCTTAGCTTCGGCTACTATAAGTAGTTCCTAAGGATCGTAGACTTTAGTAGCGAGGGCAAAGACCTATATATATAAGGCGAATAAGTATAAAGGGAACTAACCCGCCTTACTACGGAGAAGGTATCGTAGTTCGGGGTAGCCGGGGAGCGATATCGTTAAGGATATAGCTAACGTAGCTAGTATAACTATAGGTAGGCTACGGAGTAGTAATATTAAGGAGATATTACCGAATCGTAGGCGTTTAACTTATAGTTATATCTCCTCCTCTTTATTAGTATATGATTATAAGTATAATAGTAGGTGAGATTATAATATTTAGCGTTGTTAAAGGTATTATTAAGGGCGTTAAGGGGGTTCTACTAAGTCCTAAGGTTATATCTAAGTCCTTAAGTTAGTATAATTCCTAGGGGTAGAGGCTCGATCGGCCTTAAAGTAAACGTTTATTAAGTTGAAAACCCTACCGTTAAGCGCTAAGAGCCTAAAAGTAATATTACCGGCGTATCTAAGTAGTTAATAACGGATAGATATATTTGATATCTTCTTATAACCCTAAGTAGGGAGTTTATATTATATATAAGTGCCGATCGTCTTAAGGTATATAACGTTAAGCCTTTGGTTATATATTATCTTAAACGGGGTCTTTGAGAATATATTATAAGGGCTACGGTTTCGAAGATAGTTGACTATTTCGAGGATCTCTAACTAATATTTCCAAAGGACCGTTCCTCTAATAAGTATAAAGAGGAGTTTATCTCGGATAATAGTATTAAAACTCTTAGCTATTCCGTTCGATTAGTATTATTCGGTAATAGAGTCGATAATAGCGGTACCTCGTTCTACTACTTAGAGGTAGAAAGCTTTTATATCGAACTCCTAAGCGCCGTTAGGATAGATTAGCCGGTAGCGCCGTCGCTAAGGTTTATTAGCTTCTAAATAAAGTATAAAGGACTTAATAAAGGTCTAATAGTCGGTTCGTTACTTAATAATATAGCTACCGCTAAGGCGGCTAAAGCCGTTAATAAGTATAATCTAGTACCGCTCCCCCTTATATCTTAGGATATAAAAGGGCTTATAGATATTAATATATATAACGTCGCCGGTATATTCTCTTTAGCGGAGCTTACCGTTATAAAGGACCTCCTTTATCCTCTTACGGATATAAGCTTTATAAGTATAATAGTATTAGGCTTCGTCTATCTTATTTATTATCTCTTTTATTCTTAATAAGTTGTTCTTACTTAGGTAGCTTATACGTTTATATTATATATATATCTTAGGTAAGATAAAGTAAGCGATAAGTACTTATATAACTATTCCTTCGGTTTAGAGAATAAAGAGGTTTCTATAAGGAATAGCCTCGATAATAGTATTATTATATATCACCCGCTAAGACCTAAAGTTAAGGGATATATTAGCGCTAAGCCTAAGGAGCTAAGTAATAGAGATAAGGTTAACTTTGAGGTCGGGGATATAAAGTATATTTGATAAAGTAAGTCGAATCGACTTACCTTAATATATATAGTTCTTAACGACTATACCTACGCCTTTAATTATAATCTTAGCGTCGCTAACGTCTAATACCTCCCTCTTAGTATATAAACGATAGTTACTAAATTCCTTACATCTATAGGTTATATATTAAGAGTAGCCTAAATCAAAGATCTAGGTGGTTTATAAGTAGTAAGAAGTTATTATTATATTCTTAGGGAAGGTATATA
Source organism: Coniochaeta pulveracea (assembly GCA_003635345.1). Lineage (NCBI taxonomy): Eukaryota > Fungi > Ascomycota > Sordariomycetes > Coniochaetales > Coniochaetaceae > Coniochaeta > Coniochaeta pulveracea. The sequence goes on along the minus strand of QVQW01000085.1, from coordinate 86,416 downwards.
TAAAAATTGGGGAATAGGGTTCTAAGGAGTATTATATTAGAGTATTAAAGTATTAGAGTATTTGGAGTAATAGGGGATAGGGTCTTATATAGAAGAAGGGGGGTATTATAGAGCCTCGGAGATAACTCGGGTATTAGAGAAGAAAAAATCTTCTTATTAGGGGTGTTCTTAGAGGTGGATCTCCTTATCTATTAGGGCGATTATTACCGTAAGCATAGGCGAGGGCCTTATCGATCTATTCTATAGTTATTTAAGTTTACGGAGGTGATACTCCTTTTTAAGGTTTAGCCGGTTCTCTTAGTAATCCTCGGTAAGATACCTAATCTTAGTATACGTTTTATAGGTTTATGTTTTCGTAGGCCGTAGGCCTTAGCCTTTTCTATCGATCGATATATTAGTAAAGGATCGTTTTCGATTATTATAAGTAAGGAGAGCCGTTAGCCTTATCGAGATAGATATACCGGCCTCCTTAACCTCGAATAGCCCTTAGACTATCTTAAAGTTAGGGACTACCTTAGATTTGGCATTGTTTTACTAGAAGGTGGTATACTAAGCGTTAAAGCGATCGTCGAGGTAACTAATTAACTTAAGTATAAGATAGCTATTAGGAATAATATATTCGGGCCCTATAATAATAAATCGCTCCTAAATCGCGATAATCTTTATCGTTAGGGCGCGAATACCGTCGTCTATAAGGGTAAGTATTTCCTAATCCCTATAAATCTTCTATAGAGAGCTAACTCCCTTATCGAAGAAGTCAGCTTTAGCGCGGGTAAAGACCTTTATAACGGTATCCTCCTTACTAAAGGCTACGGTAAGCTCGTTGTTAAAGTTATATATTATTAATAGCGTTACCTATATCTAGTTCTATTCCTAAGTATCGAGAGAATCCGTAAGTACCGAGAGTCGAGTAGCGTAGGCGCCTCTTAGTATAATATTACGGTATCTTAAGTTAAGTAGGGTAAGCTATATAAACTTATATTACGTATAATACTCGGTGCGGTTAGTAAGCTTTGGTACCCCCGTAAAGGTTAATTATATAAAGGTGGATAGTAGTATAATAATAGGTATAGTTATAGTTATAATATTAATAGAATCGAGGAGGGTAGTCGCTTATTATACCGCTTTAGCTTCGGCGGCCGTTACGGCTACGGTAACGGTAACGGCTATAATATTTAATCTATTCCCTACTATCTCGTATAGGTTATTATAAAGTAAGTAAGCGTATATGAATCGTTATTAATTTAGAATCTATCGATAAAGGGATTATCGGGAGGTATTTATAGGTAGGTCGACTACTTTTATACCAAATAGGTCGTTTAGGCTTAGAGGCGGTAGAATTTCCGCTTCTACTACGACCGTTCTTATATCGATTATATCTTCTAAGAAGGTAGGGGTATCGGTTAACGTATATAGGCTCTTATCTAAGCTATTTTATAGCCCTCCTAGGAGATCTTGCTATAAGTCCGCGATAATACTAGTTATAGCTAAGAAGTTTCCTTAATAAAGTACTCTACCCTTTATAGCGGGTAGAATAGGGCGCTTACTTATAGTAATATTTGGTAAGGAGGTGAGTACGTTAGCTATTTCGACTTTTATACCTTATAAAAAGAAGGGATATTTATAATTTTCATTATAAGGAGGAGCGAGGATTTTTACTTAACTAGGTTGAAATTAGTGTTTTCGTAGATTTTGCTAATAAGTAAGTAAAAATAAGGGCACGGACTTGGTCACATAACCGGTTCTTAGGGTTAGGGGTTTTATATAAAGAAAAAGGGGAAAAAGAATTATTACTTAGTTCCGGTATACGTATATACCGGTATAATAGAAATACCGGGCTTATAACCTAGTAAAATCTATAATAGGAACTGAGCTTAATTAACGTAACTAAGAAGAGAGATCTTAATATAATATATAGTAGGCGGGAATCCCCCTTTATATGGGATTCTCGCCCATAGATTCGGCCCGACATTCTTCCGTCCATATACCTCACGTTCCTTGGAGTCCTGCCTTTTCACCAACATGCAAAAGACGGCAGTTACAAATTGACTCATATTAACAAGAAGATCTCTGGGACCCAATTCTCTTGAATTAGCAGCTTATAGAAGGACAATACTGCCATAATGCAAGGTATAACGACACGACTGACCATGCCTACAGTCCAGTCCTATTTCTCCTCCGGAGACACATTCACGATACTCACGTTCTCTTCTCGCAATGCCTCCATGTGCACAACATCGATCTTGGCAAGGAATTCATCCAGCTCCTTACGTTGACTCTCCGAGGCGTCAGTGACATGAACAGCCACATCGTCTCCAAACCTTGCTCCGATCTCCTCGAGAGAAAGCTTGGCTGTCTCGGGGAAGTAGAAGTACACGATGGGGATGAAGACAATGCACCAAACGATGATGACGAGGTAGTACTTCCAGCCAACATTGTTCATGCCGATAGGTGCAGTCTGAAGAAGGATAATGGTGCTGGTGAACTGGCCGAACAGCGAGAAGCCCATACCAATGGGACGGATTTCTGTAGGGAATATCTCGGACACGTAGAGATACATGGTCGTGTCACAGCATGTCCTGTTTCGTAGCGTTAGTGCTTGTGGTACGAATTGCTGTAGGAGACAAGGGATGACCTACCCTTGGAATGCCAGATAAAGAAAGACAAAGAAGACACCGGCAGCATTGCCTGCCTTGTTGGACGTGCCGGCAAACTCGGCAATACAGGCTGCCAGGCCGCTGGTGGTGATAAGGCAGCCAAACAGCCCGAACATAAACATCCACCGTCTTGAATTGACCTTGTCGTGGAGCCAGGCACCAAGTGGGTTATAGATGACCCCAGCGGTCGTCAGCCAGAGGGCAGAGAGAAGCAATGGCATAGACCCAGTCTGGCCAAGGTTCGTATACAGGAGGACCGAATAGTTGTTCTGGTATAAGGGTTAGTCACTGCGATGCAAACCATGAATGAGAGGAGTAGAGGTGTGCATACAATGATGAGAGGCCCGGCAAACTCCGCACCCCATTGGGTGAGGAATCCGATGGCCATACGTTTGCGGTAGCTCTTCTTCTTGATGACTGCCGTCCATGGACTGCAGCCGAGAGCCTGAAGTTTGGTAGCATCTAGGGCAATTTGTTTCTTGATTTGGTAGATCTCCTCGCGAGCAACGAGGTCGCGCGGGTCTTCCGGTGACTTCCTGAGGTTTCGGACGACCGACCAGGCTTCCTCGACACGGTCTTTCTGTAGCAGCCACCGCGGAGACTCGGGTATCCAGATCGAGGTCACAAGCAGCACAGCAGGTGCCAGAGATTGAATGCAGAGCGGGAATCTCCACGCGAAATCTGGCATGGTGGACGTGGCGAAGTAACACGCGTAGCCAAGCCAGCTGGATAGCATGTAGCCAAAGACGAGGAAGATGGCATGGTGGCCGACGAGCCAGCCCCGCTTATCGTGAGGCGCAAGTTCACCCATGTACATGGGGCAGACGGTGACGAGAATTCCGATGCCAATGCCTGCTAAGATGCGCCCGGCCTGGAACATGCTGAGGGCACAAGATGGTAAGCTTGCCGTGCATATGCCAGTTCAGTCTTGGTTCAGAACACTCACCCGAGATTCGCAGCTCCACCTTGTAGAGCACCGCCGAGAACGGAGAAGAAGCCTCCGATCTGGATGGACCTCTTACGACCCAGTGCGGCCGCAGACCACATGACAAACAGCGTACCAATTGCACCACCTGCGCTGAAGAGCCCGTTTGCTGTCGAGATCGCGTTCGTTGTCTTTCCGCCATATCCAGGCTCGCCCTGCATGGGCAGGTCGAAGAAGTTATACCATCCCGGCTGCCCAATGGTGCTGCCGATAATGGACGCGCAGTAGCCGTAGGTCTAGGCAGGCAGTGATTAGCACGGGTTCAGCACACATGCTCATCGGGGGTGGGTGATTTGACTTACCAGCGACCCGAAGGCCACCGCGACGGTGACGAGTCTGTTGTAGGCTGTCGTGTGCTTGGTCATATTGTAGGATACACGACCAAAAGATTGGCCGTGGTAAACTCAAACGGACTGTCAGGAGTCTGCTGGTGTTGAAAAGGTCGTCGTGTCCGTGTCGTGTCCCTGTGACCACGGCGGATTATCCACCTTCAGGAGACAAGGGCAATATGTATCGTGTCGTCTAGCTTCTCCTGCTTACCAAACCGCATGCATCCACAGACGCTCGGTCTCTCCTGACCTAGTCCGTCCCTGGTAAAGACCAATAATGCCGAGCCAATGCAACCCCAACTACCCCAGACCCAAGGTTACGGATCGGCCATGCAATCCCCACTTCTCCAGGCGGGGGTTCCGGACCACCAGTCGTTTCCCGGAGTGTACCACTCAACCACAATCCGGGGATATGGAGGCCACTCACAGCTTGTACATGTCTTCCTGAGTCTCATACCCCATCTTCGTGGGTCTCGAAACCACGAGACCATGTTGACGTGGCATAGCGCGTTTATAGATCCATGGCAAATTTCAGCTCGGTGGGGAGGTTCTCCTTCCTCTGTTGGGTCCGGGACAAGGCAGTTTCCCGTTGCCCCTCTTGTGATTCGAGAAGTAGGTAGCCACTGTGATCTTCAAAAGAGTTTGAGGCGTGAGTGTCACTTTCTAACACAGCATCAGTGTAAGCCATCTAGTTTCTGCTCTTTCCCGCTTCCCCTCTTTGGGACCATGTCATCTTACACTGCCGATTTGCTCTAGATTCCTTGCGCGGCACTCCTCATCATGGGCTCTCTGCATTCCGTCTCACAAACCAATATGCAAGCGGCCCTAAAGTCCCTGCACCACACAAAAGACTACGACTCCTTACCCGACCCGAGAAGAGTGTGGACGGGCGCTCCAGGCTCCCGAGAGGAAGGTTTGGGACGCCTCATCCTGCTCACTCCCGATGTCGTCGCCAGCGCAGCCGCCTCATGCATCAAGTCGGGGCGCCGTGTGTCGCTGAGCTGGGACATGACCAAGCTCGACATCGCCAACTTCAACCGGGCGCCCGCGCAGCATCACATCGTACCACTCTTGGGCGGCGCAGCCTACGACGACATCTACATCTTCAACCCTCAACAATCGTCACAGTGGGACGGGCTTCGCCATTTCTCGGCCCCTCTACCCACCGACTCTGACCCAAACCGTCGCCTGTTCTACGGCGGTACCACGGCTGCCGAGATCCAGAACAGGAGCAACACACGGATTGGGATGCAGCACTGGGCCAAAGAGGGTATATGTGGTCGTGGTGTCCTGCTGGACTATGTGCGATATGCCCAGCGCCATGGGATTGAGTATACCGTGTTTTCGGACCATGCGATACCGTTGAGCGTGCTGCTTGACGTGGCAAAGGAGCAGAACACGACTTTTCGTCAGGGTGATATCCTGTTTGTACGAATAGGCGTCATCAGTGAATGGGAAGAGAAGATGAGCGCAGCTGACAAGCTCGCGTATGCCCAAGATCCCAAGCCCCAGCACGCCGGGGTGGAGGGCACTGATGAGATGCTGAGATGGCTGTGGAACGAAGGCTTCGCGGCGGTGGCTGGTGACGCTATTTCCTTCGAGGTGTATCCTCCCCAGGCGTCGTACGTACGAGGAGGCGAAGGCGCTCCCGTGCCGGGCTTGTTCATGCACGAATATCTGCTTGCCGGATGGGGAATGCCCGTGGGTGAAATGTTTGATCTGGAAGATCTCAGTCGCTTGTGTGAAGAGGAGCAAAGATGGGAATTCTTCATCTCCGCCGCACCGCTCAACATGCCCGGAGGCGTGAGCAGCCCTCCGAACTGCATAGCCATTTTTTGAATGTATACAAATGCTCCTCCTTTCGAGTGTATGTTGTGCTAGAAGCCTTTGGTCTCAAACACCTGAAACATACGGGCGAATTTATCCGCCAACCCCCAGCAACGCATTTTCTGCATCATATCCTGAGCATCCCGGCTGATGGCAGGGATGCAGCCGTTGGCGCACAGGTCCTCGACGGATCCGAAGCTTGCTGGCCCTCCGGACTCGATCCACTTGGTGACTTTTCGTCTCTGGGATATACCGCGGTCGGAAAGGTCTAGTCGGACTCTTGCGTCCTCTCGACCAGGCCTTGACGGCTCTCGCGGGCCGTAGGCCGAGTAAGCCAGGATGAATATGTAGCCCATGAAGACCCGCAAGATCTCGCAAGGCGCCGAAACGAGGTACTCGTTGGCAATGGCAACAATTTGTGCGGCATGCCAGCATAACCTCCGTGATATTTCGGGATCGCTGGCCAGGGTCATCCTCAACCGTCGTCTGGCAACTTCAGCCCCTTGTTGTTGCGCCCCAGAGGAGATGAGGCTCCGGACGATATACACTATGATGTCCAGCACGTCGTTTACTGCGTATAAATGGGAATAGTGGCAGAGAAGCCCCGAGATACTAAGAGAGTATGGTCAGTTCTTGGGGGTCTCTTGTCTGAGGGGTCGAGCTGCTCGACAGGCCATCCACTTACTTGTAACTGATCAGGTCGCTGGTCGATAAGGGAGCAGACAAAGACTCCATCAAGGTGTTAAAACCCTTCAAAAGGGATGCCTTGGAATCTCTTTGTGCAGAAATCAGCGTGCCGAGGCCGCAATACTCGGGCATGGCCATGACCTCCAGCTGTTTGATATCCCAAAGCAGGCGCCCAATGACCTGGGAGCACAACCTTTTGGCCCAAAAACCCAATGCTGACGGTAGCTCCCTGCCGGCCAGGGCGAGTCTCAGCATCTTGGACAGTGAAGGGTTGATGGTGTTAGCATCCAGACGGGACTGCAGAGCATACCATGCTTGGGCTGAGGTCGCGCTCCAGATGTAGTCTGCACAGGGTAGGAAGTTCGGTAGCTCGCTGAGGTCAACTATGCCACGCCGGCTCGTCAAGGTACACAGACTGCAGTCGTACTCGAACGCCGCCCATGCCGCTCGGCGTCCTGCCTCCCTGCTGATCCAGCTTTTCCACTCGAGGTCGAGAATCTCTCCATTGCTAGTAGCGTTGGTTCCCTCTTGCTCTTCTTCCGAGTTCACATTTAGACGGGACTGCAGGAGTCCCACGCCTCGTAGGCCGCCTATGAGGATGCCGCGTGATCTATCCGCGTTCTGATACAGCGAATTGTTGCCCGAACCCAGCGAGTAGATTTGATGGATGCACAGGGCATTGAGATATGAGATGTGGCTATAGTTTGTACTATCAGAAGCACCCTTTGACTGTGCGTTAGTAACTCTAGAGAAGTAGCTAATAAGTGAGGTGTACGAACTATCCAGGTGATCATGGTGGAGCAGATGTCACTCAGCTTCGGAGCAAGGTCTGCATCACTCTTGGAATCTGATAGCATCGCTCCCAAGCAGGCCATTGCCGTGAGGAGGACCGTTGGACACGAAGCCATGTCCCATGTTGGTTTGTGGATGATGGCCTGAATGTCATGAAATCGAGCAAAGTAGACGTCTACCAACCTTTGCAGGTCGTCGAATGCTCGTACGTGATCATTGTCTCGCAACGTGTGAAGCTGAGGAAGTCGACTGCCCGACAGAATGTGGATGAAACCGTCAACAAGCGAGGGTCTTGCCGGCCGGTCGTTCGGCCAATTATCGCTGAGTACCTCGCGAAGAGGAGGGAGCTTGTACTGATGTAAACTCGCGTCTTTGCCTTGGTCAAAGGGCCAGGGCAGACTCGGCTGATGCACGGTTTGAGGTAACAGACTTGTATAGTCGTGTGTCGTCCGGTCTTGGACGAGAGAAGGCGGACCAACACGATCGATACCGATTGGGCCGGTTTGTTCTATCCCTGAATCTCCTCGTAGTCCTAAGTCTGAAGTGTCAAACCCTCCGCCGACGCTGACTCCAGGTGTTCCGATGTCGTCGTCAATATGAACGCCAAGCCAGTCGAGACCAACAGTACGAAAGCTGGGCTGCATCAGCTGAAAGCTAGAGGGCGTCACGTCGAAGGTGCCTTGATATAGACTATCATCCATGTCCGGAATGACGGGGTCAAATGTCATGTCTAGACTTGGAGGAATTGTAGGCTCTGTATTCAAGCTTGTGAGGAGATTTGTGTCGTGTGTCGCCGCGTACGTCCTATTGGCGTGGGGTATCACCGCTGTGCCACATAGTGAGTCGGGTGTCGCTATCGCGCCAATCAGGCCCTCCTCAAAGGTGTCATTTGGTTGCTCATACACTGGAGACTCGGCTGATACAGCTGGTCGGTTGGTGTATCGGCGCCTGGCCCTATCACTATCACGAAGTAGGTCAGATGCTTCGCTGTCACCGTGGTTATTACCGAACAGCTCTCCTGCTGGTTGATCAGGTACAGGGTATTCGCAGGCAGCACCGGAGCGGTAACAAGCACGGCAAGGCCTCGTCCGCTCACACTTGAGTTTCTTCTCAACACAGCGGAAGCATGACTTCTGCACGGCGCGCCTTGCGCAACCCTCTAACTGATGCACAGAACGTAAATGTCGAAGCAGAACATCTCTTCGACTGAACGACATTTCGCACCGAGTGCAAGGAATAGTTCCCCTATGGGCAGGCGTCAAGTGGGTCGCTCGATGCCGGCTCAAATGGCTGGGACGCGAAAAGGTCTTGAGACATTCTGGGCATTGAAGTGATCGCTGATGTAGATTGATTAGCACACACCTATGTGGACTCGGCCAATATATACCAGAGGTCTTACGCTGGAAATTGATGATGGCATCAGGAAGCTTAAGCGCAAGTCAACCGCTGGACCTGGAGTGAGAGGTTAAGGGCCGCTTTCTAATGCGTCCAGCTTGCTTTTTACCGTGTGCCGCAGGGGCACAAAATTTGGGACACTTCAGCCGTCTGGGGAAATGCGGGGTAAGAGCAGCTGGAATTGCTCCTTCCCCAGAAAATAATTATTCGGCTACGTGAGCCAATCAATTACACTTTTTCACTTGCCTCAAGGTAAAGGCTCCCTGAGATGACAACAGGAGATGACAATCCTGGAGGACAATCACACCGAACGCACCTTGGGACCACCGGAAAGTACTCCGGGACCCTAGCTACAGTGATTGTTAAGCATCTTTGCTCAGGGTGTTAAATGCGCAGTGCGGAACGTGGAACCGGGACCTGTTCCAAAAGGACTATGGAAACAACGTAACCATCACAACACTAGCTTCGGTTATACCTTCAAACAAAAACAAAATGCCAATAAACGAACGGCAAACTCGAGCTACGGTTTGTACAAGATCTATTGAATGACAAGCACACATTTTTATCTCCTGACTCTGCCTGCACTTGAGTAAAGTATTGCTTCATCATCTGACGCAGATTTCTGTTGCAGCCATGTATCCAAAATGGAACAGACTTTTGTAGGGTATGCACTAGGTAGTGGTATCCATGTGTTTGGACTGGTCCTTCCCGACTGGATCTCAATGGGGTTAGCGCCAATCCAAGCCCTAAGCAGCAAGGGGGAAATCTCAGTCAGCAAGAGCTTCCAGGTTCTTTTCCCCTAACACCCCAAAGATTCGCGTCGCGTCATAGCCACAAGTGTTCAACAGTGTTATGCCAATGACCACGGCTACCAGTGTCCTTCAATCGCCAGCGTACCCGTCTTTGTGACGAGGAACTCATCGATAGCGACGTCCTTTCCACTTTCCTTGCCGTGTCCGCTCTCCTTCATGCCGCCAAATGGCGCCTCTGCAGAAGAACTGTTCCCGACGTTCTGCGTCACGTCAGCAAGGACACGATATGAAACGAAGACCACGCGAAACTTACCAAGCCAATCATGCCAGCTTCCAGCAACTCGAACATTCTCAGTAGCCTATCGACATCCTTGGTGAACACATAACTGGCCAACCCAAGCGGCGTGTCGTTGGCCTTTGCGACAACCTCCGCCTCCGTTTCAAAGCGATACACACCCAGGATAGGAGCGAAGATCTCTTCGTGCGCCATGGCCATGTCGTCCGTCACTCCGGTCAGAATTGTTGGTTCCATGAAATAACCCTCTCCGGGACATCGCTTGCCGTTGCCCAACACAACGGAAGCTCCTTTGCCTACAGCGTCCTGGAACAGCTCCTCGGCCTTCTCCAAACCTCGTGGCGTCGTCAACGCTCCCAACGTTGTGCCTTCCTTCATTCCATGTCCAAGCTTCAGCGTCTGTGTCCGTGTTACAAGTTCTCGAACAAACGAGTCGTGGATGCCGCTCTGAAGGTATACCCTGTTGCTCGTCACACACGCCTGCCCGGCGTGGCGCCACTTGAGAGACATGAGCTGTTCCATCGCCTGCTCAACATTGGCGTCGTCAAAGACAATGAACGGACAGTTCCCGCCGAGCTCAAACGTGGTCTTCTTGAGATTGGGCGCACATAGGCTGGCAATCAACTTGCCCACCCTTGTGCTGCCCGTGAAGCTGACTTTTTTGATGTGAGGATGCAGGCACAGCGCCTCGGCCACTGCAGGCGTGTTTGCTAGGCTGGTCGTCAAGACGTTCAGGGCACCTGGCGGAAACCCGGCTCTTATGGCTAAATGGGCGACGGCAACAGCCGACAATGGCGTCTCGGGTGACGTCTTCACGACCATCGTGCAACCGGCGGCTAAAGCAGCTGCGGCCTTGCGCAATGCTAGGGCAATGGGGAAGTTCCATGGAACCAGGGCTGCTGCCACTCCAACAGGCTGCTTGATAGTCAGTGCTCGACGGCCGGGTATGGCACAGGACATCGTCATGCCGTTCGCTCCCCGGTCTGCCTCTCCGGAAAACCACCAGACAAACGTGAGGGCATAGTCGATTTCGCCTCGAGCTTCAGCCAGGGGCTTGCCTGTCTCGTGGACAAGGATCCGGGCCAAGTCCTCTCTGGCGGCGAGGAGCAGTTCGTGCCATTTCATCAACAGCTTAGCACGATGCCGCGGTGTCGTCTTCGAATAGCTCTTGAAAGCGTCGTAGGAGGATGCCACGGCTGGCTCGATGTCGGCTGCCGTGCAATCGGGGCAGGCTGCGCATGCTTTACCGGTGCCTGGGTCAAGGACTTGGAAGGTTCTGCCGTCTTTGGCTGCTACAAACTTGCCGTCGACAAAGGAAGCGAACTGGAGGAGGTCTTTGTCGTCCAGGCTGAACGGAACATGGTAAGAGTTTGTGGCTTCTTGTTGTGAGCCCGCCATATTGTGATTTGTTGTTGTTAAATGATGGGGGGTCTGGTGGCAGTCTGGTGACGTTGGGCGTGCGTACAGACGGTGCATGGCTAACGGAGCTCTCTCAAGCCGGGTCTGCGACATAAACGACGGGATATCATCTTGGGCTTTCAGGTGCGGTACACCCTGCAAATGCTCTCGAATCCGCCTGGTCGATCCTGGATCTGTCATACCTGAACAGCTAGCGTCATCATTCCTAGGCATACCGCTGCCTGCCGAAACCCCGCTGTCAGTCCTCTGCACGGCGCTTGTCTGAAAGCGGTGGCACGCTCCGGAATCCCACTGTCTCCGCATTTCATCCGCACATTACTCCCCACCTCATGCGCGTGAGGGCGGGGTTTAACACTCGCCATGCAACTCCCCACCATGACTCATTCTTGTGGGATCTTCAGACGTGCAATTGCCTACCGGTCCTGGGCTTCAAGTGCATCCTCATCTTCCGGTACCGGCCTAGTCCGTGGAGGCCGCATGAGCTGAAAGAGCACCCACTCGGCAAGTGACTAGTACGCTTACGACAAAGACCGTTTCAAGTTCCAAGCACACGCATTGATACCATCGGTAAATAGGCAGGATCTTGGTCATGAACATTTCACATTCCCACGTTTTCCTTGCTAGTTGACGCCAGAATTGTGCCCTGACACTGACTGGTTCATCTTACACGCACCGGCCACCATCCACCTGGAGATCAACGCCGGTGATAAAGTTGGCCTCATCACTGGCCAAATAGCAGCAGGCGTTTGCTATGTCCGCCGGTGTGGATGGTCTGCCGAGGGGGATCGTCGACACGAAGCCCTTCCTGTTCTCTTCCGTGTCCGGCTTTCCGATGAAGAGGTGCGTCCTGACCTGTGTTAGCAACGAACTGCCCAATACGTGCTCTTCACGGGATGATTGGAATGATAAACCTACATGCCCGTACTTCCGACCACTGGGGAGACCGAGTTGAAGCGGATCTGTTTGGGGCCATACTCGACCGCCAGAGTCTTGGTGGCATTGATGACAGCCGCCTTGGAGGCGTTATACCACGTCAAGTTGGGACGCGGTCGGCTGCCGGCCGTGGACGCAACCTGGATGAAGCAGCCTGGCCGATTCTCCTTGACAAAGTACGGCACCAAGATATTCGTCGAGTGATAGACGGCCTTGACATTGACATTCATGACCAAGTCAAATTCGGCCTCGGTCACGTCTTGGGTGGGCTTGTTGGGATACGTGATGCCTGCATTGTTGACGACGATGTCCAGCTGCTTGAACTCGTCGAGGGCCAGGGCGAGAACCCGTCGCCAGTCATCGGGCTTTGTGACGTCGGCGCGAGAAAATAGGCAGTTCAGCTCCGTGGCCACACTCTCGCCTTGCTCCTCGGATAGATCTGTGATGATGACATTGGCACCTTCGGCAGCGAACTTGGCTGCAATGCCTTTGCCGAAGCCTGAGGCGCCGCCAGTGACGATGGCTGTTTTCCCTTGTAGACGGCTAGTCATCGTGAGTGAATGGAGGTTGGTGGCGTGAGTTCGACGCACATGCTGGTTCGATGAGAGCTATAAGTTGGAAATGCTAGGGTAAGCATTCTATTCAACTAGTCTCATTGATGCAGGCACCGGACGATACTGCGTTGCCGTCTTGGTCGATCTCGGCCTTCCCCGCACGAGGTGTGGCACACCCCGGACATCTGATGGGATATGGTGGACCACCTTAGGCTGTCACAGGAACATCCAAAATCTGCTAGCACATCCCGCGTGGTACTTGGCTGCACGGTTGGGGAATGTCAAATGCAGAGTGTCAGTATGCATACCCAAGCCGAACTTCGGAAGGCGACGTCAGAGTCGCCCCTACACATTTTCCGCACGTAACACAGGCCGATAGCACAAGACAGATCCCTCGTCATACTCAAACAGGATCACACTCAAGTTCCGCCATGTCGGCCCCCAAAACTCTGCGCATACTCGTCCTCCCTGGCGACCATGTTGGCCCGGAGATCATGGCTGAGGCCCTCAAAGTCCTTGACGTCGTGGAACAGAGCCGTCCAGATCTCCGATTCCAGCGGGACACAGATCTTGTCGGCGGCTGCAGCATCGACAAACATGGCGTCCCGGTAACAGACGTTGTCCTGGAAAAGGCTTTGGACAGCGATGCCGTGCTGTTCGGTAGCATCGGTGGTCCTGAGTGGGCCGGAGCCCAACCGACACCCGAGTCTGGACTTCTAGAGCTTCGTCGCAAGCTAAATGCTTTCGCGAACCTCCGCCCTTGCGAGATTCTCGTTCCATCTCTTGTCGGAGCGTCGCCTATCAGACCAGAGCTTGTCGCCGGCACCAAGTTCATCGTCGTGAGGGAGAACTGTGGTGGCGCGTACTTCGGTGAGAAAAGGGAGGAGACGGATCAAGCTTCGGACCTTTGGGTGTATTCGCGGTCCGAAGTCGAACGGCTCGCTCAAGTCAGTGCTGCTGTAGCTCGAATGTTGCATGCAAGCATCGCGGGTGGTGGCGACAAGAGCCCCAAACCGGTGGTCTGGAGCGCCGACAAAGCCAACGTCCTTGCCAGCGGCCGCCTGTGGCGACGAGCGACAAGCGACATCTTTCAGAGAGAGATCCCCGACGTAGAGCTACGGCACCAACTCGCGGATAGCATGGCGATGCTGATGGTCAAGAACCCAAGGCAATTCAACCACAGCGCCATCCACACGGACAACACCTTTGGGGACATCCTCTCTGACATCTCGGGTGGGATCACCGGCACGCTGGGCGTGCTACCAAGTGCAAGCCTCGCGGGAGTTCCTGGGGATGGCTCATGCAAGGGCATCTACGAGCCGGTCCATGGAAGTGCGCCAGACATCTCGGGCAAGGGGCTGGCAAACCCCGTCGCCCAGATCTTGAGTGTGGCCATGATGCTTCGCTACTCTTTCTTGCTTGAGGAGGAAGCCGCTGCTATCGAGCAGGCGGTCATCAAGGTCCTCGACTCGAAGGACAATGGTGGGTTGGCGATCAGGACTGGTGACCTGGGTGGAAAGGCGAGATGTAGCGAGGTGGGTGATGCTGTTTGTAACGTGCTTGGAGGGTTGTTGGCGAAATAGACTGCAATAGTCGTCAGGTCTTTTCTGCACTCCACGAATTCAGAAGCCGGACTGGGGACTTTTCGTACTCGAAGCGCCTGTCTACAATAGCACCGCCGCTCTGTTTCTTCAAACGCTAGGCCCAAATAGGAAGGTCGCCAACCCACGGGTGCAACAACGTGTTCTCAGTCAGCGTCAGCTCATTGCATGTCACCCGCATCTCACATGCTACGTGTGTAGTCTCAGATAATCTCGCAATATGGGCACACCGGCTGACTATCTTCCTGGTGACTTGACAAGAGACTTTATTGCTGAGCTTTCCAAGCAACTTGGTCTTCCCATACCTTCATCAATAGAGCCCCTCAAGGTCTTTGCTGCGTATCACTCGATCTATCTCCTTCGATATGAAGGCGAACCCGCCACAAAGATTCCCGCCAGGAAAGATGCTGATGGATCTGTGACCCTGTTTCTACGAGTCTCCGGCCGCCACCTCCCCAGGATCAAAACGGAGAATGAGGTCGGAGTGATGACATGGGTCCGCCAGAACACCAGCATACCAGTACCGGCTGTTGTGCGATTCAGCGCCGACACAGATAACGCCATCGGGCACGAGTTCACCTTGCTGGAACGTGTTCCGGGCACTAGCGTGCATAATATCTATGACACACTTAGTGACGACGACAAAAGGAAGCTTGTGGAGCCGCTTGTGGCCTTCCTTCTCGAGCTGCACTCCAAACCCTGGCCGAGGGGATTGGTTGGCGGACTTAAGATGGAGGATGGAGCCATTACCCCTGGACCTCCAATAGAGGAGACATTCTGGCAGGTCCCGGATATTGAGAAATATTGGCCCGGGGCATCTGTCGAGTCATTAAACCCTCTCCTTGGTGGCCCGTTTGACGGCTATACGTCGTACTCTACAGCAGCACTACGATGCTACATTCACGCCATTGAGACCCATCCCTCCCTAGAGCGCTTCAGAACCATGGTCCCCCAGCTATCACGCTTTGTGGTGGCCATCAACTCGGAACAATACAAGTCGAAGTTGGACAATGCGAAGTATATCTTGGCCCACAAAGACCTGCACTTTGGGAACATCATGTGTGACCCGGCAGATCCAAACTTGCCCATCACCGCTGTCTTGGACTGGGAGTTTAGTGGCGTTGTGCCGGCAACACGATGGAACCCGGTGCGGGCTTTTCTCTGGAATGGAAAGAGAGACACTCAGTCGAAAGAAGAGCATACGAAAATGGAACGGTTGTTTGAGACCGTGTGCGCGGAGAAGGGCGTCTTGAGTCTGCTCGAGGACGTCAAGCCCACTAGCCTACAGGAGTCGATGCAGACTGCCGTCAACCACATCCGGGCTATCGTGGAAGTCTGTCCTCGAGGCCAGGCGCAGGATAAGGTAGACACATGGAGGAGGACTGCTGAGGCTGCCATGGCAGTGTTTATCTGAATACTGCTTGTAAGATAAATCCAGCCAGAATCTTACCTCTGCGGATGCTTAACTCTGACAAACCTGAAGATTGGCTACACTGGCTTGTCAGATTCCGTCCAAGGAAAGATCGGCTATTCAAGCTCCAACTCATGAACCTGTTAGCTTGTTACCGCTCTTTTGGACCGTGCCGCCTGCTGTACTGGTTGTGGTTCGCTGCAGGGTAACTAGGGGAAACAGCCCAGATCCACTTCGTCTCTTCACCAATGTGATAAAAAGGATTTTAGCGCTATCATTGGCTTGAATGGCTGAACCACATTCAAAGATTGCATGACGGTCCTCCTTGTCACCCTGACATTGGGTTATGTCTGTCAATTGTCCACTCAACGGCGCTCGTGTATGCGGCATACATCCTCCGGAATCGCCCCACTGGGTTGTTCGCCGTTGTTGGAGAGCAATGGCGTCCCCATTGCGATGGCATACCGCTAGTGATGGTGATCAAGTCAATCCTAGCCACCACGTGCTCTAGCGGAGGGGAACTGTCGTTTCGTTGCCAGCAGTCTCTGTCACACGAGTCAACACCAGCGCCAAGGTCAAGTCAATTCTGGTTAGCCGAGACCTCTTCGACGGTACATCTCCGGTCCGTCCCGGATGCGAGATTGACTAAACGAGCGGACGCTTGTACCGATGGGGAAATCCCGGCTGCGCCATCTCCGAGCGCCGTTTCAAACCCCTGCCCAGGCTAGACCAGCTTGGAAATCCTGCCCGATTAATCGGTCCCAACAATCGACTTCTTCCGCCAATGAACTGTGCGTGATCACGGTGGTGATCACGACCTCGTGTTTCTCGAAGGCCTTGGAGAGAAATGGTAGGGGCACAACGCCCACTCTGCCCCACAAGGTAACGGACAGCATCTGAAACGGTCGTCTGGCGGCCATCCTCCGAGCAATGCCATCGACAGACGAACATCGTGTTACCGCCCTGAAAGCAAGTGGACTGGTGGATAAAATGGAGCACAAGCATTCATTAGTGGACTAACTATTCTGGATGCCCATGTCCCTTCACGGAGTCTTCCGAGATACGTGCGGTAGCTGACACGGGAGGATCATGATGCTGAACAACCTATATAAAGCACTTGGTCTTGCCAAAGTCAATATATCAGAGCACCGTCAAGGACTGATCAGTCAATCCCACGCATCCTGTCCTTCTTTAGCAACTTCATTCGTTTATAACAGTCATGTTCTCCCACGCCGTTCTTCTGTCGCTCATCGCCTCGGCAGCGGCCACTCCGTTGGCCAACCGAGCCAGCTGCACCTTCACCGACGCCGCCTCAGCCATCAAGGGTAAGACCAGCTGCACCGCCATCACTCTGAATGGTATCAGCGTTCCGGCTGGAACGACCCTTGACCTGACAGGCCTGAAGGACGGCACAACCGTTACCTTTGCCGGAACAACCTCCTTCGGCTACAAGGAGTGGGAAGGCCCGCTCATCTCTGTGTCGGGCAAGAACATTCTCGTCCAGGGCGCGTCTGGCCATATCATCGACGGCAACGGCGCTGCGTGGTGGGACACCAAGGGAAGCAACGGCGGCAAGACGAAGCCCAAGTACGCTTTCTATGACCCACCCAGGCCTTATGAGTTGGAGACCAAGAGCTGACTAGCAACAGGTTCTTTTATGCCCACGGCTTGACAAACTCCAACATCAAGGGGCTTAGCGTCAAGAACACCCCTGTCCAGGGCTTCAGCATCAACAAGGCCACTAACTTGGGACTGTGTGTCTTTGCTTTTGACTTCTGCTGGTACACACATGACTAACACAGCACTCAGGTACGACATCCACATCGACAACTCCGCCGGCGACTCCAAGGGTGGTCACAACACCGATGCCTTCGACGTGGGATCCTCCACCGGCGTCTACATCTCCGGCGCGATTGTGAAGAACCAGGACGACTGTCTCGCCATCAACTCGGGCACCAACATCACCTTCACTGGCGGCCAGTGCAGCGGCGGCCACGGTCTCTCCATCGGCTCAGTCGGCGGGCGGTCCGACAATGTCGTCAAGACGGTGCGGATCCTCAACTCGTCCATCTCCAACTCCGACAACGGCGTGCGCATCAAGACCGTCTACGGCGCCACCGGCTCCGTCTCCGACGTCAAGTACGAGAACATCGCCCTCTCCAACATTGCCAAGTACGGCGTCGTCATCGAGCAGGACTACGAGAACGGCTCTCCCACCGGCACGCCCACCGCCGGCGTCCCCATCACCGACCTCACCCTCAGCGGCGTTACTGGTACTGTTGCGTCGAAGGCTACCGACGTCTATGTCCTCTGCGCCAAGGGGGCTTGCTCGAACTGGACCTGGAACAACGTGAAGGTCACCGGTGGCAAGAAGTCAACCGCGTGCTCCAACGTCCCCAGCCCTGCCTCTTGCTAGATGTCAGGTAGCGTAACCAAGGGGACACAATGGCAGGGGTCCACGGTTGACGAAGACTCAAGAGGTGGTTGGGTTCTCTGCTCTCAGCAGCGTCAAGGATTGTGAAGGGTTGTAAAAAGGTCAAAGCTTGATTGAGTTTTCAAGTCACTCATTTGTTTCCGTTCATTCTTTTTCCAATAAAAACCTATTTCCGTCATTGCGAAGCACGGCATGTGAAAGGTGATATGATGCTGCAACTTAAGTATTTAGATTGATTGAAGAACAGCTGGTTGAATAGAGAGAGCTACGGACCTCCCCGAGTTCTGATTACCTCCCCAACCGCTTCCTGCACATTTACCAGCCTTTCCCCATCGACGCTCCCTTCCTTTCCTGCTACAACTACACCCACGCAGATCCCAATGGAGTCAAGACAACGTCCTCAAAGACAGTCTTCCCTCCATGGCTGACAATCTTGATGTCCTTCGACTCCTGATACCGGGGGAATACCGTGACAGTCATGGCCGTGCCATCTCCGGCAAACACCTCCAAACTCGACCGGTCGATCAGGATGTCAAGCTCCAGACGGTCATTGGCCGGCTTCGCGATGCTTGCGCTCCAGGCCCCGCCTTGACCTTGTCCCGCCTGTGTGGTGTCCAGCGTCAATGTCTTGTTCGCGAAGGTGTAGACGAGGGACACCGACTCCGCGCTCGAAGCAAAGAGCTGGATGGTGAATGCCGGTGCATTACTCTCCGCCAGATCGACCGAGACCTGCAGGCGGGCGGAGTTGGACGATCCAACCGTGACGGTGCCGTGGACGTCCTTTCGCCCCAATGAACTGGCCGGACCACTCGCCAACTTGGCCACCTCCGAGACAGGCCTGCTGCCCAGCCCACCGTCTTCGCGGAGGAACAGCTCTCGCATGATGGACTGCGCGCCGGCCCAACCGTTCACTCGACTTGGCCACTTGGAGGTGTCCCAGTTGCCCATCCAAGCCACGGCGAGGTTCCTCCCTGCGTCATCCACGAACCACTGCGCGGCATAGCTGTCCGGCCCGGCGTCCAGCAGGCCGAGGTGCTCCGAGGTGAATGTCGTGCCGTTGTAGCTGCCGACCTCGTACCAGCCGACGCCGTTGCCGCCGTAGAAGAGCGCCCATTTGTCGTCCAGCGGGAAGAAGTTGGGGCATTCCCACATGGTGCCCGTGCTGCCGTCGCCCGAGTGCAGGACCCCAATGTACTCCCAGGAGGTGAGCTCGGAGGAGGTGGACTGGTAGAGCTGGACCTTGCCGCTATGGGGATCGCCCGAGCCCACCACCATCTTCCAGGTGCTGTCGGTGGGGTCCCAGAAGACCTTTGGGTCGCGAAAGCCGCTGGTGGAGTTGGGGGGAGGAGCGGCGATGATGGGGTCGTCGGGGGAGAGGTTGAAGGTGATGCCGTCGGAGCTCGCTGCGGAGGAGACGACTTCTGGGAGGGTATTGGGGTGCAGGGCTACCTCGCTTGCGTCGGTGAAGATGACTTGAAGAGCACCGGTGTCTTTGTTGAGCACTGCGCTGCCAGTGTAGCGGCCACTGGTGTCCTCGGGATTGCTGGGGTATGGCGGGTATAATGCAACGGGTAGCTCGCTCCAGTGAACTCCGTCGGGGCTTTGAACATGCGACCAGTGCATGGGGCCCCAGAGAGGAGCAGCAGGGTTGAACTGGCTCATGAGATGGTATTTGCCGTTCCATTGGATCAGTCCGCAGGGGTCGTTGATCCAGCCTTGGTAAGGGGTGTAGTGGAATTGTGGTCGGATCGGGTCGAGGGCATACAGTGAAGCAGGCGCCCGAGTGCTGGAGTTTGGAACTGGCTGATTGTTCTGCCCGAGCACATTGAAGGAAAGACCACCGTCCTTGAGGGCGTCGCATCCGGTCCGGACATCGTCGAGGTTGATATGACCCCAGGAGGTAGCAGTGCTGGTGTCAACCACGACCATGTACACGTTCTCGCCAGCGTATGCACTGGTGTCCCAGATTATGCGAATGAAAGCTTCGTCATTTGTTGCCGTCTGGCTGAACAGAAGAGAGCCGTCTTTCTCTCGAACAAGTCCCACGTAGAGATTCGCAGGATCATAGCCACCGCCCACCAGGAAACTCATCACAGAGCTGGCCCGGAAGGTGCTCGAACGGATCTTGCCGACGGCCGCTTCGCCATCTTGCAGAATTCCCCAGAGGAACTGCTTGCCGACTTGGTTGAATGGACCGCCCCAGTAGGAAGCAGTGGCGCTAACGGAGGCATTCCCAAAAGCAGTGCCACTGACGACGGTCCAGCCAGATAGATCCCCGGTTTCGAAGCTCGGGTTCTCCGGGCTGGGGTAGTGCTTGCTGTGACAGTCCGCCGTGCGAGATAGTACGGCGGCTGTGGTACTGAACGGAAGAAGAGATGCCAAGGCCCACAACCCGAGAAGCAGGGTCTTGCATGGTGAGGATTCGAGGCCCTTCATGTTGGGAGGGAAAAGACCGAAGGAAACCCGGTGAAGAAGCAATGAGAGATGGGTCCTGTATTGGCAACATGTTGGAAGCAGGACCGACTGTTATACTTCGTCGTCGCGGTCGAACCTCCGACTTCCGCTAGTGTGTCGACCTGTTGCTTCAGCAAAGCGACCCAAGAATCGTTGTCCCAACTCCATCTCCGCGGTCCTGAGACTGCAGAATATCAGTAGCACGCGAGCCTAACAGCACGAAAGAGGCGAAGAGGACGTGGATACCGACAGCAGTTTTGCCATCAACCTGCAACCCCTCATCACTTTAGTGGCAACGGGCATTGGAGTTGTGTCCGAGCCCATGACCATAGCATTGATTTGCGGGGTGCAGAGGGGGAGAAATGAGAACCCCCGTCCGCGTGGTGTATTCGCTTGCGTTGCGAGGATTCTGGGGAAGCACCTCGCCATGGTGTTGTGACCCTTGCAGGATGCGTGTTCAAGCGAGGTGATGCCCCATGGGGAACGTAAGTGTCGTCCCTCCAATAAATTCACCTTCGATGCAACGCTTCCACCATATGGTTGTTGGGGCTCCGTTCAATTGTGACCAGTAATGACACATTAAGGAGAGGTGTATGTAGAGTGACACATTGGATGGCGAGATTTACGGCGACGTTACGACAATGGGCAGATGTCCCTGTACAGGTACTCTACAGTGTTCCTCTTTTGGGGTTGGTCTCACGGAGCTCTCCCCCAAAAATTCGACACGGGATAACGCGACTACCCAACTTTGCTAAGGCCACGACCCCCCCACCTACTTAGGCCTAGAATAGTAACGCGCGCGGGCACTAAATCTTGGCTGACCCACTAGGACAAGTACCTCGATTTTTGCCTATCAACTATCAAGGCCCGCTAAGGCCCTATATACAACGTATACAAAATTCTTAGTAATCGCTATTTTACTTAATACTTATAGACTATACGTATATAACGCTGTTAATCGTTATTAAGAACAACAAAATTCTTCTAATTCTATTATCGTTACGTAATAGCTAATAAGAATTACCACCTAACTTTAATACCCGATAGCCACTTAACTTTAATACCCGATAATATAATAGCGATCGCTACCTAAAATTACCCAAAATTATAGCCAAAAAAGTAATTTAAGTTAGGTATTAATTTTAGATTAGAGTATCGCTAATTAGTAGTATTATAATATCGGCAAAACCGTAAGAATTAGTAGATTCGTAGTATCGCGTATACTACGTAGATTACTACGATATTACGAATCTACTAATTCTTACGGTTTTACCGATATTATAATACTATTAGTACTACGATACTACTAATTCTTACGGTTCTACTAATACTTACTTATACTACGGTTCCTACGATTATATTACCTCTTACCTACTACTTACCTACTCTTTACTTACCGCCTCGTAAGCGGTTAGGAGGTCTTATAAAATCCTTATTACCCTTATTACTAAGTCCTATTACCGTAAAGTACGCCGTAATACTATTGCACCGTATACCCTAATAGGCCTAAATATAGCACTTATATAAGGCTACAACAATTATAATCGCTGTAGCGTAGCGAGTAGAAGCGTAAGGAATCTCGGCCGAAGGTAGTAAGGTCGGGAAGTCTTAGGTACGATAGTAGAGCTTACTAAGGTGCTAAAGGAAGCGAAGATATAGAAGAATAAGGCTTATATTCTTACTTACTTAACTGCTTACTTACTTAAAGAAAGTCTATCTATAAGAGGGTAGAGGGCTTATATTTATAAGCGTTATACCCTAAGTTGATTTATAATCCTCTAGATTTTAGAGGGTTCGGCGTGACGTAAGTATACTATAATATAAGGGGAGTGCCTTAGAATATAAGGCTATTGCCCTAAATTTATAGGGCGATTAGTAGACCGGTAAGGCCTACGTTAGTAGTAGTGCTCTTAGTATCGGGAACTATAGGGTAAGTTCGGGAATCTTAGGAAGATTCTTATAATAGTTCCTAACCTAAATTATAAGGTAAGTTCTACACCCCGATTAAGCCCTAATTAAGTTATAAGGTAAGTTCCCTTAGTATAAGGTAACTCCCTAAGTGTTACCGCTACTTATAGCTATTATTTTAACACCCCCTCTATAGCTATTAGTACGGTAACCCCCTCTATTCTCGTAAAGGGTAGAAGGAAAAAGGATTATAAGCGTCGGGAATCGAACCGTCGACCTTAAGGAGAGAAAGGATTTTTAGCCCAAAAATAAGAGGCCGTCCACGCTAGATACGCTATTAGAAAGCTAATAGTATACTTAACTTAGATATTCGTAGGCTACGTTAATAGACTTAAGTACTCTCTTTGGCTACTACGATTTTAGGATTTCGTACGCTAATAATTTAGCCTTAGTAAGGCTTAGAGAGATTTAGTAGGGCGAGAAATCGCTCGAATTTAGGGGCTAGTAAGGCCTTAGTAAGGCCGTCGGCGGGCATTTCCTCGGTAAGAATATAGGTAACGATAATATTACCCGCGGCTACGCTTTCCCTAATACCTTAATATTTTAATAGGGTATGTTTCGTACGGTTATAGTACTTAGGATTATAAGCGGTATCGATCGCGCCTTTGTTATCGCCTTTTAGAGGCGTAGGGCCCGTAATAGGGCGTTGGATCTCGCTATAAAGACCCCGTAGCTAGAGGGCTTCTCGGTTTCCTTCTATAAAGCCGTTATATTCGGCTTCGAGGGTAGAATAAGCTATAGTCGAGGCTCGTTTCGATTTCTAGCTAATAGGGCTATTCCCTACTTTAAATAAGTAGCCGTAAGTCGATCGGGCTATCGTTTTATAGCCTACGAAATCATTATCGGTATAGCTCTCGGGCGCTATATTATTATCCTTAGCGCTATAGTGAATTCCGAGGTCCCGAGTAGCGAAAAGATAGCTAATAAGCCGTTTCGCAGCCTTTAAGTAGGCTATAATAAGCGTTTAGAGTTGCCGGGAAAGCCACTAAACCGAGAAGGCAATATCTAGCCTAGTTTAGGTCATAGCGTACATCGCCGTACCGATTAGCTGCTGAAATAAGCGTTTTTCGGTGTTGTTTAGTAGCGAAGTTGTTAAAATAATAGCTATAAGTAGCGGCAACACTTAGGGAGTTACCCTATACTAAGGGAACTTACCTTATAACCTAATTAGGGCCTAATCGGGGTATAGAACTTACCCTATAGTTTAGGCTAAGAATTATTATAAGAATCTTCCTAAGATTCCCGAACTTACCTTATAGTTCCCGATACTAAGAGCACTACTACTAACGTAGGCCTTACCGGTCTACTAATCGCCCTACAAATTCAAAGCAATAGCCTTATATTCTAAGGCACTCCCCTTATATTATAATATACTTACGTTACGCCGAACCCTCTAGAATCCAAAGGATTACAAATTAACCTAAGGTATAACGCTTATAAATATAAGCCCTCTACCTTCTTATAAATAGACTTTCTTTAAGTAAATAAGTAGTTAAGTAAGTAAGAATATAAGCCTTATTCTTTTATATCTTCGCTTCCTTTAGCACCTTAATAAGCTCTGCTATCGTACCTAAGACTTCCCGACCTTACTACCTTCGGCCGAGATTCCTTACGCTTCCACTCGCTACGCTATAGCGATTATAGTTATTACAGCCTTATATAAGTGCTATATTTAGGCCTATTAGGGTATACGGTGTAATAAGTTATAAGCCCGGAATTTTAATATTCCGGATCCGGCCGATATACCCCGAAACCTTCGGAATTCCACGGAAATCTTTCCGAATCGGGTAATACTCGATTCCCCCCGTAAGCCTTTATCTAATAAGCTTATTAGGCTTACGAATATTATTTTAAGCCTTACTTCTACCGTAGGAAAAGCTTTTAAGTAGTACTTTTAAGCTAGAAAATCGGCTAAAAATAGCTGATTTCGAGGCTAATCACGAGCCTTAAGGTCCTACCTTATAGGACCTTTAGGGCTAAGTAAATAGCCTAACGGCCCAACTTCAGCAAGTTATTAACTTGTTGAACGAGCGTTATACGGCGCCGTAGGCGCCGTAAGAGGCTAATTTAGCCTCTGAACGCCCTATTCCTCCTACCCTTCCTAGCGATATTAGCGACCTAACGATGAAGGAACTCGCTAAACAATCGCTAAACCTTACGGAATCTGAACGCCTCTCGGGTCCTGAAAACTACCAATAGTGGTATCAGGCCCTATCGATCCAATTTCGAGCCCTACGAATCCCTAAATTTCTCGAGGACCCCGACGCTGTTAATACCCAACTATCGGATCCTCAAAAGGCAGCCCTACTTCTTACGCTTCGAAATTCGCTAAAAAGCGGCCCGAAGGCTACTATAGCCTACGAAACCGACCCGGCGATAGCCTATAAAAGGCTTAAGCTCTAATACGCGCCCGCCCAGCAAACCCTTCGCGAGGAACTTTACGAAGAATTCCATAGCCTTCGATACGACGGAAGTATTAGTATCGTCGATTTTAACGCCAAATTTAATACCCTCGTTAGCCGGCTTCGCGGCTTAAGCGTTGAAATCGCTGAAATCGATCAAATTAACTACTATTTCCGGGTTCTCGAAGGCCACTTTCCCCAGTGGGCAGAGCGCTATAAAGGCCTACTACGCCAAGAACGGTGGCTTTACAACACCGAAGGAAAAGTCACCCGCCTAAACCTCTTATATTTTTAGGAGGATTTACTCGCCGAAACCCGAATTTCGAGCTCTTCGACTACCCAAAGGCTCTCAGCCTTATAGGCTTCTTATAAGAAGCCTAAGTCTTTCGAAAAGGATCCCAACGCTAAAAGCGTTCGAAAGGACTTCCAAAGTCCGAATAAGAGGTAAGAAAGGCCTAATTTTAGGCCTAATTCAAGGCCTAATCCGGGGCCAAAATCGAGGCCAAATTCGAGGCCTAATTCTAAGCCTAACTTTAGGAAGGAAAACGTTAAAAAGAGCGTTAAAAAGGAGGATCTAAGTACCGACGAAGCCTTTTCGATAGGCTATAATCTCGAAACCGGTACTATCTTCGGTTCTACCGAGGAAGAAGAAGTCGAAGAATTTACCGATATTATCGGTGATTTTTCCTACTCTAACGGCTTAAAAAACGGCTAATAGCTCTTCGATATAGGGTCTATCGTTTATATTTATAACGATAAAAGGCTATTTATAAGCCTTTCGAAGCCCGAGACTTTAGGAGTCGTACGAACCGGTAGAGGCCTTATTTACCCCGAGGGCTTAGGGACCGTTAAAATCGAATTCCTCTTAGGATTTAAGGAAAATAAGCCTATTTTCAGCCCTATTTCCTTAACGGATACCCTCTATATTCCCGACTTTCCGCTAAATATTATCAGCGGGCACCGGCTCTACGCCTCCGGCGGCACCTTTATTAAGGATAAGATTTATACCGCCTCTCGAAGACTAATAACCCTTCTAAATTTTCAGAAATCAAGCTTCTTCTTTACTACGAAAAGTGCTAAAAGCACTAATATTAGGCCTAAATTATAAGCCTACGGCGCTACTTAGTAATATTATAATACTACTAACCCTACCGACCAAATCGACGATCTCGCTAAAAGGCTCCCCGCTTACCTTATAAAAGATTCTATCGAGGATCTTAACGAGGATTCTATTAAAGATCCTAATCCTACTACGGCACCGGAAAATTCACTAGAAAATTCTACGGACCCTACGCCTACTACGGCGTTAAAAACCCCTTCCGAGGCACTTATTTAAGCCGCTAAACTTTAGTACGTACGGCTAAGCTACGTAGGCTTAGACCTACTAAAAAAGACCGCCCTTATTACTAAAAGGATACCAAATTTTCAGCGGGTTAGGCTTAGCGATATAGCTTATAAAAGCTATAACGCCGCTAAAATCCTTCGTCGACCTTCTCGAAAACCGGTCGAAGATCCGCTTTACGCGTTAAGGCGGATAGAGGGGGATATCTTTATAATCCGCCCTACCCCGTTAAATAATAGGCCCTACGGGCTTATTCTCGTAGACCGAAAGACGCGTTTCCGAATTCTACGCTTATTAAAGTCTAAAGACGAGGCTGTTTTAGAGGCTAAATTCGCGATCGAAAGCCTTTATAATACTTATAAACGCTATCCGGCCCATTTTCACTACGACGGCGGCACCGAAATTAGAAGGCTCCTACCTTATCTTATAGAAAAGGGTATTAAATTTACCGAATCGAGCCCCTACGCTTATAACTAAAACGGCTTAGCCGAACGCTTTATTCGAGTTATCCTCGAACGCCTAAGGGCTACGATTATCGCCTTTAGCCTTCCGCCTACTCTTTAGGGTTATATTATAAGCCTTATAGTAGAACTTATTAATCGAACGGCGAATTCGACTATTAGCTTTACGCTTTACTAAGCTTTCCTCGACGAATTACTACTTAGCTAAGCCCCGTACGTTCCTAACTTCGATAATTATCGGGCTATAAGCTTAGAATACCTAGTGTTAATTCCACCCCAAAAACGGGCTACTACCGATAAATTAGTACCTAAAGGTACTAAAGAGAGGCTTTTAGCCGTTCTAGGCTACCAAACTTACTTAGTTTAGCTCGGGTAACGAAGGGTTATCTAAACTAGCTTTCTAAAGCTATACGAAAATCCAACGGCCTATTTAGAAGGCTCTATTAGCCTTACGAACGCCTTAGACCTCCCTAACGTCGAAGAAAGTCTTGAAGAATCGTCCGAAACGGACGAAACGCCGTTTACGCCGCCGCCGGAACCTACCCTACAAAGGCAACCTACCTTATAAGGGCAACCTACCCTACAAAGGCAACCTACCCTATAAGAGCAACCTACCCTATAAGAGTAACCTACCTTATAAGGGCAATAACGGTATATAACGCCTCCTACTTTCGAAATTCCACTTTCTCGAGCCCCGAAAAGCTACCGAGAAGAATATAAATTAGTAGATAACGAGGACCTAATAGATACTAGTAATCTAATACTCTACTTAGCTAATAAAGCCTTTTCCGCGGTCTATACGGCTAATAAAGCTAAAACCGCGAAGAATTCGGAGCCTAATACTTTTAAACAAGCTCTAAAACACCCTAAGAAGGAGGAGTAGCTCGAGGCTTCTTTTAAAGAGCTTAAGCAACTACTTACGACAAATACCTTCTTCTTTATCGACTATTCCGAGGCTAAAAAGGCCCCTATTACTAGCCGTTGGGTTTATAAGGCTAAGAAGGACGATTCGGGCTAAATTTATAAATATAAGGCCCGATTAGTAGTCCGAGGCTTCTAATAAATCCCCGGAATCGATTTTACCGAAACCTACGCCGCTACCGTTACGCCGCCGACTTAGCGAGTATTACTCGTTATAGCGGCTATCGAGGACCTAGAAATCGAATAAATCGACTTCGTAGGCGTGTTTTTAAACGCCGGAGTCGATACGGACCTCTATATCGAACCCCCGGAAAGCCTATATAAATTTAACCTTAATAGTACTACGGCTACGGACCTTCTAAAGCGGTACGGCTAGAATCCTTCTAAGGATTAAGTTATCTTTCTAAAACGGTCGCTATACGGCCTAAAATAAGCCCCTTATCTTTGGTAGCAAAAAGTAGCAACCCTCTTTCAAAGCCTAAGCTTTAAGCCCTTAGCTTTCGATACGGCTACTTATTATAATAGTAAAGAGGGAATCTTTATTATTAGCTACGTTGACGACTACCTACTTATCGGACCCTCGATTCGCCGAATTAACGCTTTAAAAAGGCTATTCGCGAAGACGTACGATATCGAGGACTTAGGACCCGCCAAATTCTTTCTAGGAGTCCAAATCGAGCGAAATAAGCTTAAAAAGAGCCTATAGATTCGCTAAACGGCCTATATTATAAAGGCCGTTCAGCACTTCGGTCTAAGCACGAACGGGCCGAAAATACCACTCTCGCCGGGCCTAATAAGGCCCGATTCGCCTACTTCGCCATTAAATAACACCGAAAAACGCCTATTTCAGCAGCTAATCGGTACGGCGATGTACGCTATGACCTAAACTAAGCCAGATATTACCTTCTCGGTTCAGTGGCTTTCCTAGCAACTCTAAACGCCTATTATAGCCTACTTAAAGGCTGCGAAACGGCTTATTAGCTATCTTTTCGCTACTCGGGACCTCGGAATTCACTATAACGCTAAGGATAATAATATAGCGCCCGAGGGCTATACCGATAGTGATTTCGTAGGCTGTAAAACGATAGCCCGATCGACTTACGGCTACTTATTTAAAGTAAGGAACGGCCCTATTAGCTGGAAATCGAAACGAGCCTCGACCGTAGCCTATTCTACCCTCGAAGCCGAATATAACGGCCTTATAAAGGGAAACCGAGAAGCCCTTTAGCTACGGAGTCTTTATAACGAGATCCAACGCCCTATTACGGGCCCTACGCCTCTAAAAAGCGATAATAAAGGCGCGATCGATACCGCTTATAATCCTAAGCACCACAACCGTATAAAACATACCCTATTAAAATATCAAGGTATTAGGGAAAGCGTAGCCGCGGGTAATATTATCGTTACTTATATTCTTACCGAGGAAATGCCCGCCGACGGCCTTACTAAGGCCTTACTAGCCCTTAAATTCGAGCGATTTCTCGCCCTACTAAATCTCTCTAAGCCTTATTAAGGCTAAATTATTAGCGTACGAAATCTTAAAATCGTAGTAGCCAAAGAGAGTACTTAAGTCTATTAACGTAGCCTACGAATATCTAAGTTAGGTATACTATTAGCTTTCTAATAGCGTATCTAACGTAGACGGCCTCTTATTTTTAGGCTAAAAATCCTTTCTCTCCTTAAGGTCGACGGTTCGATTCTCGACGCTTATAATCCTTTTTCCTTCTACCCCTTACGAGAATAAAGGGGGTTACCGTACTAATAGCTATAAAGGGGGTGTTAAAATAATAGCTATAAGTAGCGGCAATACTTAAGGAGTTACCTTATACTAAGGGAACTTACCTTATAACTTAATTAAAGCCTAATCGGGGTATAGAACTTACCTTATAATTTAGGCTAGGAATTATTATAAGAATCTTCCTAAGATTCCCGAACTTACCTTATAGTTCCCGATACTAAGAGTACTACTACTAACGTAGGCCTTACCGGTTTATTAATCGCCTTATAAATTTAAGGCAATAGCCTTATATTCTAAGGCACTCCCCTTATATTATAATGTACTTACGTTACGCCGAACCCTTTAGAATCTAAAGGATTATAAATCAACCTAAGGTATAACGCTTATAAATATAGGCCCTTTACCCTCTTATAAATAAACTTTCTTTAAGTAAGCAAGTAGTTAAGTAAGTAAGAATATAAGCCTTATTCTTTTATATCTTCGCTTCCTTTAGCACCTTAGTAAGCTCTATTATCGTACCTAAGACTTCCCGACCTTACTACCTTCGGCCGAGATTCCTTACGCTTCTACTCGCTACGCTACAGCGATTATAATTGTTGCAGCCTTATATAGGTGCTATATTTAGGCCTATTAAGGTATACGGTGTAATAGAAGTAGGCGAATCGGGCCCTATTAGGCCCGGCGAGAGTAGTATTTTCGGCCCGTTCGTACTTAGACCGAAGTACTAAACGGCCTCTATAATATAGGCCGTTTAGCGAATTTATAAGCTCTTTTTAGGCTTATTTCGCTCGATTTAGACTCCTAGAAAGAATTTGGCGGGTCCTAAGTCCTCGATATCGTACGTCTTCGCGAATAGCCTTTTTAAGGCGTTAATTCGGCGAATCGAGGGTCCGATAAGTAAGTAGTCGTCAACGTAGCTAATAATAAAGATTCCCTCTTTACTATTATAATAGGTAGCCGTATCGGAAGCTAAAGGCTTAAAGCTTAGGCTTTGAAAGAGGGTTGCTACTTTTTACTACCAAAGATAAGGGGCCTATTTTAGGCCGTATAACGACCGTTTTAAAAGGATAACTTAATCCTTAGAAGGATTCCAGCCGTACCGCTTTAGAAGGTCCGTAGCCGTAGTACTATTAAGGCTAAATTCGTATAAGCCTTCCGGGGGTTCGATATAGAGGTCCGTATCGACTCCGGCGTTTAAAAACGCGCCTACGAAGTCGATTTGTTCGATTTCTAAGTCCTCGATAGCCGCTATAGCGAGTAATACTCGCTAAGTCGGCGGCGTAGCGGTAGCGGCGTAGGTTTCGGTAAAATCGATTCCGGGGATTTGTTAGAAGCCTCGGACTACTAATCGGGCCTTATATTTATAAATTTGGCCCGAATCGTCCTTCTTAGCCTTATAAACCTAACGGTTAGTAATAAGGGCCTTTTTAGCCTCGGAACGGTCGATAAAGAAGAAGGTATTTGTCGTAAGTAGTTGCTTAAGCTCCTTAAAAGAAGCCTCGAGCCACTCCTCCTTCTTAAGGTGTTTTAGAGCCTATTTAAAGGTATTAGGCTCCGAATTCTTCGCGGTTTTAGCTTTATTAGCCGTATAAACCGCAGAAAAGGCTTTATTAGCTAAGTGGAGTACTAGATTACTAGTATCTATTAGGTCCTCGTCATTTACTAATTTATATTCTTCTCGGTAGCCTTTCGGGGCTCGAGAAAGTGGAATTTCGAAAGTAGGAGGCGTTATATACCGTTATTGCCCTTATAAGGTAGGTTGCTCTTATAAGGTAGGTTGCTCTTATAGGGTAGGTTGCCCTTGTAGGGTAGGTTGCCCTTATAGGGTAGGTTCCGGCGGCGGCGTAAACGGCGTTTCGTCCGTTTCGGACGATTCTTTAAGACTTTCTTCGACGTTAGGGAGGTCTAAGGCGTTGGTAGGGCTAATAGAGCCTTCTAAATAGGCCGTTGGATTTTCGTATAGCTTTAGAAAGCTAGTTTAGATAACCCTTCGTTACCTAAGCTAAACTAAGTAAGTTTAGTAGCTTAGAACGGCTAAAAGCCTCCCTTTAATACCTTTAGGTACTAATTTATCGGTAATAGCCCGTTTTTCGGGTGGAATTAGCACTAAGTATTCTAAGCCTATAGCCCGATAATTATCGAGGCTAAGAATATACGGGGCTTAGCCGGGTAGTAATTCGTCGAGGAAGGCTTAGTAAAGCGTAAGGCTAATAGTCGAATTCGCCGTTCGATTAATAAGTTCTATTATAAGGCCTATAATATAACCCTAAAGAGTAGGCGGAAGGCTAGAGGCGATAATCGTAGCCTTTAAGCGTTCGAGGATAACTCGAATAAAGCGTTCGGCTAAGCCGTTTTGGTTATAAGCGTAAAGGCTCGATTCGGTAAATTTAATACCCTTTTCTATAAGATAAGGTAGGAGCCTTCTAATTTCGGTGCCGCCGTCGTAGTGAAAATAGGCCGGATAGCGTTTATAAGTATTATAAAGGCTTTCGATCGCGAATTTAGCCTCTAAAACAGCCTCGTCTTTAGACTTTAATAGGCGTAGAATTCGGAAACGCGTCTTTCGGTCTACGAGAATAAGCCCGTAGGGCCTATTATTTAGCGGGGTAGGGCGGATTATAAAGATATCCCCCTTTATCCGCCCTAATACGTAAGGCGGATCTTCGACCGGTTTTCGAGAAGGTCGACGAAGGATTTTAGCGGCGTCATAGCTTTTATAAGCTATATCGCTAAGCCTAACCCGCTGAAAATTTGGCATCCCTTTAGTAATAAGGGCGGTCTTTTTTAGTAGGTCTAAGCCTACGTAGCCTAGCTGTATATGCTAGAGTTTAGCGGCTTAAATAAGTGCCTCGGAAGGGGTTTTTAACGCCGTAGTAGGCGTAAGGTCCGTAGAATTTTCCGGTAAATTTTCCGGTACCGTAGTAGGATTAGGATCTTTAATAGAATCCTCGTTAAGATCCTCGATAAAATCTTTTATAAGGTAAGCGGGGAGCCTTTTAGCGAGATCGTCGATTTAGTCGATAAGGTTAGTAGTATTATAACACTACTAAGTAGCGCCGTAGGCCTATAATTTAGGCCTAATATCAGTACTTTTAGCACTTTTCGTAGTAAAGAAGAAGCCTAATTTCTGAAAATTTAGAAGGGCTATTAGTCTTCGAGAGGCGGTATAAATCTTATCCTTAATAAAGGTGCCGCCGGAGGCGTAGAGCCGGTGCCCGCTAATAATATTTAGCGGAAAGTCGGGAATATAGAAGGTATCCGTTAAGGAAATAGGGCTGAAAATAAGCCTATTTTCCTTAAATCCTAAGAGGAATTCGATTTTAACGGTCCCTAAGCCCTCGGGGTAAATAAGGCCTCTACTAGTTCGTACGACTCCTAAGGTCTCGGGCTTCGAAAAGCTTATAAATAGCCTTTTATCGTTATAAATATAAACGGTAGACCTTATATCGAAGAGCTACTAGCCGTTTTTTAGGCCGTTAAAGTAGGAAAAATCACCGATAATATCGGTAGATTCTTCGACTTCTTCTTCCTCGGTAGAACCGAAGATAATACCGGTTTCGAGATTATAGCCTATCGAAAAGGCTTCGTCGGCACTTAGATCCTCCTCTTTAACGCTCTTTTTAACGTTTTCCTTCCTAAAGTTAGGCTTAGAATTAGGCCTCGAATTTGGCCTCGATTTTGGCCCCGGATTAGGCCTTGAATTAGGCTTGAAATTAGGCCTTTCTTACCTCTTATTCGGACTTTGGAAGTCCTTTCGAACGCTTTTAGCGTTGGGATCCTTTTCGAAAGACTTAGGCTTCTTATAAGAAGCTTATAAGGCTAAGAGCCTTTAGGTAGTCGAAGAGCTCGAAATTCGGGTTTCGGCGAGTAAATCCTCCTAAAAATATAAGAGGTTTAGGCGGGTGACTTTTCCTTCGGTGTTATAAAGCCACCGTTCTTAGCGTAGTAGGCCTTTATAGCGCTCTGCCTATTAGGGAAAGTGGCCTTCGAGAACTCGGAAATAGTGGTTAATTTGATCGATTTCAGCGATTTCAACGCTTAAGCCGCGAAGCCGGCTAACGAAGGTATTAAATTTAGCGTTAAAATCGACGATACTAATACTTCCGTCGTATCGAAGGCTATGGAATTCTTCGTAAAGTTCCTCGCGAAGGGTTTACTAAGCGGGCGCGTATTAGAGCTTAAGCCTTTTATAAGCTATCGCCGGGTCGGTTTCGTAAGCTATAGTAGCCTTCGGGCCGCTTTTTAGCGTATTT
This sequence comes from Coniochaeta pulveracea, assembly GCA_003635345.1. Taxonomy (NCBI): domain Eukaryota; kingdom Fungi; phylum Ascomycota; class Sordariomycetes; order Coniochaetales; family Coniochaetaceae; genus Coniochaeta; species Coniochaeta pulveracea. The sequence continues at coordinate 52,806 of QVQW01000085.1, read as the reverse complement.
CGAAGCGTAAGAAGTAAGGCTGCCTTTTGAGGATCCGATAGTTGGGTATTAATAGCATCGGGGTCCTCGAGAAATTCAGGGATTCGTAAGGCTCGAAATTGGATCGATAAGGCCTAATACTACTATTAGTAGTTTTTAGGACCCGAAAAGTATTTAGATTCCGTAAGGTTTAGCGATTATTTAGCGAGTTCTTTTATCGTTAGGTCGCTAATATCGCTAGGAAGGGTAGGAGGAATAGGGCGTTTAGAGGCTAAATTAGCCTTTTACGGCGCCTACGGCGCCGTATAACGCTCGTTCAACAAGTTAATAACTTACTAAAGTTAGGCCGTTAGGCTATTTACCTAGCCCTAAAGGTCCTATAAGGTAGGACCTTAAGGCTCGTAATTAGCCTCGAAATTAGCTATTTTTAGCCGATTTTCTAGCCTAAAAGTACTACTTAAAGGCTTTTCCCGCGGTAGAAGTAAGGCTTAGAATAATATTCGTAAGCCTAATAAGCTTATTAGATAAAGGCTTAAAGGGGGAATCGAGTACTACCCGATTCGGAAAGACTTCCGTAGAATTCCGAAGGTTTCGGGGTATATCGGCCGGATCCGGAATATTAAAATTCCGGGCTTATAACCTATTTGTTAAAATAATAGCTATAAGTGGCGGCAACACTTAAGGAGTTACCCTATACTAAGGGAACTCACCTTATACTTAAGGAGTTACCCTATACTAAGGGAACTCACCCTACACTTAGGAAGTTACCCTATACTAAGGGAACTTACCCTATAACCTAATTAGGGCCTAATCGGGGTGCAGAACTTACCCTATAGTTTGGGCTAGGAACTATCATAGGAATCTTCCTAAGATTCCCGAACTTACCCTATAGTTCCCGATGCTAAGAGCACTACTACTAACGTGGGCCTTACCGGTCTACTAATCGCCCTACAAATTCAGGGCAATAGCCCTATATTCTAGGGCACTCCCCTTATATTACAGTATACTTACGTCACGCCGAACCCTCTAGAATCTAGAGGATTACAAATCAACTTAGGGCACAACGCCTATAAATATAGGCCCTCTACCCTCCTATAGATAGACTTTCCTTAAGCAAACAGTTAAGCAAGCAAGAATACAAGCCTTATTCTTCTATATCTTCGCTTCCTTTAGCACCTTAGTAAGCTCTGCTATCGTACCTAAGACTTCCCGACCTTACTACCTTCGGCCGAGATTCCTTACGCTTCCACTCGCTACGCTACAGCGATTATAGTTGTTGCAGCCTTATATAGGTGCTATATTTAGGCCTATTAGGGTATACGGTGTAATAGGTTATAAGCCCGGAATTTTAATATTCCGGATCCGGCCGATATACCCCGAAACCTTCGGAATTCCACGGAAGTCTTTCCGAATCGGGTAGTACTCGATTCCCCCCGCAAGCCTTTATCTAATAGGCTTATTAGGCTTACGAATATTATTCTAAGCCTTACTTCTACCGCGGGAAAAGCCTTTAAGTAGTACTTTTAGGCTAGAAAATCGGCTAAAAATAGTTAATTTCGAGGCTAATCACGAGCCTCAAGGTCCTACCCTATAGGACCTTCAGGGCCAGGTAAATAGCCTAACGGCCTAACTTCAGCAAGTTATTAACTTGTTAAACGAGCGTTATACGGCGCCGTAGGCGCCGTAAGAGGCTAATTTAGCCTCTAAACGCCCTATTCCTCCTACCCTTCCTAGCGATATTAGCGACCTAACGATGAAGGAACTCGCTAAACAATCGCTAAACCTTACGGAATCTGAACGCCTCTCGGGTCCTGAAAACTACTAACAATAGTATCAGGCCCTATCGATCCAATTTCGAGCCCTACGAATCCCTGAATTTCTCGAGGACCCCGACGCTGTTAATACCCAACTATCGGATCCTCAAAAGGCAGCCCTACTTCTTACGCTTCGAAATTCGCTAAAAAGCGGCCCGAAGGCTACTATAGCCTACGAAACCGACCCGGCGATAGCCTATAAAAGGCTTAAGCTCCAATACGCGCCCGCCTAGCAAACCCTTCGCGAGGAACTTTACGAAGAATTCCATAGCCTTCGATACGACGGAAGTATTAGTATCGTCGATTTTAACGCCAAATTTAATACCCTCGTTAGCCGGCTTCGCGGCTTAAGCGTTGAAATCGCTGAAATCGATCAAATTAACCACTATTTCCGGGTTCTCGAAGGCCACTTTCCCCAGTAAGCAGAGCGCTATAAAGGCCTACTACGCTAAGAACGGTGGCTTTACAACACCGAAGGAAAAGTCACCCGCCTAAACCTCTTATATTTTTAGGAGGATTTACTCGCCGAAACCCGAATTTCGAGCTCTTCGACTGCCCAAAGGCTCTCAGCCTTATAGGCTTCTTATAAGAAGCCTAAGTCTTTCGAAAAGGATCCCAACGCTAAAAGCGTTCGAAAGGACTTCCAAAGTCCGAATAAGAGGTAAGAAAGGCCTAATTTCAGGCCTAATTTAAGGCCTAATCCGGGGCCAAAATCGAGGCCAAATTCGAGGCCTAATTCTAAGCCTAACTTTAGGAAAGAAAACGCTAAAAAGAGCGTTAAAGAGGAGGATCTAAGTGCCGACGAAGCCTTTTCGATAGGCTATAATCTCGAAACCGGCACTATCTTCGGTTTTACCGAGGAAGAAGAAGTCGAAGAATCTACCGATATTATCGGTGATTTTTCCCACTCTAACGGCCTAAAAAACGGTTAGTGGCTCTTCGATATAAGGTCTACCGTTCATATTTACAACGATAAAAGGCTATTTATAAGCCTTTCGAAGCCCGAGACCTTAGGAGTCGTACGAACCGGTGGAGGCCCTATTTACCCCGAGGGCTTAGGGACCGTTAAAATCGAATTCCTCTCAGGATTAAAGGAAAATAGGCCTATTTTCAGCCCTATTTCCTTAACGGATACCCTCTATATTCCCGACTTTCCGCTAAATATTGTCAGCGGGCACCGGCTCTACGCCTCCGGCGGCACCTTTATTAAGGATAAGATTTATACCGCCTCTCGAAGACTAATAGCCCTTCTAAATTTTCAGAAATCAGGCTTCTTCTTCACTACGAAAAGTGCTAAAAGCACTGATATTAGGCCTAAATTATAGGCCTACGGCGCCACTTAGCAGTGTTATAATACTGCTGACCCTACCGTCCAAATCGATCGAAACAGGCCTAAAAAGAGCTTGTGGATTCGCCAAACGGCTTATATTACTGAGGCCGTACAGCACTTCGGCTTAAGCACGAACGGGCCGAATATACCGCTCTCGCCGGGCCTAACGGGGCCCGATTCGCTTACTTCGCTACTAAATAACACCGAAAAACGCCTATTTCAGCAGCTAATCGGTACGGCGATGTACGCTATGACCCAAACTAAGCCAGATATTGCCTTCTCGGTTTAGTGGCTTTCCCGGCAACTCCAAACGCCTACTATAGCCTACTTAAAGGCTGCGAAACGGCTTATTAGCTATCTTTTCGCTACTCGGGACCTCGGAATTCACTATAGCGCTAAGGACAATAATATAACGCCCGAGGGCTATACCGATAGTGATTTCGCAGGCTGCAAAATAACGGCCCGGTCGACTTACGGCTACTTATTTAAAGTAGGGAACGGCCCTATTAGCTGGAAATCGAAACGAGCCTCGACCGTGGCCTATTCTACCCTCGAAGCCGAATATAACGGCCTTATAGAGGGAAACCGAGAAGCCCTCTAGCTACGGGGTCTCTATAGCGAGATCCAACGCCCTATTACGGGCCCTACGCTTCTAAAAGGCGATAACAAAGGCGCGATCGATACCGCCTATAATCCTAAGCACTACAACCGCACGAAACATACCCTATTAAAATATCAGGGTATTAGGGAAAGCGTGGCCGCGGGCAATATTATCGTCACTTATATTCTTACCGAGGAAATGCCCGCCGACGGCCTTACTAAGGCCTTACCAGCCCCTAAATTCGAGCGATTTCTCGCTTTACTAAACCTCTCCAAGCCTTATTAAAAGGCTTATACTCTCTATAAGAACAGGGGGGGTTACCGCATTAAAAGCTATAGAGGGGGTGTTAAAATAATAGCTATAAGTGGCGGCAACACTTAGGGAGTTACCCTATACTAAGGGAACTCACCCTATACTTAGGGAGTTACCCTATACTAAGGGAACTCACCCTACACTCAGGAAGTTACCTTATACTAAGGGAACTTACCCTATAACCCAATTGGGGCCTAATCGGGGTGCAGAACTTACCCTATAGTTTGGGCTAGGAACTGTCATAGGAATCTTCCTAAGATTCCCGAACTTACCCTATAGTTCCCGATGCTAAGAGCACTGCTACTAACGTGGGCCTTACCGGTCTACTAATCGCCCTACAAATTCAGGGCAATAGCCCTGTATTCTAAGGCACTCCCCTTATATTATAGTGTACTTACGTCACGCCGAACCCTCTAGAATCCAGAGGATTACAAATCAACCTAGGGCACAACGCTTATAAATATAGGCCCTCTACCCTCCTATAGATAGACTTTCCTTAAGTAAGCAGTTAAGTAAGCAAGAATACAAGCCTTATTCTTCTATATCTTCGCTTCCTTTAGCACCTTAGTAAGCTCTGCTATCGTACCTAAGACTTCCCGACCTTACTACCTTCGGCCGAGATTCCTTACGCTTCCACTCGCTACGCTACAGCGATTATAGTTGTTGCAGCCTTATATAAGTGCTATATTTAGGCCTATTAGGGTATACGGTGCAACATTATTACACCGTATACCTTAATAGGCTTAAATATAGCACCTATATAAGGCTACAACAACTATAATCGTTATAACGTAGCGAGTAGAAGCGTAAGGAATCTCGGCCGAAAGTAATAAGGTCGGGAAGTCTTAGGTACGATAGTAGAGCTTACTAAGGTACTAAAAGAAACGAAGATATAAAAGAATAAGGCTTATATTCTTACTTACTTAACTACTTACTTACTTAAAGAAAGTCTATCTATAAGAGGGTAAAGGGCTTATATTTATAAGCGTTATACCTTAAGTTAATTTATAATCCTCTAGATTCTAAAGGGTTCGGCGTAACGTAAGTACATTATAATATAAGGGGAGTGCCTTAAAATACAAGGCTATTACCCTAAATTTGTAGGGCGATTAGTAAACCGGTAAGGCCTACGTTAATAGCAATGCTCTTAGCATCGGGAACTATAAGGTAAGTTCGGGAATCTTAGGAAGATTCTTATAATAGTTCTTAGCCTAAACTATAAAGTAAGTTCTATACCCCGATTAGGCCCTAATTAGGTTATAAGGTAAGTTCCCTTAGTATAGGGTAACTCCCTAAGTGTTGCCGCCACTTATAGCTATTATTTTAACAAATACTTATTTAGCTATAGTTAGTAGTTTTACGTAGTGTTAATATTTATTAATATAGCGAGTAGTAGCTATAGACCGTTGACCGTAGTAATACTTCTCGGCGGTGGTACTATAAACTAGTTTAACGGCTAGATAGTAAGAACGAAGTCTTATATAACTAGTAGATAAAGTAACGTATACTTAGTAACGTCTAATATACTCTAATAACCTTAGTAACCTTAGTAATACCTATATCCTCTATATTAATTATATCCTTAGTATTAAGACTATTAGCTTAGTTTAGCGGCCGTTAGCTACGCTTATAAGTACCGTATCCGAGCCTTATTAACGATACGTTCTACCTTTAGATTCGCCTCCGCGGTAGCGAGTTTAGTAATAATAATAACCTTAATCCTACTCTTCTTAACTATAAGCTTTACTATACCCCGTGGTATTTAGCGCTTCGGTAGAGCCTCGTTACGAGGGTTATTATATCGACGATCGTAATATATATTATTACTCTCTTATAGATTTTTTCCTACCTCGAGATTATTTTTCTTCTCGTTAGGGAGTATTAGCTAACGGCTATTCTTATTCTTATAACGCCGTAAGCGTACCTCGGGGTCGGGCTCTCGGAGCTTATCGAAATCTTAGGCTATAATATCCTATATTAAGAAACGTATTAGCGGTAATATAAATCTAAGCTAACGGAATATACTTAAGGATACTAAATTAGCTAAATCTCGTTAACTATACTTATAAGGATAGAATTAGTAGACTCTTCGTTAAGGAAGTGCCCTTTTATAAGAATATACTAATAAGATAAGCTATACTAATACGAGAAGTTACTAATATATACTACCTTCTTACTAACGGCGAGAGCTTACCTACCGTATTTTACTTATTCTTCTATTAATTTTATCCCTTTATAACTTAGACGGCCCTAAAGCTTATTAAATAGTCTCGTATTATCCTAACTTAAGTACCGGTACCGCGTATTTCGCTATTAGCTAAGCTATAAGGTATACTAAAATAAGGTACGTTTATATACCTCCTCGGTTCGCTCGTATAAAGCGAGGAGCTAGATATTACGGCTAAGGAGGTGCTTCTTAATTAACTAATAAGCTACCTCGGCCCGTAAACTAGTACGTAAACCGTAGTTACGGTATTTCTTAACGGCCCAAATATAGATCTCCTTATCGAGGGGACGGTAAATCTACCGAATATACTCGATAATAAGCTATTACGTAGCAAAGTTTATTATAATCGTATCTTATATTAATATACCCTCCTCTTTTATATCTACGTAAAAGTAGTCCCTTAAAGCCGAGACGATCTTATTAGTAGAATCGACGTATTTATAAGTAAGTATAGCTTAGACGGCTTTATTTAGTTATCGCGTAACCGCTTAAAGCCTAAGATCGCGGCGGCTATTATTATCGAGATATTATTAGCGTTCTATCTCTCGTAATAACGTAACGGATATCATATTAGTTTCCTTATCTCGTAGTAATACCCTTATTTCTACGAACGATCGACTAATAAGTAGAAGAATAGTCGAAGAAGGTATTAAATCTTAACTTATATCCGAGACGCTTAGGTTAGTAATCTTATTATCTTTTACCGATCTAAAATCCCTAATAATAGTATTATCGAGTATACTAATCTATTTCTTCTTAACGTTATATATTATATTCTTTAGTATATATTATAAGTAAATTTGATACTTTACCTTATCGCTTAGAACGGTCCTCGTAACGTTTTTAAAGGCGTAATCGATATCGGTTATTATTATAAACGGCTTCTTAATATTATACTCCTTTATTATACCGGATAAAGTCTCGAAAAGCTATATAAAATCCGCTTTAGTTTCGCCGTTTAGTATATACTAAGTAATATTAAAAGAGGTACTAAGATTAGTAATACCGACGATATTATAAAGAGGCTAGTTATATCGGTTAATAAAGTAGGTGTAGTCTATCGTCTATATATTAGGGTACTACTTCTATATATCGAGAGCCGTTATATTAGTCCAAAGGACTATTATAATAAGCCTATTTAATTACGCGCACCGAATATATAAGCTAACGTTATCCGGATTATTAGATAACTTCTTAAACTAATACTAAAAAAGCGTACGAATCCTTATCTCTTACCTTTTATACTTAGTAATTAGATTCTTAACGTCGTAGGAAGTAAGCCTAATACCGTATATTTGATTAACCCGTATAGAGATATCGCTCGATATAACCCTCGGTAATAAAGATAGCTCGAGGATAGTAATCTAGATCTTAAGAATAAGCCTACGGCGACGGTTAGATATAATATAAGCCGTAGCGCTATTTAAGAGGTAGTTATAACAAAGATCTCGTATTATAAAGGACTATTTATCGGCTTCGGCCTTCTATTATACGATATAATCTATCTAATTATAACTAATTTACCGAAGGTTACGTATCCTTAGACGTATAAATAAACTTATAGACTACCTTACTCTTATACCTTCGCCGGGTCGTTATTTATAAGAATAAGTAAAGTCGTAACGGCGGAAACGAGTCGGCTTAGCCGGGTTTATATTACGGACCTTTCTCGTCGACCTAAGCTTCGAAAGACCAAATCTATAATACTCGGCGACGTCTTACAAAGTTATAAGGGCTTCCTTTACCGTATCTTAATATACTAAAGCTAAGCTATCGAACTTAGGGTAATAGATACGCTTAGGCTTAAGGAGGTTATTATCGCCTAGTTCGCCCTTATTATTAGAATCGACGTCGTTAAGCCTTAATACGCCCTAATCATCGGACTCGTCGTCGTTATCAAGCTCTACTTCGAATTACGCGTCGGGACGCTTCTCGGCTAAGAGCCCGTTATATAAGGCGTCCTTATCGGCCTAAGAGAATAGTAAGTCGTCGGCAATACCGTCTTCGATAAAAAGGTCGTTAGAAGCTAACGATCGTACTATTTTCGTAGGTAATATAGTAGTAATTAGATAAAGTTAATTGAAAATAAGGATAATATAGCGAGATAATACTAAAGAATATAAGCGTACGTAGATAATAACGTATATTATTATAATTATATAAGGTAAGATTCTAATAGGCCTAAAAAAAATATCTCGTAAGTAAAAAAGTTAACCCTAATTAGGAATCGAACCTACGCCTTTAACTATACGCGGTAACTAACCTTAGCCTAACGTAGGGTCGCGATACGTTAGATATTAAAGTAGTTAATAGCTAACGTCTTAACTACTAGATTACTAGGGCCTTAGTATTATCTATTAGTATAAATAAGGCTTAAGTATCTATATCGTATTACTTTTGTTCTTAATAGTGATTAATAGCGTTGTATACGTATAGTCTACGAGTATTAGGTAAAATAGCGATTACTAAGAATTTTGTGTACGTTATGCATAGGGCCCTGGCGGGCCCTGACAGTTGATAGGCAAAAATCGAGGTACTTGTCCTGGTGGGTCAGCCAAGATTTAGTGCCCGCGCGCGTTACTATTCTAAGCCTAAGTAGGTGGGGGGGTCGTGGCCTTAGCTACATAGGGTAGTCGCGTTATCCCGTGTCCAAAAATTCATGCTTACAGGTATCTCGAAGTACCCCGTACGCCGCCCTTGGCTCCACTGTTGCTCCACAGAATGATTGATTTTAGCGTATCTCGGACCGAGATGCTGTGGTATCCCCTTGAACGATCAGCGCTAGCGGAGCTCGGAGGGTCAGCAGCGATGGGACACCGGCCTCCAATTCCATCCCTTCCAACGCTTTTGCCAAACCAGTTACCCACCAACATACACCACAGTGGATCAGAGCCGGTGTTCTGTACTGCGTAGAGGATGCATGCGAGTCAGCCGCAACGTGGAGGAGATATGCACTCCACCGACGCCGTTCACCGAGGCCAGTCACGCGATGAGGCTTTATTACCTCCCGTGGAAAAGCGCCGGATGAGGCCGAATGCTTGAATTCCATGTCTACGTGGCCCAGGTCTTCGCTTAAATCTTCGCGCATATCTTCGTATGCTATTCGGCGAGATGGTCTGGCCCTGTCCTTGATTGATGCCCTTGCACAGGGCGCATATGGCATGGAGTCTTACTTCGTTGGACGTATGATGGAGACGACGCCATGAGTTGGAGCTTCTCCAAGCTGCATTGACCCCACGAAACAACCCCAGACAGGTAAACCCCAACGAGTCTACAAGATGCCATCTCCATGGGGTTCGGACCCGAGGAGTGGAGTGATGATCTTACCCCGGAGGTACACAATTCTCATATAAGAGCGAGGGCGCACAGCGTCCCCTCCCCCGAATGTCTTGAGCTTCCACGCACCACTTCTTCAATATCAGAAGCATAATATACACTGGCTTATCCTTGTTTCCCCCGCCTACGACAATCGAAACATGGGGTTGATGCTCAAAAAGCCGGAAGGCGTCCCGGGCAAGTCGTGGCCTGCCATTGCCATCGGCTTGTTCGTTGCCTTTGGTGGTGTTTTGTTCGGGTATTATGTCACCTTTCTCCGTACACAATGACACCGACAATCATGGCAACTGTGGTGATACAAGTACTAACCTTGTCTTACCCTGTTTCAGGTACGATACCGGCACCATTGGCGGTATTCTGGCCATGCCATACTGGCAGGATCTTTTTTCGACAGGTTACAAGAACGTATCCGGTCACTTGGACGTTACTGCTTCACAGTCCGCCACCATTGTTTCCATTCTGTCAGCCGGAACCTTCTTTGGGGCCCTCGGCGCTGCACCGCTCGCTGACGCTGTTGGTCGTCGCTTGGGCCTCATTCTGTCGTCCATTGTGTTCATCTTCGGTGTCATTCTGCAAACCGCAGCCACTGCGATCCCGCTGTTCCTGGCTGGTCGATTCTTTGCTGGATTCGGAGTTGGTCTGATATCGGCAACCAGTAAGTCTAGTCCACTCGCATCCTTGAACACTGCCGTTCAGGCATGATCAATCTCAAGCTCTGGGACTCAGGAGTGGCTGTTCTCAAAGACTAACACTGTGCAAAGTCCCGCTCTATCAGTCCGAGACCGCGCCAAAATGGATTCGCGGCGTCATTGTCGGGTCCTACCAGCTGGCCATCACCATCGGTCTCCTCCTTGCCTCCATCGTTAACAACGCGACACATAACATGCAGAACACCGGCTGCTATCGTATCCCTATTGCTGTGCAGTTTGCGTGGGCCATCATCCTGATCGTCGGCATGATCATCCTGCCCGAGACACCACGCTACTACATCAAGAAGGATAACCTCCCTGCCGCCACCAAATCCCTGGCCATCCTCCGCCGCCTGGACCAGACCCACCCAGCGATCGTGGAGGAGCTCACCGAGATCCAAGCCAACCACGAGTACGAGCAGAGTCTCGGCAAGGCAACGTACCTGGACTGCTTCAAGGGCAACCTCTTGAAGCGGCTGCTTACAGGCTGTGCTCTACAAAGTCTCCAACAGTTGACAGGTATCAACTTCATTTTCTACTACGGCACCCAGTTCTTCAAGAATTCCGGATTCCACAACTCCTTCGTCATCAGCCTGATCACCAACTGCGTCAATGTCGCGTCCACATTCCCTGGACTATATGCTATCGACAAGTGGGGACGCAGACCGGTCCTGTTCTGGGGCGCCGTGGGTATGTGCGTCTGCCAATTCATCGTTGCCATCCTGGGCACGACGACGACGAGCCAAGACGCCGCCGGTGCGATCATCGTGCACAATCTCCCCGCCCAGAAAGCAGCCATCGCCTTTATCTGCATCTACATCTTCTTCTTTGCCGCGTCCTGGGGCCCAGTTGCCTGGTAAGCATTTCTCCCTCCTTTTCATCCGTTCGCGACATTTCTCATCCCGTCCATGACTAACCACTTCTTCCTGGTCAGGGTCGTCACCGGCGAGATATTCCCCCTGAAGGTCCGGGCCAAGTCCCTCTCCATCACGACGGCCTCGAACTGGATGCTCAACTGGGCCATCGCATACAGCACACCCTACCTGGTGAACTACGGCCCCGGAAACGCGAACCTGCAGTCCAAGATCTTCTTCATTTGGGGCGGGTGCTGCTTCATCTGCATCGCTTTCGTGTACTTCATGATCTACGAGACGAAGGGCCTTACTCTGGAGCAGGTGGATGAGCTGTATGCTGAAGTGCCGGATGCGAGGAACAGTGTGGGCTGGAAGCCAACCATTACCTTTCGCGAGATCAGAGCGGAGAAGACAGCACACCATCCCACTGTTGAGACTACTGAGGAGGCTGCATGAGGTGGAGCAGGATATGTGTACGTGGTTGGAGCTGGGAGGAAGGTGCAGAGGTTGAGATGTATCGTTTTGTGTATCTGGTGTGAGCTGATAACACCATAATATCAAAGCTAAGATATGCACCAATGTTAACAGGATCTGCAAGCCAGTTCTGGTTCCTCCAGCTAGCCAGATTAAAACCACGTACCCTATAAAGAAGGTTCTATTTTGTACAACGAAGACATCAGTACCAATCCAGAACAATACACACAGTATACATCTGGTATTTCGCCGTTTCATGGCAGTGGGTGTGCAAATCAAGTAAGGAATTGGAACAGTCCCTGTATGGCTGGACTCTTTGAGAATTTGTCAAAAAACCAGGAACGGGGTTCGTGCGGCCCAGACACCTTGTCCCCTTGATTCCTAAGATCTTGTAAGAGGTACTGGGTGACTGACAAGATCGCCACTCACTATATCAGGTAGCGAATAGTCTAGAGTCCAGGTTAGTACCAAGGGTGATTGGCTCTCCTTACATTGTGTCACTCCCCAATCCGTACGGTGCGGAAGCGATCACATCTGGCAGAGTTTAGGGTATCGCTGGAGGGATGTACTTGTTTCGTTGCACTTTCCCATGGAGCAACACAAGACAATCGAAATGCTCCAGTCAGAGACTGAGATAGGAAACGAAAAGTCCACGTGTTATGTGCGAATACTACCAGGACCTAGCCTACGGTCCTATCAAGCATGTTCCACCACCACGCCCTCGCCTTTCTTCTCCGCCCCGTCCCCCGCCGCCATCGTGGCTTCCCTCCTCGCAGCCTCCTCAACCACTCTCTTAAAATGCCTCGGAGGCACCTTCATCGCATAAAGCTCATCCAGCTTCTCAAACGACAGCCCCTTCGTCTCCGGAAACAAATACCAACCCCCTATACCAGCCATCAACCCCGTGGCCAAGAAGATAAACCCCACCTTCCCGCCCAGGTCCCCGGCATCGGGGTTGATCATATATGGCACGGTGAACTGCATAATCAGTCCCCACGCGGAATTGGTGATGGTGATCAGCCCCTGCGTCGTCGCCCGGAGCCTCATGGTCGCGATCTCCGACGCCAACACAAATCCCGTCGCGCCGATGGAGAGCTGGTAGATCACGGCCCAGACATAGAGCAGCGCCACGATCCCCCAGCTCGCCCTGGTCTTGTCCGGCACGCACCCGAGGATCCCAATCACCAGGAGCATGAGGCAGAGGACGAACTGCGGCCCCACGATCAGAAACCTCCGGCCGTAGATCTCGGTGAGGGGGAATGCGGACAGGCTGGCCACGAGCATGACGACGTACAGGGCGATGGAGGCGCCGAAGTAGTTCTTGATGCCGATGAGCTCAAAGAAGTAGGTGGCGTAGCCGATGACGAAGGTGGCGCCGATCATCTGCTGGGCGGAGGCGGCGAAGACGGCGGTCAGGGTGCGTTTGAGGTTGGAGGCCTCGAAGCACTGCGCCTCCAGCTCGATGTTGACGCCCAAGAGGCGCCGGGGAGGGCGGCCGTCGATGTTGCCGTGGAGGTCGTTGGTGATGCGGATCTCCTCTTCCATGCGGGAGAGCTCCGTCTCGTAGAAGGATGGTTCTGGGAAGCCGTAGATGCGTTGCAGGGCTTTCTTGGCGTCGGAGCGTCGGCCGTGACGGACCAGCCAGTAGGGAGACTCGGGGAAGAAGGGCCAGATGGATGTTAGAAGCACTGTGTAACGTTGTGTGTTAGTCTTTTCTTGAAATATGGAGGGTTCAGGGGGGTAGGAATTGGGGACTGCCTTACATGGAAAGAAGTACATGGCGACGACAGGTAACCACCATTGCCATTTACCAGGGATATGAACGCCGCCCTGAGACACAACCACAATAGCAAACTGGCCAAAGACGATGCTGGTGTTGAAGAAACAGAGGAAGAAGCCGCGGAGTTCCGGCCGGCAGACCTCTCCGATCCAGAGCGGCGAGATGGTGAACATCATCCCGATCGCGATGCCGTTGACGCCCCTGCCGGCCAGGTGCACCCGCCAATCCGGTGCGAGTTGTTGCAAGACGACTCCGGCCACGGAGATCAGAGACGCGGCGAGGATCCCCCACTTGCGGCCGAACTTCTCGAGAAGAGGCACGAAGATGAACGTGGTGGCTATCTCCGTCGCCGGGGCGATGGAGTTCCAGGCCGACAGGTAGTGAGCTGGGATCAAGTAGCTGCCGTCGGGTTGGAGCACGCCAAACTTCTCCCTGAACGAGGGCAGTGCCGCGAGCTGGCCGCCGGCCACGATGTCGAAACCCTGCATGATCACGCCGGAGGATATCAGGAGTGCTGCAGGATTACACGTGTTAGATGGAATGACAGGGTGAGAAAGGTGAGTCTGATAACCTACCCCAAAGAGCGAATCGCGACTGGGTTCTTAGGATTCTCCATTTGTTGTCGGGATTGACTACCGCGTAGTTGACTCTGTCGAGCAACTTGTCAGTGAGGAGGTGAATACGGCGATTTGACACGATTGTTTACCCATGTATCAAAGTCATGACGAAGACACTCAGCGCAAACTGAGGCGGTGATATTGCTGTGAGTACTAGGTTTTCCAAAAGGTGCCTGAATCAACCGGTCATAAGCAACCTGCTTTCGAGCGACATCCGTCATTGAGCTCCCATCTTATAGAAACATGACCCTTCAGCCAGATCTAAGCGGTTCACCCGTCCCATCAGGATATGTCACGCAACGCAACGGGAATGGGGCCTCGTTGTGCTGATAGTTTCGGCATCCAGGTGTGGAATCTGGGGTACCCCAGAAAAACTTGCCTTGGTGGAGACGGCCCCTTGGAAAGTCTAGGTGCCAAGACAAGCAATGGTTTAGCGTGCACCGTGCTCTTCTTGGGCTATAGGTGGCATCAGGTAAGCAAGTCTAAAATACCTGACTCGCGGAGCAGGCTTAACTCCGCGATGCTGTCCACTTCCCTGTCAAATGCCTCCTGGCTGTCAGATCACGTCGGAAGTGGTCCTTCACACCTTGGTTGCCACATTTATGTGGACCCCGGATATTTCTAGAGATCCGCGAACCTGGGGTTGGTGAGTAGGTGGGCAAATCAGGGCTTGTCCACGATCCTGGGCAGCAGCCGCCAGCGTCAAACGATCCATCGTGCTAGACCGGTGCGATCTCCGGATACCATGTGATCGCCCGACAGGCAATTTGTGTGTGGTGAATCTCGGATGTCTGTTGGCACACAGACGCTGCACGCGAGCTGAATCCTCCAAAATGGTCCTCATCCCGGATCCTGTCCTTGGCGCTGCTTCTGACAAGCCTGAGCGCTCTGTGGCACTTTCTTTCTGCAGTGACGAATTTGGTTCCTTCATCAGAAAGGAGGCTTTTGTGTGACCGGTGGTGTCGAAGGTTTGTCACTGTCGCGTTCGGTCTTGAATCTCATGGAAGACTCTTCCGGCCTGGTCCTGTGAAAGCTCTTGCATACAATATCTCTAACCATGCAGTGGACAGCGTAGCTCTTTGTGCACGGATTTGAGCCTTTTCTGACAGGATGGTTTCCATCTTTGACCAGCAATACTACCCCGCGACCATCCGTTGGTATCCTGGCTTGAAGCAGACCTCTTTCGAGGTTGCGCACACTGAAGATGTTGGGGTATTCCGGGGGAAGAGGCGAGTCCAGTTTGACCTGCCAGATCTTCCAGGACGACGCCGGAACTCAGCTGATGCTCTTCTCCACTGGAGGGAGCACGGGCAAGGTCGCCGTCAATGCGAGGCGGACTGGGCCGGTTTGGACTTCCCCAACGCCCAACTCTTCTGTTACTACCTCCCTGTCCACCACGGCAGGCGTTCAAACAGGCCCCAACTTGTCAGGGACGCGCACGACATCTTGAGTACCGAGCTGTGTCGACCTCAATGACTGTATCGCGGACGTCGCCCAGCTCCTCCAGTGCCTCCCGCACGTCTTCCAGCTCCCCAACTTCCACAACAGCATACGACTTCCGTCATGCCTATCACTTTGTCCCCGATTAGTACTAGATCAAAGAGTCCAGCGAACTAATCTGGGATAAATCTCAATCATGGCTAGACCGAGGGTAGTGTGAAGTCGAGGATCTCGTTTTGTCATACCACATGCCATTCTTTCGCGGAAGTTGGTGCCTATCTCCGCCCGCACGCCCACTCCAGTGAACATCCCAACTCGGTAAGCGCGAGCCCATTGATACCTACCCGGCCGGGCACGTGTGGGCAAGTGGGGAACCTCGACCGGCAACCGACGGGCGACTGCCTACCCCTTGGTTTATGTCACAACCTTAAAATGGTCCTACAACTTCTGTGTATGACGAGATGCTAGCTCGACTGATCTACAATCCGGTCGAGCTGACAGTTTGACAACAATAAGTGCCGCACGTGCTGCCGCATACTTTGCTCTTGTGACTCTTGTCCCTCGTTGGGACTCGAATATCGTCACAGAAGCGATATCGCCCGCCCGCACTGGCCCCGTATACCTGTGCCTAAAGGTCATGTTGGGCGAGCACAATCCTTGAAGTGGGATTCTCAGGCAGCTCTCAATACATTCTCCTCCATCATGGCGTCAAACGAGCAGTCAACGACGGTGTCGCTTGGGCGGCCAGACCTTCATTTCACTGCTGGCTCCTGGATCAATGACCCATGCGCTCCCGGCTACGATCCCCGGACCGAAACATATCATCTCTTTTATCAGTGTAAGGTCATTTACCACTTATTCTCCGTCCCTTGCTATCACTTGATGCTTACATGAGTCCACAGGTAATCCAGCCGGATGTGAGTGGGGCAACATGTCATGGGGACATATCGTGTCGAAAGACTTGTTGAACTGGACACCAGCCCCGACATCACTGGCTCTTGTACCAGACCAAGTCTACGAAAAAGAAGGTGTCTTTACCGGCTGCTGGATTCCTCCGATGGACAAGGACGACACGACCTTGCGGGTGGCCTACTCGTCTGTAAAGACGCTGCCGTTCCACTGGAGCATGCCATCATACCCTCGCAACGCGGCGGGCCTGTCCATAGCAATGTCTCATGACGGGGGTAACATCTGGACCAAGTCGTCACGAAATCCAGTCCTGCTGGGAGAGCCGCCCGACCTGGACGTCACTGGGTTTCGAGACCCATATGTCACTGGGCCCCTGGTCGGTCTTCAACACCCTAGTGCGCCTGTGCTATACGGGCTCATATCTGGTGGTATTCGACACTCCGGCCCTACAACGTTTCTGTACGAGATCCAACCTCAGGACCCCGAACACTGGAATTATCTTGGGCCCTTGATCTCCCTACCGCTCAGGTTCCAGCCCTCGAAGAAATGGAGCGGCAACTACGGTATCAACTGGGAGTGTACGAACCTTTTGACCTTGGAAGCAGGCTCCGAAGTCCGACCCATGCTGATTGTCGGAGCCGAAGGAGACGTGGAGAAAGACCACGTCAGCTCATACCAGAAGTCCACCGGGATGCCTTCGCGGACCGTGAGGGCGCAGTTGTGGCTGTCCGGGCGTCTGGACAAGGGCGAGGAGGGCGTCGAGTTTCAGCCCCAACACGGGGGTTACCTCGACCATGGACCGTACTACGCTGCGAACTCCTTTCTTGACCCGCGGTCCGGCCGTCGGATTGTGCATGGCTGGATGCCCGAAGAAGACCTGCCTTTGGATGCTGCTGTGAAGAAGGGCTGGAACGGCAGTCTTGCCTTGCCTCGCGAGATCTTCCTGCTCCGGATACCAAAAGTCACCGGCACACTTCGAAGCCCCCTGCATCAGATCTACCCGTTCGAGCTTAAAGCAGAGCCGGATGGGTCCACCACCGTCCTTACCCTGGGTGTCAGACTCCTCAGGGAACTCGTTCAGCTGCGTGATGCATGTCGCCGAGTCCTGGAGCATCAGAATCCGGTGGCATTGCCGGGGTCGCACTCGACCGGACATTGGACCATCGCTGACACGAAGAGCAAAGCTTGGGAGCTGGAGGCAACCATTTCCGTCAATCCAGGATGCCAAGAAGTCGGCGTCCACCTGCGACACAATGCCGACCTCTCAATTCGTACGACCGTCACATTCTCTACGGTAACAGAGACCATAACAGTTGATCGCCAGGCATCCAACAATGACCCCACCGTCACCAAGTGTCCGGATGCCGGCCCTTTCACTCTACTCACGACCCAGGATGTTAACGCGGCTGGCGGCTCAACCCGGGAGAAGCTACATCTTCGCATCTTCTCCGACGGTGACATTCTGGAGCTGTTCGCAAACGACCGTTTTGCGTTGGCAACCATGGTTTACTCCGACAGCCGTGGCCTGGATGCACGTGGTGTAACGGCCTTTGCGACCGGGAGCGAGAATAGTGCGGTGTTTGAGACACTGACGATCTGGGATGGGCTGAAGCCGACGATATCTGGTCACGTGTGATGACGCCCAAGACTAAGGGCATAGGTCCAGAGAATGATAGAGAAGTTGGATAAACTAGTTCATCTTGCCAAGTGTAGAGGAAGCCTCGGCCAGCCGTTCGATCAGAGTGCTATGAAATAATGACAAAGAAGGACTGGCTTCTACGATGCGAATGTCGACTTCTCGCGTCGACTCCAAGCATTTCAGGACGCAGGCCCAGTCCACGGAACAGCCCTCTCTGATGCACGGCGTGCCAGCAGCCTGTATTACAGCCATTGATGTGACGAAGATGGTGGCATAGAGTGTCCAGCGGTTTACAATACAGTTCCGGACGGATAGTAGTAGGCTGGGCATGGCTTGGACGTACGCGTTGAAGAACCGCTCGCAATGTCTCAGTACTTCAGGCATAGCCATGCCGTCCTGAATGCATTGGTATGCAGCCGGCCAGTAGATGGATATCTTGCAGCAGTAATACTGCACTCGGAGAAACTCGTTGAGAGGATCTGGTGGCGGACTCGACAAGCTGGAAATGTGGGGGATGTCGGTGGTCAGGTGCCGGAACTGGAACATGCTGGGTAGGTAGCAGTACCACTCGTCAAGCTGGAGCTCGAGCTCGTGCGCAACTCCCGCCGCGTACGCTATCTCACCCGTGGATGACCTGCGTATGGCGGTATAACAACGATGGAGCATGCGCCTCATGGCGATCTCGGCAAGGAAATAGGCCTGTCCTTTGTCGGCCACGGCACTGTCAGCTGAGATGTTGCTGCCGGGGGTCGCGGTCATTGGCCCTGGCGCGGAGTCCGCGTCGGGATCAAAGTGCCAAGTGTGGCGCCCGTCGGGCAACGCCATGCTATCGTCGAGGTCCCAGATTCCACTGTCGAGCAGGTCAAGCTGGTCGCGGAGTTCACTCTCCAGAAGCAGGATCACCCAGTAGCACCTCTTCGCCTGTTCCTGGAGCTCTTCACTACCCTGGGCCCCAGATCGCAGGAGGTTCCGCACCTTGAACGAGGCGATCACTACGTAATCGTAAGCCTGACAGGGTCTGGAGAGGCAGCAGTGGTAGAGACTAAGGAGAAACAGTGACTGGACACTTTCAATGCTTTCAGACACAAAAACCACGGGCAGGAAGGCGACGGCGGCTTCCAGATAGGCCTCGCAGGTGCTCTCGGACCCAGAAACGCCCAGCGCATGGTCTTGCTGGGCAAGAGCACCCACTGCCGCCACTGCCAGCACTAAACACGACTCGGGACCAGGTACCAAAGGCCCGGATATCACGCGGATGTAGCGCTCCGAGAAGCCTGGGCGGAGCAAGGGATACCAGATGTGGACGTGCGCGGAGAAGGAATCGAGCGCGGCGAGGGCATTGTGCTGCTGTAGGAAGTGCAGCCTCGGTGTGTTTCCAAGACCATGCCGGCCGCTCCTCTCGAGTCGTACGAGCTCCCGGGCAAATCCTTGGCCAAGGCCAAGAACAGCCATCATGCAATCGGTCAGCAACAGTTGGAAAGGCGACCTCTCCTTTCCGGTCACGGCGTTCGTGTGATTATCCCCATTGCTGTTCGTACTCGGACCATGATCCGAGACGGCAGTAGAGGGTTGGTGGACCGTGGGTAATGAGCTGGCAATGAAATCCAGCCGACGATGGATTGCCGCGAGTTCATCCTCCACCCTGCAGATCTGTGTCAGCAGGTACGAGTTCGAACGGTAACGACAAAACAGCGATCGGGAACCTGCCTGGCCGCGGAGTTCGGCTGCTTCGGGTCATAGTAGCACTGGAGTCCGCGTTTGTGGCAATAGCCGCACTCGGGCCGCCGGCTATCGCATTTTGTTCTCCGTGCTCTGCAAGCGTTGCAGGCTGTGGTGTTCCGGACCCGCGTCTTCCTCCGTCGGGGAAGATTCGGGCTGGCGGCTTCCGAGGTCAGTGGACTCGTTTCTCCCCGCATATCGAAGCCAAGATCTTGCTCTTGCATCGCTGCGGTGCGACACCCCAGAATTGCCCCAGGTTTTCTTTTGTGGATCTGGGGAAGAGAAGAGGCAGAGAGATGAGCGGGTGTCGTCGGCGGGAAGACGGCGACGTCCGCGAATGATATCTCATGTCTCTCAGGGGACTGTCCCATGAGACTATGCCCCTTTCAGGCGTGCTAGGAAGTGGAACCACGCGGAGCTCAGAGCAAATCCGCGAAACCACCCCAATCGCTGTCACATTGGCTGTGCTTTGATTGGGCTTCTGGGAAATGCCCGTGGCTACAGCACTGAAAAAGGTTAGCTCCACTGGGGGTCAACTCGTCGGTTCTGTTGTGAAGCTCCGCTCTCAATCCTTCCGTCCACCTATTGTGCCAAATCGACAGCTTCTCGTCCTGTGACATGGCCAAGCACCAGCTGGAAATGCTTCAACAATCCGTGTCACGGACTGCTTCTACGATCTCTCCATTGCTATAAATAAAACGCATGACAACCTGACGAACGACATCATGACACGCACACTCCAGCCATCGTCTGCGCACCTGCCTGTCCGTACCTGCACCCTGCAACACAACGCTATATAACACCCGAACATGCCGCCAACGTCCCTGCCCACGCTCCAAGGCGACTTGCTACCTTCGCTTGCGCAACGCACAGTCGCACGCTCCGCTCGGATCTCCAGCTGGGATCAATCCGGCCTCAACGAAGATGCGTTCGTCGTGCAGCCCGGCGAGACCGCTCTCTTGGCGGACATCGAGGGGCCAGGCAAGATCACCCACCTCTGGTTCGTGCAGACCTGTCGTCGCATCCTTGGCCCCGGTCTCATTCCCTACTCCAAGTCCGGCGTCGCCATGATGGAGATCCATAACGCTCTGGGCCTCAGCTATGAGGACAGCGACCCGGACTACTACCGCAAGGTCATCATCCGCATGTACTGGGATGACTCCGAGACCCCCAATGTCATTGCGCCCATCGGAGACTTCTTCTGCCTGGGCCACTCCATGGCCGCGAACTTTCAGTCCCTCCCTTTCACTGTCTCGGTCAAGCCCTCGGAGGAGAAGAAATTCGGCGGATCGGCAGCCTTCAACTGTTACTTGACCATGCCCTTCAACAAGCGCGCACGCATCGAGATCGAGAATCAGGGCGAGCATGCCTATTTCCAGTACTTCTACGTCGACTACGAGCTCCTCCCCGCACCCTACGACCCCAAGGAGATCCTCTACTTCCACGCGCACTGGCGGCGCGAGAACCCGACGAATGGCTGGGCGCCCAACGCCATGCAGACCAACAGCCTCGAGACCCAGGTCCCCAACCTCACCGGCGACGGTTACACCATCCTCGAGACAACCGGCGCCGGCACCTTCATCGGCTGCAACCACTCCGTCCTCCACCACCAAGGCACTTGGTGGGGCGAAGGCGACGACTTCATCTTCATCGACGACGACACCTGGCCGCCCAGCATGCATGGAACCGGCGGAGAGGACTACTTCACCCAAGGCTGGGGCATGCAGAAGAACGCCTACCCCTACTGCGGCACCATCATTCACGAGGAGGACGTTCCCGGCCACCAGGTCTCCTACCGGTGGCACCTGGCCGATCCGGTCCGTTTCAGCAAGAAAATCACCGTCAAGATGGAACACGGACACGCGAACCATCTCCGGGATGACTGGTCCACCACGGCATACTGGTACCAGACGCTCCCTGGGCCGAAGTTGGAGATCCAGCCGGTCCAGGAGAGACTGCCCAACAGGCCCAAGGTCGTCCCACCCCCGGAACCGGCGGAGGATAGGTCCTTGACGGACCTGCAGAGGAGGAACATCAAGCAGCGGGAGGAGAGGCTGGAGGAGTTCCTCAGGGACAGGAATGAGTGGCTGGAGAGGAGGGCGAAGGCATCGAGGGAGAGGGCGCTGAAGAATGTGGAGTTGGCAAAGGATGTGAGGAGGAGGTTCCTCAAGAGTTTGGGGGAGTGAAACTAGACTGTAGTGAGGGTGCGGTAGCTAGATTGGAAAAATTGAGATATCGACGCAAGTCAATTGAGCTTTTACGTACCTTACAATTCTTTTTACCTCGATGTTCTCAACCCGTGACTAAATGGCTGATTTGCTGCCGATGTAACTGATAAACCCCACATGCACCCATTTGTCGCACGCATCAATTGCTAAATTCCAGAGGGCGGTTCTAAGGGGTCGGGGAATCGAGGGAATGCAAGGGACGTGGCCAGCATCTGGTCCTCGTCCCCAAGTGGAACTTGTTTCAACGTGATGCGATACTGCGCAGAATACACAGGTTAGGATGGCTGATCGGACGCAACAAACAAAGGCTGCAGCGTGCTTGACGACATTGACTGCCTTAGCGTGTACACGTGCCCTCATGATCAGAGCGGCGAGCGCCATGCCACTGATATCAGCCCTGTTCGACGAAGCAAACCATGACACGGTAGTGCTCTCCTAGGCTGGTTACCCTACCGCAGAAATGTCCCGAATATTTGCGTGGCTTGGCTGGTGACACATTGTCTGTTGGGTTAAGGCTCAATCTGCCTCGTGGGACCCTGCCACACGAAACCCTCCTGTGCGGCACCCTATTGACATGTGGTACCAACCTTCGGACGCTGCCGCCTGGGAGGGTGAAGGAGCCCCTGCTGTAACTCCCCCGTGTCGCAATCGTACCTGTAATTGGACGAAGCGTCTTGGCATGCGTAGCCCCTCACCGGCCCTTTCCCCGCAATGCTTGGCGTTGTGAGATCAGCCCAGTCAATGACACCTCGATCTGGAACAGGTGATGGTTTAAACACATTGTACCCCTGAAAAAGCCGCTAACAGCAGTCAAGCTTTTGGATACATGGCTTGCCAAACAGTCAATCTCTACGCAACCATAGCAACGATCTGAAGATGGCCCAGAATCAATGACGTTCCTGACCCCACGATTCAGATTAATCGATCGTGGATCATCGATCGGGGATCTCCAGGTGCCGAGATCCCCGCTCCACTCACACGATTGCGCTAGTTTCTAGTACGTCATGCAAGCGATGAGCAACCCATCACCTTGGATTGTATCATGCCAAATTACGCGCCGCTGACGCGGATATGTGTTTGCTTCCAAAAGAGGAATCACTAGCGAAGCGGTTCAACAGCTATAAGTAAGGGCAATAATCTTCCAGTTCAGCAACCTCTTTTCCATCAATCCATCTTCACACAATCCTCATCCAACAACATCAACTCAATCTACCAAATCAACCAATCAACCAACCACCTTCAAACCTTCACCATGTCTGAGAAGTACAAGCCCAGCGAGCACGACGGCCTCAAGCAGGACGGCACTCCCGACAAGCGCGTCGAGCAGACCGGTATGTGTTACCATCACCACTCCATTCCTCGGCAGTACTGCCGTCGACATGACCCCAACCTCCGTCAATTGGAACCATTACTGACGATCCTCTCCAGAGTTCGCCTACGGCAAAGTCGACCCCCATGAGGCCGGCAAGCAGGGTGGACACAGCAGCGGCGGTAGCGGAAACTCCGACGAGAGCTCTTCCGGCTCCGGCAACTCTGGCGGCTCCGCCAAGGGTGGTGAGTACTCTCGACAATCACTGTGACACACACACTCATACTGATGACTACTGCAGAATTCGCCCACGGCAAGGTTGACCCCCATGAGGCTGGCCGCAAGGGTGGCAAGTCCTCCTAAATGGCGGGACTGCTACGACAGCTCTGATTAGACATGATTATGCTATGATGACATGACGGACAGTTGGGCCAAGGCGGCACTCATTATTATACTCCCAGGAGAGCAGACTAGTGATTCGTACTTGGTAGTAATGAACACAACCACCTGTTAAACCAATAATTCCATTGACTCATAAATGTGATTCATCCGATTTGGCACGATGCAGTAAAGGAAGCTCAATCCTGGACTCCTTTTCGTGAGGAAGGTACTAACTCAGATGAAATGTCCGTCCTGGGAAAAACCTTTTTGATTGCCCACCTGATATGACACCTGAAATATTTGTGCACTCGGCAGCGGCAGCTGAGAGTAGTTTGCAAGTGCCCTTTGGGGACAATTCGGCGAACGTGTGGCTGTTGATACGAACCTTCCGTTACCAAATACCTCGCCTCAAACTGCGTTGCGAGGAAAAGTACCTGCACACAACCCACTCGCACCCAACTCACTCGCTCTTACTCCGTGGTTTAGCCTGGACTTAACACGTTCCCATCTTAACCCTCCGGGTCGTTCTTGCATTTATTATTGACCACATATGCTCGTGACACGTAGTCACTTGCTACAACTTCATTTTTCATCCAAATTCTTGCCTCTCCTTATCGTTTACGTCTTTCTTTCCCTTCTTGGCAACTTCTTGCGGTACCAATATCTCGATGCCAGCTTCTGTGTGCACCTTCACTTTACTAGTTGGTCTTGCTGCTAACCAGCTGTTTCAAGTCACTTGATTCGAAGTTGGAGGGTAATCACGCGCTACCTTCGCACTCTGTTTCACCTACCAGTACCGTGTCGTCGTCCCTTCCTTCTCCATCTGAACCAATATCTACAAACCCTACCTACTTAGCTAGCTATTGAGGTGAGCTGCGAGTTTTGGTGCCCGCTCCAACCCAAGACCTGATGGAAGGTAGGACCGGCCACAGGCCTCTGATGCCTATAAAGTCTCCCTCATTTCCTCTCTTCTGCTTTCTTCCTCAGTTATTTCCCTCGCCACTTTCCCCTCTAACTATACCACCTTTGGCCACATCAACGTTACCTACATGACGATTTGATGTTAGAGATTTATTGTCCCACAGCACGAGAGTATGATGGCTTTGACAACAAGCCACATCTTGCTTCGCAGTCAAGACCGGAAGCTTATGACGGAAACACAGCAGCCATCCAGACAAGATCCCCACATTTTCCCTTTGAACGCCTGCCCTTGCTTTCTTCCCAAGCCATGATACAAGATGCATTATTAGCCCGAAGCTCAAGTCAATATCATTACACACATTTCATTTGTTGTCAAGCTGCCTGGCGAGGCCGACGTTCCTGTCTGTTCAGGATGTTGGGACGGGCACACTACAGTGACGATTACCACAATGTCACCGCTGCTTTCACGTGCACCTGGCCCAGGACCAATCTCCGCCTCCGCCGCCAACTTTCTGCACCCTCTAACAGTCGCCATTGCTTTCTTCAAGGCGCGGGGCATCCTCCACATGCGGCCACGGTTCAGCTTGGCCACTGTCCAACAGGGCTTGTGCTCGCTGTGGGTAATCTTCGACAAAATGAGGGTAATCGTATCATCGAAGTCCCTGAAGAACAACGTCAACGCCCCTGCTTAGGCGATGCTCCCTGCTCCCTGTTTTCTTTTCGCAGATGGGACTTGCGTCGATCCAGATTGCACCAACGTCGCCGAAGGCGGAGACTGGACAGTTAATTGCGTTGTCCATGGCCCTTATCGAAAGAGGACAAGCAGCGGAGTGCCCAGGTTGTGGACAGATATGGGAGGTGGCCGGAGGGTGCAATCACTTGACGTCAGTACCATTTCTTGTCTTACGCCCATATAAACAAGATACTGCTCTAGCTTACACTGATGCTACATATCACCAATGTCCTCTCAACTGTGCAAATCCATTGAACCGACCACTTGGACTGGGTGGGTTTTCGCACATAGTGTACACGGATAACATATGAACTATCAGCTCGGCACCACACAAGTCAGTGGTTATTTGGAAGCCAAGACGGGCAGGAGTATACCACCGGCTACGTATTTATCTGAGCTAAACTTAGACCCGGTCGAGAGACTAAAGGCGAACAATATCAGCATCATTACACCGCATGCTTCCATGAACAGCAACAACCTTCGTCTTATCACGCATATTGTCTTCGTTGACAACGCGAGTTGAATGAAGCGTGGCCCGCGGTGTTCAAACACTTCAATATCTCACCGAAGTGAGCATGTCTGACAACTGATCTCATTTTTTCAGTGGCCATTTTGACGCTGAGTTGCCTAAAAACGGGTTTCAGCTTTCTACCCTTGATCATGACTTAAAAGCGCAAAGAAGCCTTGTATACCAACAAGCTTACACAAATACTCCCTCTAGTCCTCGCAATACCCCCTCGCGGAGTTCTTTGCCCCGCTGCACCAGCCACAGGGGGAGTTCTGGGGTTTGTATGCCGTCCTCCTAGACAAAGATGGGTCTGGGCCAGGCGTCTACATCGGTTCCGGCATATGCTCCTGCTGGCTGGAGTTCACGCATGGCCCACTATCCTCGTAAGGACCACAACATGCTGCCTCGATTCGTTTGCACACTCTACGATCAAGTGGACAACTTTGGGCATGCCGCCCTGTTATGCTGAACATTCTGTCCCGCTCACTATCATCTTATGCCGAGCGTGGCTGTGGATCGTTTTGGGTGAATCGGAGACTAGCTCGATCAACTTAGAAGTCTTCTACACGGGGGCGCTTCCAAGACAATCGAGAACTGGTGAAACAGAACGGGTTAGAAACTAACCTCCACGGACTTGTCTAAAGAACGATAGAACCGAATACGCCACGTACTTGCCGAGACTGCGCTGCGCTGGCCATCGCCCTGCAT
Organism: Coniochaeta pulveracea; assembly: GCA_003635345.1. Taxonomy (NCBI): domain Eukaryota; kingdom Fungi; phylum Ascomycota; class Sordariomycetes; order Coniochaetales; family Coniochaetaceae; genus Coniochaeta; species Coniochaeta pulveracea. The sequence continues at coordinate 26,298 of QVQW01000085.1, read as the reverse complement.
GCACAGATCCGAGACTGTCCACCAGACTGGTACATCAATCCCATGGCGCTCCTTCCTCAGTCATGCAATACTATCCCGTAATGGATGGCAGAACCTGACAACTTTCCGGTAGTCCCGTCACTTTGACAGCTTGCCAAGCCTTGCAAGATTCTCAAGGTGGTGTTTCAAGCATTCTCGGGATGATCAGTCCGACGACTGCCCATGGGACACAATGGGAACAGCACCTAGGTAGACCTGTCTCAGGATGAATGTCTACTTTGTGATTGTTTCGGACACTGGTAGCGGTGAAACCACGCAACTGACCGGGGTGATCGGGTACATGGTGGACAAGATGGCGCAGTTAGGCACCATCATCACACATACCCCGGCGGCTGGCGACGACGGAGTGCTTGAAACGGGTCGCCGAAGAGATGGACGTGACCCTCGGGAAGGAGGTGGGTAACGCCATTCGCAACGATATCAAGCGAACGGCGGAAACAAAAATCACCTTCACGACCGAGGGTTCTCTGTTGGCCGGTCAAAAGGGAAACAGAGACCTCTAGGACTGCGGCTGCGTGATTAGCGACGAGGCTCACGAGCGGTCACAGGAGACGGACCTGTTGATTGCCCTCCTCATGGACCTCTGCCACAGGCGGTCCAATTTCAAGGTATGTATCCATGTGTTCCCGACCCCGATGTGATACCAAGTGGTTGGGTTTACGACGGATGCTAATGGTTGGTGGCCCCCCACCTAGCTGGTCGTCATGTCCGTCCATCGACACCATTATCTTCATAGGGTACCTCGGGGCTAGGAAAGATGACTGCGGAGATGATTCCTGCTTGTGAGTTTTATCATCCTTCTCTAGATCGTACCGTGACTGACAAGGAGCAGGGAGAACATTGCAACCTGCGTTCGGCCTCTAACGGGTGACGTCCATTGCTGCCCCTTAGTCAGAGATCAAATCTTCAGGGTTGTTTATGGCGTGCTCTGACTAGACTCGGTGGTTCGGAGACTTCTCTTCATTGTTAGTCCACGCCATCAAGCCGCCCTCCAGTATCCACACATATTCAGATGACTAGACTCATGTGGCTCTCTCAGCCACTCCGTTCAGGACCTTACTCATGTCAACCACCGGAAGGTCTACTGGCTCTGGAGTTCTCAACATGGGAGCAGAGCACCAGCGACGATCGGCACGACCAGATGAGCGAGGACGGTGACGAGGAAGGCGACCAGGGAGGGGAAGTCAGGTACGGATTGCAGGGGTTCTGGATCTGTAAAAGGACGGTGGCCAACCGTGACTTTTGTGCTTCTGAACGTCTCGCCAATATCGCCACAATGAACTACGAGCAGTTAGTCGCGACTGGCCGTGAAGCGTACACGAACCATGTCCCGCGACTACAGCGCCGCAGCTAGACCAGCAAGAGACCAAAGAGATCCTCAGCCGTTCATTGCCGGTCACTGGGGCAACGCAACAAATGGCCCTGAGATCAACAATCCCCTAGGGACATGCTTGCTCTGCCTAATCTAACGAGCGGCTAATACCTCAAAGTGTCAGAGATTCCTTGCGGTCCTTGAAGACGTGTATATCTTATTCTATTGCCTTCGCTGGCCAGAGCCGACCAATGATTGGCTGTGGAAGTCAGGCCAAGCATACCTCGTCTACCACACTACCGTGCAAAATACTATTACCATGAAGACACTCCACTTGATACGGATAGCATTGCCCACAATGTGGCTAATCACGAAACCTGGCTTTTCATAACTTGTGTCCTATACCATATATTGGATGGTTCAAGATAGCCGAGAGAACCAAGACCAAACACAGTGGGTTTAAGCATTTCTATCTTAACCCAAAAGGCCATCTGCCAATGCCAGCCTTCAACAATGCTATATCCGGGCTTCCCAAACAGCGTACATCGGAGTCCAGTCAAAAGCACATCCATGATCTCCCGTCGACAGTTCTCCAAAGACTACTATTAATGAAAGCGTGGACGGTCTCGTGTTCCTCGAGGACAGGGCTATTCGTAGTCGTGGACACGGTCGTGAGGGCGGCCAGAACGAATCTGCCGGAGGCGAGTCCGCTTTGGATATCATTATGTGTGTGTCCTTCAACCCTTCCCTGGGGACGAAACCAGGTAATGGTATTTCAGGAGGATTTCCTCTCTGATCAGACTGTTAAGTATACTGCTATAGCAGTGCTGGGGGATCTTCATGGCAGGTTTGCTTGTTTCGCGAACATCATGGTACAGACTCATCTTCGTGAGTGGCGGGTTGACGTGGGGATGCTATTCCACTGGCACTGGATGTCCCAAGAACCGACTACTCGCGCCGTTGGAATGATTGCCGGTTATAATGTAGAGCAGCTGTTTGGTCAGAATACTGATCATCGTCACTGGTCGGGATCAGTACTTCGGTGAAGACGGTCCGCGCCACCATGAACGAGATCGCAGCCAAATGTTCGGTTTCTCCCCACGAGTTCGATGAGCTTTGCTTCATCGACTCCCCTATCTGTTATGGCAAACGGGTGTTTTACCCGTTCCACTGCGTCTCAAAAGGCCTGGCAATGGACCATTTCCAGTCCGCTTGCTGACTTTGGAGAGATCCACATAGGAAGCATCTGGCATGCATGACATATCCAGGAACTGACTGGTTCATTGAGGTGGGGACATTTTCTACATCGTGATGCCAACAAGCGACTGTCTGAAGATGGAGTTGTCAACAGGCCGTACTGGAAGGTATATTTAATTGCACCCAACTGAGGTTTTGCCCGGCTCCTGAACACGACTGAACTGTGATATACCAATAAACTGCCCGTAGCCTACATTCTGTCAACTAATCAGACTTGGTTGAGAAGTCCAGGCTCTTTCTCCAGTTCCTTGGGCTTATCAACATGCGGCACGAAAGAGTCACTGTACGAACACACAGAGCTATTAGCACGCTGGCCACGGAAAATCGCATCTGATGCTTTTCATCATCCTGATGGCCATTTACGGAGACAAGACGACGGAGCACAAGATGAAGATCCTATACTTCGCGAACCAAAACATGCCGTGAATGACCTCGCGCTCTCGGCAGAACAAAAGAGGCGTTCTGCCCAAATAGGCAAGAATTATCGTCATCCGTCTCCACGGCTATAACACCGAGATTAGGGATTGGTTTGTCGTTACAGGTCTAACGCAACGTTGTGCGAACCCTTCTATGAAGAGGAGACAGAACGCACGATGGCAGGGATCACTGACGAGTTCCTTGTGCACGCTGGTCGTCGTGATGACAGTAATGACCCTGATGTTAGAAAGAGCAGTCACCGAAAGGAGGCCGGTACTTCCGAGGTAGACCCATTCTTGCACGAGGAACTTTAGCATGAAAACAGGGAGGCACTAGCAGATTCTAAGCTTGAGGAGGAGTTTCAGACTTTGTGGGATGCTACATCAGGCCCAGACGAGGAAACCACTTCAGGTCTCCGGACTACACTCCAAGGGAAGGACTAACTCTACCACTAGCCCCGACCACCTTAGACAGCCTGCAGCCGTGACTAAAGCCACTGCCCAAGGTTTCCGGGCAAGGCGCCCCTGCTTTCCAAACCGTCACGGCCTCTCAGCCCACGATAATGTGGACACCGGAACTCAAGCCGCCTGTAAATTGCCGCCATGTCATAGCAGCTGTCAGACTCGAAAAGCTGCCTCTGCTGTTAGAAGAACCTGTCAACACCATGATCGGTCCAAAACATCGCGTACAGGATTATCCGGGCGAAGAGAAAAGAGACAAAACACTTGGGAATGTTCTTTTCCAAGAAGGGATACATGGCCCTAGTTGGGAGATGATCAGACCAGATCAAAATCAGCCTCTTATGTATAATGAACACCCATGATCGTATCAGCCGATATGGCTGTGTGGTGACTTGGCTTGTAGTTCATACAGTGTGACGTCAAAATGCCCTCAAGAGGTGTGTTCTGTGTCCTGGCATATAATATTAGTTTGCCAGGAGGATTTTGAGAACACGCATTATTTTTCTATGCGGGATACCTCGGAAAAGGGGTGAGTTCCGATCCCGTCACTCGAAGACTGACTAAGCCGTCAGCCTCTATGGTTTCACAGTCTTGCTGTCTAGTCGTGAGAGGTGTGTCCTGTGTCCTGGCATATAATATTACTTTGCCAGGAGGATTTTGAGAACACGAATCATTTCCTATGCGAGATATTCCCCGAGCCCTTAGACAACAAGGACCCCGAAGCCCGTGTCTAAAATCGAAACCATAAATTCCTGGCGAGTCCTGCACATGATGTTCTTCTCATTACAACTCAATACTAACGAATGAACCCTGACTCAAGGACCATAATACATGTGGTATCTTCGTGACAAAGAAGTCACATTCGAATGTGGTGTTCTGGAAGGTTTACGATGGCTATCACCAAACCACCCAGAAGATACGCTCTTTTTGCTAACTATTCTACCAAGTCGGTGGTCGCAATCTTGGCCACGCTCAACTCTGAGGTGCTCAATGTTAGAGCCTCGACGTCCGTTACCGCCAGAACGGAGGCGGTTGAACTCTTTAGCGACCGGTCGGCCAAGATCGACTTCCTACTGACCCCGGTGGAGCTGTCTTCTTGCGGCTTGAACCTCCAAAAGCCCTGTCATCGCGGGCTCATTGTCCAGTTCCCGTTCTCTGCGAACTCCCTCTCCAGGCCATTTGCCGCATCATCGGCCGGGCCAGACGTTCCCATCGCTCTGGACCATTTTCAAGTGCGGGCTGACTTACAACGACTACCAGGAGCTGGACCTGGCGTGCAAGTTCATCCTGCAGCTCAAGCGGGAGGGTCGGATCCCACAGGCGATCCAGACCCTGGAGAATGTCAAGGCCAACTACGCCTTTGACATGTACCGGGAGATCTTTGGGCAGCCGTACTCGCTGTCCCAGTTCTACTTTCAAAAGCCCACGCAGGTCGCGGACTTTTACACCGGCCAGCAGCACAAGGTCGGCATTAGTTCTCGCTGGTGTCGCTGCTGGCGTGTCGGGACGGAGAATCTACCGAATAAGTAGGTAATTAACAAAGTTCATACAGGGGCAATCGGTAACCGTGCCACTGTGCATCTCGTTCTCGGATTATGAAAGCCATCCTAATGAACGCGTTGGTTGTATCTAGTATGGCCCCTGGAATTTGTCCGTTCAATTGTGGTATCGCCAATATCACGGTGGTGGGTGAAGCAGGTCCCTCACTTGGGCCCTTACAGCTTTTGGGGCGGCCGAGGTTTTACCTGCTCTTTCTAAGCGGAGATCAGACTGCCATCACTCAATATCTACAGTCATGACGAAACACAACAAAGCAGGATGGCAATTTCGTTAGCTCACCGACTGCCAAACAGGCATCTCTCGATCTGCGATGGAGGAGAGCTACCAGTATGGCCGAACTATACTCTGTATGTCCAATTTCGTCGACCGTGATCGCTGGGTTGAGACCTCGCGCCGGATATGCTTGGAACATTGTGATATACAGCATAGTGTTATACCAGAGCAACACGGTCGTCGAGATAAACGGGCGAGATTGAAGCCATTAAAGGCTACATTCATAGCTACGGTGCGAGAAAGTTGTCCCTATCTAAGACTGGGACAAATACATCTGGACGACGCATCGCCGCGTACTCTTACATATTGTTCATCTCAGTTTCGAGTTATAAGGGCAACATCTGATCTGTGCGAACTGCGCGTACTATGTATGGTGATTGTCGTTGGTGTGATTCCAAGAATGTGGAGGATCTCTTCTTAATGAGACTCGGACAACGGTTTCTTTGCCCTGTTGGGCACTGTCCATGGAAAGGGGCCGGCGTTCGCATGGCACTGACAACCGTACACCTCCCAGCGTATTACATGCTGAGGATGGCGACCACTTTTCAATGCACGAGCAGTTTTGTGTCAACGACGGGTTGTTCGATTTAGACTGGGCTATCCTTTACGAAATTGTCGAAGCATTAAAGGTTGGCAGGGTCCAGCTTTTCCGCTGACTTTTCAGATCGTCTTCAAGTGATGAAGATGCGGGAGAGCCGTTCAGACCCTTGACTATACCTCCCCAGCGAAGCAGGCATGGACCAAGTAGCGAAGAGATTGGAGAGATGTCTACACCTTGGACCATACCTCAGCAGCCAGGCAGGCATAGAGCAAGAGGTCGACAGCTTACAGGAAGAGGATCGACGGGCGTCTCGCGCAGAAGAATACCCCTAGCATCACATAAAGTGGTGTCTCGCTCACGGTAGAAAGGTAGCTGACTATGTCAGTGGTGTCCTGATAGGTATCAGCGCTCATACTCACGTAGACCTTCATGCGAGTCTGCTTCATTTCCCAATTGAGCATACTAGCGGCGCTGATCCTAGTTCACAGAGCTGGGTGAGGTATTGCTGGGATCATATCAAGCAAGTGAAGTGCAGGTACGATTTAGTCCAAATCAACAGCTCCACCAACTTCAACACCAGGTCTACGGTCAGCTCCCTACACAAAGGTCAATTGGCAGAAGACCATTCGACGCCATCACGAGGTGAAGCAACTCTTCCACCTGAACAGTCCTTCAACCGAGTCCGACACCACCTGATCCGTCCTGGAGACAACCTAAGTATGGCCGGCTAGTGCCTCACCGACAGCGGCTCAGTACCGAACTAGCAGCCGGAATGACACCTCATACCGCGTCGCCTACATATATTACGCCGTGCTGCCGACAGTGGATCTTCGACATTGGGAGACATTTCGAGATAGCATGCCAGCCATTTTGCTGACGGCGGGACATCATGTGTCCCCAGTTGAAGTTCTCACAAAGTATAAAGTTGTTGTCGCCTCCTATCATTACGTCGCCGCTGAGTTCCGGATCAAACGATACCACCGTGAGCTACGTGACTTCAAGCGTGGAAAGTTAGATACCTTGCCACAACGACCCTCAAACTTGAAGGCGCATCGTCCTCGACCCTCGCACCCCCTGAAGTGGTGGCCCGTGCGTATGGCCCGTTTGGGCAATTCTCGAATAAGACCCTCCGTTCGTCGGATGCGGGACCCGCAATACTTCTACCGACAACTCTTCTCCTACGCCATTTTCTCGGGTGATAGCCACCATGGAAAGTCTTCACCACCTTCGCCGCTGGGTTCCAGGAGTCGGCCGTCCAGGGCGGCTTCGACCGCGTCCAAGTCCACGTGCAGGCACTACAGGGCCAACAGCCCAGAATGGCTGGTACTGACTTTGTGAGCAGCAGGACCATCACGGGCAACGAGCCCGAAGTCTTTCTCCTGATTTAGGAGGACAGCGTTTTATGGCTGTTGGTGAGCGTCATGTCATTGGGCTGATTAACGTCGTACGAGCATCGGCACACAATCATCTCTGCTGTTGTTCTCCCCTCGCGGGTCATTTCAAAGACTTTTTGGTATCAATTCCGTATAACGATAAGCTTCCTGCTTCGTACCAATCTCCAACCGAATTCTCAAGTTAGTTGAACTACCCGTAGTGTGAGCGACAAGGGGCACTTAACTCGGTGGTTTCTGGCACAAATCTCACGGATTCTCTAATTTGTCCAATTCTGCGAAACTTGTGAACTTTCCGGCTCAGAGTTAGGTTACGCTTAGACTCATCCCATTCATGGACATGTCACTTTTTTTCCAGGAAGCGGCCACTCCGAATGATGCAGTCTGACTACAGCAGTTACGGATGGGATGACCCAACTTACGCCCGATTTGTTCGATTTGTCACTTGGGGTCAGTGACGCCGACGACCAGGACGACCCAATCAGCTACATTCGAGAACATCTCCGAAGTCGCTTAATACCCGGTGGAGTGACAGACGAGTGGACCAAGCTGCTCTTACGCAAGAGTGACGAGTATCCCGACCAGCTAGTACATTTCGCGGCTATGGCTTACCAGTCTGACCAGGTGCAGATCCCGCCAATTACAAAAAAGAAGACATCAAGAGCAGGTTCTCCTGGCTCCGTAGTGAGTGGCTCGGCCCTCTTCTTCCACGTTGTGTGAGCTCTACCCTTTCCGCATCCTATCAAGAGTTCTGATACCAGCAACGGTGTCAATCTGGCTACTAAGACCCAGGTCACGGCGTACAGCGGTTACAAGATCCTGCGCTTTGTTGAACTTTACCCCGAATAGTTGTGTTTGTCAGGTCGATATCGGTCCGACCACACAACGCCGTTTATAAGCCGGTCTTCCTACGACGGCCTGGATTGTTGAGGGCACGTGTCCCCAGTTGGGGTTGCGTTTAACCTTACGAGTCCGCTAGAGCCCGAACTACAAGCACGCATCGACAAATTCGGGAGATTCCTACAGCAATCCAGACAGCGATCCAGACAGCGAGCCCTCAAGAGTAAGGTCGGAACCCGACCAGAACCCGCGGGAAACGCCGGAAAATCCGTACAGCCAGAACCCGAACCTGAGCCCGAGACCAACAAACGCAAGCACACTGAAGCCGATACCCCACGAACGAAGCCCCGCCAACAAGACACCAGATGGACCGAAGAGCTTTGGGTCTGCGATGATCCTATTGATATTCTGTAGACTTTTGGAAAGGTTCCGCGTGATAAGGGCTTGACTGCTAAGATGGTTGCGTCTTATTCACTGGAAGCCTGTTGGAATGCGCACGAATCGCGGACCAAGGGCGAGGACATGAAACGCATAGGCTGTCGCAATGGACGATGCCATCAAATTGGTCACGATGCTGGATGGTTCAAATCTCGAACCAGAGCTTGATGTCGCCGTTTCAGTCGAAGACATGCTGATCAACGGAGGGCGCTTCAAAGCAACTTGAAGTAAGAAATGTTGAGTCTTTGCCTGACAAGTTATGCGTGCCGTAGGTAGAACTGCTGGAGGAAGAGGCAGAGCCGTCTACTCTCGACTGTACGCTAGGAGGGGCTGTTGTGCTCGGTAGGATAGCATAGGTACTGGAGCCTTGACGCTAGCATTTACCGAAGGTTGTAAGCGACAAAACTTAATAACCCTCGCTGGCTCAATACAATTTGTTAAATCGCACAGAGCTCGTCGTCCAATAGCGCCGATGCGAATGGTTTTCAGTTTGGTTGGAACTTGCATTAAGATGAGCTTAACAGGATCACAGGTCACCCACCTGTCACAGCACAGAGCCAGTGTAAAAAATCCTCATGGCCATAATATAGCTGATTGTAGCTTGTCTAGTTGTGTCTTGTCATTCAGCACCCTGCATCCGCGGAATAGAGCCAATACCTTATGCGGCAGAGGGATAGAGTTTATTGAATATGCTGTAGGGTAAGGTACCCTTGGGTACCTACTTACCTGTATCATCTTTAGTAAGCGATCACGTGTGTACTGCCCCACCCACCCAATCGGCACAGTAACGCCACAATCCGTGACTTCCTCCTGGAGGTAGCTTAACCTCATCATCTCATCAATCGTTTCATGAAAATGTCCGACTATGTGTCCTATCTCCGACCTCGACCCGGGTGAAGCAAGAAGACCTTCAAAAGTTCCGGTCTTATGATGTCGCAAGCTGGCCATAGCACTCCATTGGCGGTAAGTCGCCGGATTGCGATTGTCGCAGAGAAAAACCCCCTATTCGTTGTTAAAACTTCTCGTGTCGGGGTGCCGTCGCTGACGTTTCAGGACAGTGCGATACATGCCGTCACAAGAAGCTGAAGGTAAGCATTATACTCATGGTTTATGGCAATTGGACTCACTGTCGCCTGTTCTCTGCTGATGGCACGCCCGTTTCGGAAGTGCTCCAAGGATCGCCCGGTCTGCACTTACTGCCGGCAGACACGTCAACCATGCAATTACAGTGGCCGGGTTGTTCGGTCGCCACTTACGCGGGCGTAAGTGTTTCCACTTCCTGAAGTACTTCTGCCGTCGAAACCGCCGAATTGACCAGGCTAGTTATCTCACCGAGGTTGAGCGCCGTCTTCAGGGGCTGGAGAAGCTTGTCGCGCAGCGGCTCCCCGATCTAAACATTGACGAGGCACTGGCGTCCGATGTTGTCAAAGCTCCTCGCGGCGAGCTTGTGCCTTCGAGTCTCTCGATAGCCTCATCGACACCCCAAGGTGCAGCTTCAGTTAGCAGTAGGGAAGCCGAGGGGGATGGAGAGGTTATCTCCGATGCTGTGCCTGATGCCGCCGATGGCTTCGACTGGCAGGAGGTGGCAAACGAACTTGCAGATGGCATGGCCGCCCTTTCTGTTGAGCCGACAGGAACAGGGTATCTAGGTCAGTGCCTCGTCTGTTCTGCGTTAATCACGACTGACCAAGCGTCCAGGTTCTACCGCGGGAGTATTTTTCCTTCGCGCCCTGCTGTTCTGGGTCGCAAAGAGCCGACCCATACCAGCGCCTAGTCCGTCCAGCCAGCCAACATCCCCACAAGATGCGCGCATGTCGACGGCGACATCGCGTCTTTCTCAATCCCTAGAGTCGAGCCTCGTGGTAAACCGGTTGATAGACTCCTACTTCTTTGTCTATCATCTGTCTTACCCTTTCATACACGAGGCCACCTTCCGGGCCCAGTATCATCAGATCATCCCTCGGCCACAGCACCGCTCATGGCAGATGCTCATGCACACCGTCCTAGCTCTGGGTGCCTGGTGCCTTGACGGCGAGGAGAATGAGCTAGATGAACAGCTATATCACACGGCTTTGTCATTTGGTGAAGACGAGTCCATCTTCGAAAGTGCAAACCTTGCCTTTGTCCAGGCACTGGTACTGCTGAGCAATCTCAGTCAGAAACGCAACAAGCCTAACACAGGCGGGAATCTCCTCGGCTTGGCCACCCGGATGGCCCTCAGTCTAGGGTTGCATCGCGAACTTCCGGATTGGAACATAAGCTTGTGGCAACGTGAGATACGAAGAAGAATCTGGTGGGGACTCTTCCTCTTTGACAGCGGTGCCTCCACCACATTTGGCAGGCCGATTCTGCTTCCAGGTCGCGAGTCAATGGACGTACGCTACGTCCTCAATGTACATGATGAGGTATGTTTGGGATCCCGAGTGACTCGAGGTTGTGTTTGTCTTTCTTTGATGCTTACACCACTGTAGCAACTCACCCCGAGGACGGTCGAGTTGCCGCAAGAGTCTACGCAGCCGACGGTATATTCCGGGATGAAGTGGCAGAGCGACTTCCATGTCCACTCCAACTACATATCGAACCGCCTCCTCATGCCCTCTGGAATCCCAACCGAGGAAACATTGTCTATGAACAAGTCGCTCGACGCCTGGGCCAAGACCTTACCAAGGTATATTCAACCGGGACAGGGCGAGCACTCCTGCCAAGAAGATTGGTATCTCTTCGCCAAAGCTCGGCTCTCGTGGCGCTTTTGGAACTTGAAAATTATCCTCTTCCGGCAGGTTGTGCTGAAGCTGGCAATGAGACGCGCTGGAAGTGCGCCAGCCCCGGCCGTCTCCGAGATCGATAACCAGTGTAGAAACCTGGCGGTGAGCGCGGCACACCTGACCGTTGTGTCTATTCATGACTTTCTCGCTCAGGCAACCCCAACAAGGCTAATCAACTGGTATTCAATGTGAGTTCTTTTGGCCTCGAACCGGATCGTATCACCTCTATTAAAACACAGATCTATCAACGCCGGACATTCTGCTGACTTCGTCAGGTTCTTCCTCTTTCATGCATCTCTGGTCATCGCCCTCTCCATTCTCGGCGACCCGGAATCACCTGAAGCACCCAGCTGGCAGGCGGACGTGGACATGGTCCGCGACATATTCCGGACCGTTCTCGCCCACGACAAGTTGGCTCCTCGTTGCGCCAGCTTCCTGGATTACCTTCTTCCTCCCCAGGCAGACTTTTATTCCGTAGCATCCACCACGTGTGCCCCCATCCCAACCGAGCAAATTGACTTCTCTCTATGGCCAACTGACCCAGGAGATATATTCAGCTCTTTGGGCTGGTCGGATTTTGGCCAAGGGTTCTGAGGCGTGCGGATGAGGTTCAGCTCAGTTCAAGATTCTGACGTCGGGTTCGATGAGTTTGGATCGTATCAGCTGGCCGTTGGGGATGTCGTTTTCTTCAGCTCTGTGCGCGGCCGCTTCCCACGTCTGCTCAATGCCCGCCTGCAGATGGCGACGGACCAGTCGTTCTTTGGCGACGTCAGGTGGGACGTCCACGAACCAGCTGAAGTCAACAGAAGACCTGGTTAGCAGAGCTGACCACTGAGGCGATGGGATTGTGACAGTACCAACCTTTCATCGACGAGGTCTGCAACCTTGCTCCAATACCTTTCATTCAGCAGGGTATAGTTGCCCTCGATCACGGCCACCTTGGTACGCGACGAGATCTTAATGTCATCCATCACAGGGTCCTGGATGGCGTGGTCGAAGCTCGGGGCGTGGATTATGACCTCCGGCTCCCCGGCGTACGTTACCGCAGTCTTCTTTAGGTCCATCACGAGCCTGAGGAACCCGGCGACGTCGAATGTGAAGGGGGCGCCACGCCTGCGGAAGGCGAGCTCTGGGTCGTCGAACCTCGACAAAGCGGCTTTGGAGTAATGGAAGCCGTCCTGCAATCGACCAGCTTCGTTAGTGAGATACTCGAGGCGGAGGAATACTGCAGTATAGTCTCATGTTGACCTGCATAAGGACACACAAGACGCCGAGCGTATAAGGGACGGTGCATCAGCTTACCATGGGAACAACAGCTGCATTTTCTATGCCGTAATATGGGAGAGCTTGAAGCAGGGCGGTGCTGATGGTCGACTTTCCGCTACCAGGCACGCCAGCCAGGGCAATGAGAATCCGTTGCCTGGGATAAGACGCGTTCCGGACCAGGAGATCCTGGACACGCGCACACAGACACGCCACCGTCTCCTCCAGTCTGGTCACCGCATCTTGGTTTACATTTGTAGTCATTCTGAAAGGGAGTTAAGGAAACACAAGCTCTCACTCTCTACTTTGCACGTTGTTGCACATAAGTAGCGGTTGAGCCTCATCACGTTATCTGATAGAACGAAACCATATCCCGAGGAAGGATCCAACACATGATCCCGTGAGGCCGGCCCGGAGTGCAGCGCTCCGGTCGCTTCGTGACGATCATCCCATCGGACCGGAACCCATCACGAGACAAGCGGTTGTTATGTGGGGAGACGCGCGATGCGGCTCCTCCCCATGCACCCCGCATTGCATTGCGGTTGCAAGAATTGTGACGGCGGGGAGTGGGGAGACAAGAAGCTTTCGAGCCCTGGTGAGGTGAGAATCCCCCTGACTCGCATTCTTGAAGGATTGCAACTGGACCGGACGACAGTGGCCCGACAAGCTTCAAGCGCTCTGATTGGACCGGGCCACTGTGGTCCGCCCCTCCGGCCACACTAGAGCGGGTCATGCGCCGTGTCCGGGGAAATTTTACCGGGGCATGGCGGACCCAAATGCCAACTTTCCTTCGGTGTCCTGACCTTGAGGTCCGGGAAAGAACGTGTGTTGTCGTCAGCAATATATAAGACTTGCCTTGTTCTTGTTCGTGTTCCCTATCCAGCCTTCTCTACCCCAGATACAGTTTTATCTGATTCTCTCCTCCTAGACTTCAAGTTTATTTTCGTGGGGAGTGAGATATAAAGGGACATTATTATACTTTCTTGGAGACCGCAGAACACTGTGCACACGATGTCGTCCCCCGGTCACGATGGCACAGCGCCGAATAAAGGCGTCTGGCGCCAACTACGCGAAAACCCCTATATCCTTGGGCTGTCGATGGTAAGTTCCAATCACTGCTAGGGGCACTCAACTCGATGGAACACAATATTCTGTCCTCCTTTCCCCGGAACACAACCAACCACGAATCACCTTGTCCGAACCCAAGGCTAACAGCATTTGTACAGTTTGCCTCCCTGGGTGGCTTCCTCTTCGGCTATGACCAGGGCGTCGTGTCTGGCGTGCTGGAGATGCAGTCGTTCGCGGCCACGTTCCCGCGCATCTACTTGGATAGCGGCTTCAAGGGCTGGTTCGTCTCGACGCTCCTGCTCCTGGCTTGGTTTGGCTCCTTGATCAACGGACCCATCGCCGACCGCTTCGGCCGCAAGGGATCCATGATGGGCGCCGTGGTTGTCTTTGTCCTAGGTTCTTCGATCCAGGCCGGTGCAAGTTCGATCGGCATGCTGTTTGGAGGTGAGTGGGGAACCCTTGTCGCTATGCGCCATCATTGTGTGAACGGGAGACAGGCATGAGGCTGACATAGATGTAACGTGAACAGGACGTGCAGTTGCTGGTCTCGCCGTGGGTATGCTCACTATGATCGTACCCATGTACATGTCGGAGGTCTCTACCGCAGGCATTAGAGGTACCCTGGTTGTTCTGCAACAATGTAAGTGGGTGCGGCGAAGGGCGCGTTAACATCAATCCTTGCCAACTCTCTGACTCTCTTCCCAGTGAGCATCACCCTGGGCATCCTCATCAGCTACTGGCTCGAATATGGCACGCAGTACATCGGCGGCACACGGTGCGCCCCAGATATCCCCTACACAGGCGGTACCGCCTCCAACCCGACCTTCGACCCAACCAAAGATGTAGGTCCACACGGTTGCACAGGACAGAGCGACGCGTCATGGCGGGTACCCTTCGCGCTGCAAATTGCGCCCGCCTTGATCCTGGGCATCGGCATGATCTTCTTCCCGGAGTCGCCTCGGTTCTTCCTCATGCGACACAAGGAGGAAAAGGCGCTCTCGGCGCTGGCACAGCTGCGACGCGTCCACCCAGACTCGGAGTCGCTTCGCGAGGAATACCTGATGATCAAGGCCGAGGTGCTCTTTGACCAGTCCCACGCGAAGGACATGTACCCAGGAAAGTCGGGCATGTCGCTGTATATGGCCCAGCACGTCGCGCTTGTCTCTACCTGGCCTGCCTTTAAACGCTTGGCTATCGGATGCTGCATTATGTTCTTCCAGGTAATTGCCAGCCCCCTCTCCTGCTTCCAAATGTTTTGACCACCTACTAACCATATCTCCCTCACAGCAATTCATGGGTTGCAATGCCATGATCTACTACGCGCCGACCATCTTCGCCCAGTTGGGCCTATCGGGGAACACGTCCTCGCTCCTCGCTACCGGCGTGTACGGTATCGTGAACACGTTTTCTACCCTGCCGGCCGTCTTCCTCATCGACAAGGTCGGCCGACGGCCTCTGCTGATGTGCGGTGCGGCGGGCACCTTTATCTCGCTCGTGATCGTGGGTGCCATCATTGGAGCGTACGGCGACGACCTGCCGGCGCACCGGGTGGCGGGCTGGGTGGGCATCGCCTTCATCTACATCTACGACATCAACTTCTCCTACTCTTTCGCGCCCATCGGCTGGGTGCTGCCATCGGAGATCTTCAACCTGGGCAGCCGCTCCAAGGCCATGGCCATTACGACCAGCACGACCTGGATGTGCAACTTCATCATCGGCCTCGTCACGCCGGACATGCTGGAGTCCATCGGCTGGGGCACGTACATCTTCTTCGCTGCCTTCTGTCTTTTGGCCTTGGGCTTCACCTACTTCTTCGTGCCAGAGACGCGCGGCAAGAGCCTCGAAGACATGGATGTCATTTTTGGAGACCTGACAGCACACGAGGAGAAGGCGCGTCTGTTCAACATCGCTGCTTCCATTGGTCTGACGGCGCCGCTGCCCAACGAGAAGATCGAGCACGCGAGGGCAGAGGCGGAGGAGTTGGAAGATGGAAGGGTTTAGGAGAGGGAACAGCTCAGGTCAGGTCAGGTGTTCAAAGTATCCCATTGTAGTCTTTTCCGCAAAAGAAGAGGCAAGTGCTAGAAAGGATAGGTGACGACTATAAACAAGCGCTTGCGTGATTGTTATAACTTCCCGATCCGAGGTGGATGTCTCCAGGTCCCAATAAACCATGATCATTGTCACCTCATAGTGTCCTGCGTCCCTGAAGACCATCAATCATACGGTTATTCATGAACCCGTGACCCCCAAGACTACACACAACAGCCTTGGGGACCTTGCATGCGGCCTCCTCCCTCTTCCCTGAGAATCTGGGCGTTGCTTACTTGACTCAGGTGACCTATATCTACCAAGAAGCCGCGATCCGATGCCAGGTTGGTTGCTTGGCGGACTTACTGCTACATTCCACCTTTTGGAAGCAATGTCAATGGCCCAAGCTCCTGATTCACACCACTTTAGAGTACTATAACATGTACTTGCCGTTTCCAGGGCGTTTAGCCTGTCTGAAAAGGAATTAAGCAGCAGCAACTGGGACCGTTTTCGTCGTCAAGATTGCACAAGCTCCGGACGTAACTTCCAAGTTGGAACCTCTAACTGCACGTGGGTTTCAGCTTGGGTCATTCTATTTGCCAGTGTGACCCAGAGCACATGTGCAAAGCCATTCCTAGTTGGAGCTAAAGGCAAGAGCTGCCGCTGAGTTCGGATTGCTAGTCAGAGCTCTAGGCCTTGGTTTACCTATAAAAGGCCTATCTCCCTCCCTCAACCAGTTCCAAATCTTTCCTCTCTCTTACAACTACCAGACGTTATCTCGGGACTACGGTTATAATATTTAACACTAAAAGCCTTCGAAGTCTCTGATATCATAAGCTTACAGGTATCTATCGAGGACACGACAGCAAGACTGTCATGATCCTCTTCACTTTCACACTTCCAACCTAATCCTCCAATAATTTTACATTCCCTGATTAGATCTGTTTGTTCTGTATGTGTCCTTCTATAGCCCGAGACATGAACAACCAGGTATACACTTATGCTAGGGAGCGCAAACTTCACTTACAGGTGTTGTGCAACCGGCCCAGGGCTCCGAAACCGAGCGCACACGTTCGAGTTGAGCTGATTGAACTTGGCTCATAAGATGTCTTCAACTATAAACCACTTGATCGCTGGAGATGGTCGCAAGACTGACTGTCTGACTGCACCAACTGCACCAACTGTTCCCAACACGGTTCTCAACTGCCTCGCATATGTCATGGAGGATTTAGGTGTCAGTATCAAACTCGAATAAGAACTGACTAGTATTCTCAGTCTCTGGAGCGTAGGTATGCTTCACAAAGGCAGGCAGCTTCGCGTCAGAGTCTGTCATATCCAATCAGTCCTTGCAACCGACACCTTGAATCAACACTACGATCACTTTAACATGTTTCATTGCTGACTATCGATGTCCTTCACCGAGCCTTTACCCTCCATCCATACTTTAAAGCTCTGGGGCGAATGTCTAAGATGCCGATCAAGATGAGCCGGGGACGTGTGGTTCATGCCTCCTACATGTCTCCGCTAGGGTTGGAAAGGTCTGTCACATCTTACTGAGATCATAACTACTTGGACACAAGCAATCAATCTATCCCGGCACTTTTCCCCAGCAGGATACACCTCTAGTGCCACCCGTCACCAACAACCGTTCACAATGACGTTCGTCCACAAGGAGACATACCGGCACATTTGCTAATATCTAACTACATTTACGTCCGTTACTGCGGCACTGCTCGCGTCTCCCTTCCTCTAGTCTTTGGCCAACTCCTCGATGCTGTAAACGCCGCGGCTGCCACCATTGCGAGAGCCGTCGCCGCCGCCGCGGCTGCCGCCCCACTCCCCCTACCCTTTGGATCTTGGTCCTATTCGGGCGAGCTTTTATGCCGCGAATTCCAGGTATGTTGACACGGAACACTCAATTGACGCATAGAAACCCTAGGGAAACATCAGAAAGTCCTACCTTTCTTTTCATGTCAAGAAACTTTCCAACTTTGGGTGACCTTAGAATTTCACATGACAAAAGGATTGCCCATTTGGTGGAACGTTGTCCAGACTTCAAGCCATCACCACGAAACATTCGCAGTTCCTGGCATGGCCGGTTTCGCTCCCTCACCAGTGCCAACCTAATCTCCTTCCCACCCCACACGCCCTTCACGCATATTTTGAAGACGACAGAAACCATGACGGTCATACAATCTCAAACAAATACAACCAGACACGAGCATGAGGACCAGAAGACATCCTGTCCAATGTGTACTGCTTTCATTCTTCCTTCATCATACAGGCCGCTTCACTTGATGGTCGTCGATATCTTTGACACGGTAGAGGAACAGTTGGTCCCTCTGATCATGGGTGGATATGTCGAGTTCGGAAGACAGGTCCAGAACATGTACTCTCTGTCGGACTACATGTTCAAAGCTCATGCTGTGGATTTGCCATATTGTGGGGCCATTCGTTCCCGCAATCGTGCGGTTCCGAGACTCCTTGACTTGTACCAAGCCCAAGGAGGGCTATATCTGCTCCGTTGGAATACCTTAGGTAGTAGTTGGAGTGCACCGAAGGATTCCCAAGCCACAGGGAAATGTGTCACTTGCAGCAACAAAATCGCAAACCCTTATTGCTGACTTGGTCAAAAATTTAAAACGGGACCAACGGCAACACCCAGGATGAGGAAGACAAATACATTTTGACAACATCCCGGTAATTCCTTGTTACCCAGAAGAGTAAACGGACAGTGTGTTCGGATTTCACGATGCGTGTGAAGCAAAATGGTTCGTCAACCATCTTGTCGCGGCCGGGCAGTTGTTGCAGTTGTTGCAGTCCTGCACTGGCAGTCAACGATGATACCGCGATAGTAGCACAGCTTCGATAGTTTTGTTTTCATCAATCCATCAAGTTCTCTTCCATCATCGCGCCACCGTGTGCCATATCGAACAGCAGATCGAGCCACTTGAACGTCAGAGTCTCGAGAAGCCAGCCATGCCGAAGAAATGGATCTGGAAGTTGCTTGAAAGCTGGACCGAGGAGCCTGGCGTTCACGGGCCGGTTAGGGACAGTGCTAATGACAACAGTGTGACAGAAGCCGCTCAGGCACTCTTTGCAAGGTGTCACAGAGCGTCTGCTGAGGGTGTCCAAGGATACACCGAAACGGATTATCCCATGCAATGGGACGAGCCGGGTTATAATTATATTCGTGCGCGAACATGAGCAAAATCATGACCTGGGTCACGGTACTACAAGACCACAGAGTGACAGCTCATTACTAAACCTCAAGCTCCACTGCGTATAGGAACCCAACCTCTTCTTCTTCTTCTCTCCATCGGTCGTCCCATATTACACTTCACCACCACACGCTCGCTGGCGACTATGCTATGTAAATTGGTGCGAAGACTTTTACTGGACTCATGCATCAGACATTCATTAGTTCAAGACGAAACAATTCAATCCCTTCTCCTTCATCAGCTAAGTACCATAGTCTACAGGCTGTGTTGTATTGTCGACTTCATCTACATGCTCCATCTATGGATTCGCATATCCACGTACGGGGAGGCGGCTTACGCCAACATGCCTGGTGCAATCCCGCCTACGGTACATAGGGAGGCCGTGTCCACGGCCCTTCTGCGGCTTAAGACTATGGACGAAGTAGACGTCTTCGGATACGAGTATCTGACGCCGCCGGCGCCAGAGCAAATCCTGTACACGGTAGGACAGCTCACAGACTGGTATACATGAACAGCTGCTATAGAATAGACAAGACATGTCACTTTCAACCTATCAAGAGATACTTACCTCCCATCTCGGCCTTCAGGTCTCTACACTAGCTCCTCTTTTCAGAGCTAGAATGCTTACCCTCTGCTAGAGTAAGTATATGCGACACGTGTGCTTAGAGGACGGTATCATTCCTGACCCGTCCACATACGACAAGCCACGGAGCAGCAAGTCTGAACCAAACACATCCGAGACGGAGGATAACACCAGTAGGACTCGAGGATTTCGATCTCACAGACCGACGGGCTGTCCATTAGGTAACTTTGCTGGAACTCCAAAGTTGTTTCGTCATTTTTTGGGACAACTTGAAGAGAACTCGAAGGTTGTCCAAGAAAAGCCTCAAGGGTCGAAAGGGCGCTAATGCCGCCACTGGTTAGTACTCACTGGTCTCATGCAGGGCATATGCTACAGTTACACTAGCATCGCGTCGTAGCGGCCGTCGTGCTGGCAATGGTGTTGTTGAAGATCTGGGCATAAGATGCACATATGCAGACGCTCACAAGATGATTCCTTTTTTTGAATAGCTAGCTCCTCCACAGTTTGGACGCCCACAAATTGCTTACCATTCTCGCGGGTTACCATCACCAACTTATCAGGTGTGCCAACTGCCTCCAGTGGGATCACAGCCCCGGTGCATGCATCAAGGTCGGCAATGTTGGCTTCGTCGAAGGTTGCGCCTGTTGCAACAGTCACGGCAAGCACTGAGCTCAGAACTGTCCCAATCTCCGGAGGGGCAAGACCTGAGAGACGCATGGCTATACCAGTAGTACTACGTGTGGTTGGTCGTGCATACTTACCCCCGCTGGAGGCCAGGGCTTGGAAAAAGTTGGCCGCTGCTCCGTAGCCAGGTCTTCACCTGGTTGAACGCCACTTGGACTCCAGATTTCCGCAGACATGCGATCAGCCGCCATGAAGAGGAGTGTCGAGCCTCTGGGCGTCAAACGGACGCCACATATTCATACCTTGACGACCATGCGACTTGGGGACTTTCTGTGGATCGCAGGCGGAACCAAGGCCGGCAAGCGCCGTAACCACACCATCGATACACCAACATAGAGGTGGACGACCAGCCCGCACCAAAAACCACCTCCGTCGAAAAGTACATCGAGGTACCTAACAACGTAGTACTCAAGCTAAGATGATACACAGTTCTTTGAAGGCGGCAGGCAAGTGGGACAGGATGCCAACTTCAAGGTACGATGAGATAACTGAAAGGGACATCTGTCCTGACAATAATCCTGCTAAATGTGATTCAGATGGACACTGTAGACCAAGCTGAAGGGCGGTCATTATTGACACCTCCTGGTTATTACATTGATAATACGTGCACAATAGTCAACTATTCCCTGGAAAGCTCTTTTACTGCTATGTAGGTTTAAATCGCCACATCGGGTACTTATGCGAGCAGTGACGTTTTCTCGTTCGACGAAGGGGGACCTTTGTTGGCACAGCTGAAGGTTCTAGCCATTCAACGGTACCATGTCAAATGTCGAGCTGGCAATCCATCTAGCCCTTATAGATAACTTACGGATAATATTAAAGAACGGGGGCCGCGCGTCCGTAATCCACGATGCTTACCGGGCAAGTATAGCTTAACCCGACCCTAACTATCTTTATATACATCAAGACAACTTTGGCCTCTAACCTATGCTGCGATACCACCACCAACTTCCCACCCGTCGCGCCCCCAACCAACCCCGAGTCCCAGGCCAGCTCGAGTGCTCCCGCTCCCGCTCCCACCATGACGAGCTACCTGGGGTCCGCTGTGCTGGGTGGTGCTCCCCTACCAGAGACCGGTAAACCAACAGCACGGAGGAATCTGGGCAGCTTGCTACAGCAAAAGTAGAAAAAGGTTTGAATCGCTTTAGACCATGAAAGAAATGGCCCAGAGACCATTCGTGGTACAGTGGACGTTCTGCACATTTATAACGGATCGAACAACCACTTTGTCCCTCGGTGCACTTATACGCCGACGCCTACCTTGATTGATGACCGGTACATTCAGGACATCCCTCTGATACAGGTTCTGCTCTTAGTCATCGCCATAAAAGAGCACGGCAACGAAACATCGAGTGCTTCTGATACTTTCTTGCCGCTACGATCATGAGAGGGCGAGCAGCACCACCGCGTCTGTCTGTCGAATCGGCCATATATGGGCATTTTCATCTTTGGTATTCGAGTTGCCAGACGCCGGATGTTCTCCTTGACAATGTGGACGCGTGCAATGAGAACTGGTCCTCATTCAGATACAACCGCCTCCATTGCTACAGCAGCAGCAGACTTGCCCGGGCCTGAGGGTCAAAGTCACCGGTCTGCTGTGGAATAATTAACTCGCAAGAACTTGTCGAATTCCAATGTGCCAGATGACAATCCACGTTGACTTACTGACTCTGAGTGTTGTACCAAGCTCCCGCTCAATCCAAGAGATATTGCGGGAGTCAGAGTCTAACGACACGGGCATCTCATATTCACCCCGGATTCCTCGAAGTTAAACACCATGTATAAGGCTTGATTCAAGTCCAGTCTCCACCCATCAGTACGTCTTATTATCGGATCATTAGTTCACTAAGCACAATACAAGTACAAGCTGGTCGATTACAGAGGAGGACTCATTGGGTCGTTGTCTTTGTCTGGGTGTCTGGTTGGCGCCCAATGTCATTCTGCGGTAGTTTGTGGAGTACATCCGAGTTCTGGATACGTCTAAGTACAAACATTATGTTCTTTAAGTTGATGCTGACGTCCAAGTCGTTCGGAGCACCAAAGTAGAACACGATGACTGATGTCACAGCGCTTATCTCGGTCTCACACCGGTCCAGCTGTCAACCATGTTGACTCGGAATTCCGAAGACAAGGGCAAGGACCAAGCTGTGGCGACTCCAAAATGGGAGCTCCGGGGAGGTTATGCGCACTCTTGGAGTTTGAAGTTCAGTTGAAGGCTCAAGCGTTGTAATCATTTTCGAGCTTGATACGAGCTGCTGAGGTGGACAGCCAACTTCATACTTAGTGGTGTCAAGCCCAGTAGGCTTTGTACATCGTCGGTCCAACAACTGGTATCACCGGAGAGAACACCCACAGTCGCCTTCAAGATCTTCCCCGCTGACCTAAGGGCATTAGTAACGGCCGGAAGAACCAACCTGTGCGTCTTTTATAAGCCGTTCGCGGACGACTCGATATAATGGACCTTGGATCACCACCATTATGACGAACCCTGACCCTAAGTTACCCTAGCGACAACTTCTTCGCCGGTTCGACGGCAACTTTCCAACCACCTAGGTCGGTTATCCCTCACCACCCCAATCGCTCTCTGTACGTTGAGCTGCTCATGGCTCTATGACAAAACCCTTACCTGTACGAAGATGAGCCGCGGGAAATAACTAACTCCGAGTGCTACTGCAGACGAAACCCAAATGTCTGCCGCTGTCGCTCCAAGCGGAGGAGGCGCGCCTCCCCCCGGCGGTCGGGTTAGGGTTACTTAGGGAGGTTAATGGCGCACACATTGGCCGAATCATGCCAAGCAGGAGGGCGTTCGTTCTGTTCTACCGTCCCGTCAGGAAAAGCACGCCCACTCCACCGACCGGCACGGAATGAGGAGTGCTGGGGTAGTTGTTTACCGAACTCGGAAGCCAATTCTACTTTTGCAAGATGTGTATGAGGCCAAGTGGAGGACGGCCCAGGCCAGAGAACGCCTCCTGTTGGTCACAGCACATGAGCGAACGTGGATCCTAGACGTGATCTTAGCGGTATTGAAGAACGTAGTACTCCCACGGCGCCCAGATCTGAAGGTAGGTTAGCCACTCAAATGGGGCATTGATATCAACGCGAATCAACATTGGATCAGGTCATTATCATGTCGGCGACAATGGACGTGGCCAGCACGCGGGGAGCTACAAGGTGCCCTTCGACCATGAGGCCCAGCTCCGGCGCTCCGCCACAGGCCGGGCCTTCTGAGCCTCTCACCCATCCACCAGACCGCTCCGACGAGAACACTGCAGGTTCTTCGCACAAAAAGGCCTGGGCCTCCGCGCAACCTCCTCCCCCGCGCAAGCCTGTGCGCAAGACCAAGAAGGCCGCCAAAAACAAGCAGGCTACAGGCACCGACGATGAGGACGCCAACGCAGATGAGCCCCAGGGCCAGCGTGCTGCCAGACCAGGCTCCAAGTACGTCGCTCCACTCCCTCGCCAACTCCCCTTATCACGCTAACCGTCCGTGGGCGCCCCACAGAAATCCCGGACGACATCCGTGCCATCCATGATCCCAACGACCCTCTTAAGCCCTACACCGATAAGGACGCTTACACACAAACGTCCTCTCCGGCATGGCTGTACGGGATCCGTCCCCATTTTAACTGGCTCAACCTGCGCACCTGGTTCAGGGACGAGTTGCCGAAGAAGGTGACCCAACACTACCCCCCCTTTGCTTGGTGGCCTCCCCAGCCGGATTACGATCGCTATCCTGCTCAGCCCATCCGCAGGCCCGAGGAAGCCGACATGGCAAAGTTTCTCGACAAGTGGAAGATGGAACAAGACTTGGACAACCCAAATCTCTCGACACTGCACCTGAGAGTGTGCGCCGAGATCCATGAAAGGGTTTGTGATGCGCTCTCCCCTTTGCTACCCCGAGTAACCCATCACCACGTTCACAGCGCGGTCCCGATCATGCGCGGCCGCCCTGTCCGGCCCCCGGGACATGTCGCCGCTCCCGTGAGACCCGCCCACAACCCTCCGAGAGCCCTCGTCGCTGGTCCTCCCTGCCAGCTCCGCATGGTGGAGCAGTGAAGCCTCGGGTGCGGCTTAAGGGGTGCTGGGAAGTATAAAACCAGGCTATACAGTCGCCTGGTGTGGGATAAGCAAGAAAATAACCAACCACGTGACACCATAATACTTCAAATGTACAATCATCACCTGACCTAAGAGCGGCACCAAATGTCTTACAAGAAGCGACACCAGAGCTGTGACGGGCGGTCAAAGATCTATAGACTGATTATCGCAACCAACACTCGGAGTGGGTTATGGTCTACCCTACTCTATCGTAAAGATAGTCAGTTATGTTTTGATGCTGTCCGACCTCAGTGCTATAGGATTGCGCCACGGGAGATGGGCCTATCATGAGCAGCAATTAGAATCGGAAAGATTGTTAGCGATGCCAAACACCTTTTATGCAACTGGACGCACTTCGGTCATTCATTGCATTGGGATGGTGGAAACTGGTCAAGCTGAGGGAGCGCAGTAACAGACGCCATCCGTGGTGTTTGAGATCGCCTTCTGCAACCGCTCCCTTGTCACGATTAAGTGCCGAATGGGTGATCACCAATCAAAACATCCACGACAGGGACATCAACGTTAGATTCATGGACTTCTCTAAGATCGGTGCCTTGGACATATTTCAGGGTCTTAGGAACCTTTGCTGCATAGTATCTCCCCATATGCACGACCAGCATTGGACAGGTTCCGGTGCATAGTCTACGAGACCGACAGTCCTGCAGCTTTCGCACCAAGGAAAACCACCAGTCAATTCTCGCCTACATTCGTCTGGGCCGTTGACACCCATACGGGTTCGCCATTTCTCGGTGACCAGAACCAGCCTTTTGTTGCCGCTGGAGGATTCATCGTCGCCATCACCTCATGCATAGACCTGACTGCCGCCACGCCCTATATTGGCTTCCAGATCCCGTTGTCCTTGCTTCCGGCACAATAGCAAGTCCTGACGGTTTCCGTTACGAAGGAGCTTGGTATAGGCAACAGCCTCAAGTATGTATGGAGGCTCGGTTTCCTCACGCCCGATGTCCATATGCTCTTCGAACCCTGCGAGTGTATAGGGCAGGTTTCCCGATGTAGGAGCAACGCGGATCTTGGTTCGTGCCTTGTGAGATTCCAGTTCACCCGCCCGCCTACGACAGGCCGGGTCACGAACCGAGGGGGAGCGCTACCTAAGCTAGCTAGTACGACTCTTTGGAAGTCGTATACAGACCTAGCCAGAACCTACGCGTTTGTTGAGGCATGGGGTGCTGTAGGTCGCTCAAGATGCTCGGAATCTTCGACGGTGTTCGGTCGAGGTCACTATTGTCAGACAAGTCGGCAGGGTGTCTTATCGTCCGCCTTTGCAACAACAAAAAACAGAAGAATAAAGAGGCCTGGCAGAATCTAGCATACGTCCTCACTAACGCTCCTCGAGGAACTTGAATACTCTCAGCATGCGAATCACGGCAGTTTTGTTCCTGGCAGCGGTTGCCATAGCCAGGCTGCTGCACCAGTTATTCACCGGTTCAGGACGGGGACTCAGCGACAGGCACTGGACCATGGCCTGTCTGAACCCTCAGCTAGGTACTTAAGGCAACTCGAGCCTTCTGGCGTACAAAGGTTAACCCAGAGACCGCGGAGTTCACACGTCGCACACACGTGTGTTCCAGATGGCAACGACGACTACGACTCTGATGTGGTGGCATCGGCGATGACGGCGAACGTTGCCCATCCTTGGGCCAATGCCAGCTCGAACATGTTCTCTTCTTTTTTGGTCGCCTTAACACCAAGATTCGGGTGAAAAATGCTCGCTTCACAGATCTTTGGTCATTGAAGAGCTCCAAGCAGCGATCCAAAGGCTGCGTACGACTGACGGTTCTTCCCTGGCTTCCAGACTCTGAATGTCAACACATTCGCCAGGTGCTCTATCCATGTAATTTCGCGGAATGACCGGGCAAAAAAACACAAGAGGGCACTGACAACGAAAAGGTGCCTGCTGGCGCCACGAGAACAGTTATCCGCCATCACTCCTACTCCGATGTCCACTCCTACATCGTCCACAAGTTCTAGGTCGAGCTCCAGCTCCGACTTTATAGCTTCTCCCGAGCAACCCTGATCCGCATGGAGTATATTCAAGTTG